>CAJNDT010001236.1:600000-777500 GCA_905221615.1 Symbiodinium sp. CCMP2592 | reverse complement strand
GTTGTTTGTTGTTTGGTGTTTGGTGTTTTTTTGTTTGTTGTTTGCTGTTTGTTGTTTGTTGTTTGTTGTTTGTTGTTGTTGTTGTTGCAGCTGGTGGTGGTGCTGGTGTTTTTGGTGGTGTTGGTGTTGGTGTTGGTGTTGTGGAAGTAGTACGAGGAGTTGTAGCAGTGTAGTAGTAGTAGTAGTAGTAGTAGTAGTAGTAGTAGTAGTAGTAGTAGTAGTAGTAGTAGTAGTAGTAGTAGTAGTAGTAGTAGTAGTAGTAGTAGTAGTAGTAGTAGTAGTAGTAGTATTAGTAGTAGTATAGTAGTAGTAGTAGTAGTAGTAGTAGTAGTAGTAGTAGTAGTAGTAGTAGTAGTAGTAGTACTAGTAGTAGTAGCAGTAGCAGTAGCAGTAGCAGTAGCAGTAGCAGTAGCAGTAGCAGTAGCAGTAGCAGTAGCAGTAGTAGTAGTAGTAGTAGTAGTAGTAGAGTAGCAGTCTGGATGGTGGCAGTGCGAGTGGTAGAGGCAGTGGCAATCAGTGGTAGCCGCGGCGGTAGCGGTGGATATGTTCAGTTGTATCTACTTTCCGACATTGACATCGTGTTAGATCTAAAAACAGAAATACTAAGAGACTAAGAGTAATGCCTTACTATTAATTTGGCCTTGGTAAGCGTAGCAAGCATAGCCATCGTAATAGCGACAGCAAACATGGTTAACACATCATTCGAACCGCAACAAATCTCCAACACGCGGGGGGCACAGCAAAATGATCACCCAAGGCAAGGAGAGCACCTGGCCAACACAACGGTGGAGCACGGCCGGGCTGGAGAAGAATGAAGAAGTGTCAATCGAGATTTTGGGGATCCTGGCAGTAAACAAAGTACACACGGCAACGGCTCGGGTTCAAAGTAGACAATAAAGGTTTGGGGTTCGGGCTGTAGGGCTGCAGGCCTCGGTTCCTGGCATATGCATAGACCAGGTGTAAACGGGCCACAGGTTCATCGGCATGGCAAGCGGCCCATGGCAACGACTGCGTGTTGAGTTTTTGTCCCGACTTGGAAGTCGGGGTTTCGGGCGGACCCCCCCAAATGAGTTGCCACGGCCGACCCTGCGCGTAATTAACCCCCCCCGCGCACTCCCATACCCCAAACCCTAAACCCTTTACTTCGGTTGATGATATAAATCCTGCATTACCTGAAGGACCCGAAACTACGGAAATTATGGTATATTCCTTATTATGGGTAATGCAGGATTTATATCATCAACCGTTGGACCCTTTGAGTCCAAATGCTCCTTCGCATCCGCATGGGCGTCTGCAGCCATCAGGTCGAGCTTGTGGGCGTAGCTTTAAGCTGCAGCGCTACTCCCGAAGCCGCTGATCCTACATACCTAATGTAAGGGCCTTGGTAATTAGAATAGGGTTTTATAATTGTAATAAGGACTCCCAAAAATAGTACAAGTAACTATTATAATTACTAGTAAGGCCCCTGGAGTACTCCCGAAGCAGTTTATCCTACATACCTAGACCCTCGTCGACCCTAGACGAGCCAAAATCCCACATAACCCAGCAATGGATCTGAACTCCCGGAAACAAACCCAAGCCGCTGGCACTCAATGCCAAAAGGACGGAACAGCGCCAGGATTTAACAAGCCCTACCTGCTTCTGAAGCCCAAACCATAATTAAACCCTAAGCCCAAACTCCAAACCCCGAAGCCGTAACTGGTAACTCCCCTCCCCAGACTGAGGCAAGAGCGCATGGGCCTCTGTTCCCAGGTGAGCGTGCGCCCGTCAAACCACCCTGTGATCAGGAGAAAAGCAAGACCCCTGAAGAAAGGGTTTAGGGTTTAAAGGACTTTAAGGGCATACCATCAGCCGCATGACACTAGGATAATTACCTTTTTCTGGGAGCTCTATGTCTTGAATCCTTCGAAGGGGAGACTGAGGGATTCAGGACTCGAAGAGTTCCCAAGCCTTGATCTTAAGAAGGCATTTTCCAGAGGATCCGCATGGGGTACTCCTCTGGCCATAGTAAGACTGGTCGTTGGGGAATAATTCCATACTGGCTCTACATGCGGACCGGTTGGCTCTTCAAGACGCATTCCATTGTCGTTCGTTTGATGTGATTTGGTGAGTCTGTAGGTGTTGCTCCGGCTCTATCAGGAAGCGCCTTACATTCGTAGAAACCGTCCGAAACAGATATCGAGACTTGGGGAACCGCATGCTTTCAACCTCAATGCTTCTTCTGCAGAGCTTCGGGTTCATGATGTATTCCGAACTATGTAGCAAAGAAGTCGTGCTTAGGGCAAGCCTTAGGTTGGCTTCGAAGGACTCAGAGTAGAGAGCTTGTTGTAATGAGGCTAACGGGTTTCGTGGTTTAGTACGAAGTGTGCAACTTGTAGGTTATTGCAGTATGGAGCGCAGGATTCATGATACAAGGCATGCCCGAATCGCTTGCTTCAACCGCGGATGTCTGTCAAGATGAGAGCACCCGGCGCTCCTCAACAAAAAAATCGAGCTCTTTGATCCTCCACTAGGCAACCACGCCCACAGTAGCATTGCGCTGCAAAGCCGACAGCTTGACACCTTCACGCTGCTTTTGGACAGCCTCTTTAGGCAGACACGAAATCGTCTGATTCACCTATCGGGATTATTACTAGATAAGGGGTTTCTGATAACAGGAGCAGCAATACATCGAATAGGGCTTTGGGATGTCTCATGTATGATACAACCTAGATGGGGAACGCTTACATATAAGGAAGACCAGGGGACATATTATATTATGGCTTCTATATTGGGTTTGTAGTTTTGCAGAATATGAAGCCCAACGTCGGATGCGGGCCGTCGGGGAAAAAGGTTTTTTTGGCAGGGTGCCAGGGTAAGTCAGACTTTTTGCATTAAGTCACGGTTTAGGGTTTAAGTCCGAGTACGCCCATGATGCTCTGAAAGCCCGAGACATTTCCCAGCCTCGCACCGGCAGCGGGTCCTCTGCACAAGGCTACTGAAGCTATTGATGCAAGTTGAGAAAGACATAATCCGTTGATAAAAACATATGGGCTCTTTGGGTGAAGGGCTTCGCCGGGGTTGCAGATTTCAGGTCATGATTTACTGTGTGTCTGGGGCAATGGGACTGCGGTCTTAGTTTGAGAGTTGGCAAATTGCCAACAACAGAGTATCGGTCAAGCGAGTCTCAGTTGTACACTGAAGACGCTCCCCGTCAACCCTGCCAAACATGCATTTTCTTCCTGTCATACAAGTTAAACTTTACATACCCAAACAAGCGACCTAGCAGTATATAGCAAACTCTAAGCCCTTATCCCTAAACCCTAGGCTGACGCCGGAATCCTAGACGGTAGACTTGAGTCTCAACTGACCCGAAATCCAATAGCCTGAGGTTTCGGGGTTTCGGGGGTCCAAAAGGCTTCGGGTAAAGAGCTCTACTTGGAGGGGTTTAGGGTTTAGGGTTTAGGGTTTAGGGTTTAGGGTTTAGGGTTTAGGGTTTAGGGTTTAGGGTTTAGGGATCATGGGACTTAGTAGGTAAGGTTATAAGTACCTTAACTGGTGTTAAAAGTAATTATCAGTATAGTTACCCTAATTAGAACCCTAGTTACTAAGTCCCATGACCCTTTAAGTATTCCCCTAAACCCTAAGCCCTAAACCCTTTATAGATCCCTTATAGATCCCTTTAAAGGAACCCTTACAGAACCCTACATTAAAACCCTAGTTTCAAAGTCCCATGACCCTTTAAGTAGACTCTAGCTCAGAGGTCTCAGGGTCGGGGCTTTGGGGGTTTAGGATCAGGGATTGGGGGTTCATACTGGGATGTATGGGTTAGCTTCAGGGTCTTAATCTTTGCACTAGTTTGAATTCTTGGGGCCTGAAGCACATGGTAGACATGGCGGAGCTTGCCCGAACAGAACATTACACTCTCTGCAAAAATCAGGGGCTGCGTCGATCGTGGGTAGAACACCCCGAGACCTAAAACTCTAGAAGCTCCATCCGCTCTGCAGCAAGGTCCTATATAGGCCCTAGACCCAAGGCTCTGGCAGCCTTAAACATCAACAACGTGACCCAAAATCCGAAATCCTTCGGTCCTTTCAGATAACAGCCTCAAGACCCTCCTCCAAATCCAAGCCAAAAGCTGCACGTTGCATCAATCATCATCATTCCCTTCCTCCCTTCCCCCCCCACAGCTTAAGATAGACACATGTCCTACACCTAAACCCTACCTGGACCCCATGTCCTACCTTCTTAAGGACTTGCATAAGGAAGTCGTAATAGGGAACCTTAAAAACGAAGGTTTTATAGGGTCCGGGTACACCCTAAACCGTCAAAGCCCTGAACCCCAAAAGCTCCTTTCGCAAATCGGAAGCGCAGTCGGTGCTATCCGTGCCCTCGCGCCAAAGCTTGTCCACTGCCTGAAACCCACGACACTACGGTGGAAGTCCGGATTTCGGATTAGGAGTCCACTTCTTTCCTCTGCTGATAAAAACCGAAAAGGTATGAAACCTGCATGTGCATCAAGAAACTCTCAAACATGTTTTTAACGATTCTGCAGACCTCCATATGGTGAGCTTTGCAAGCAAGCAGTCTTAATAACACCTGCAAACCTTGTGTGGCGTGCTCTTGGCATTAAGGCCGATCCATATTACACCAGTGCTGGAGGCCCTCTGTGCTATTGCGCAAAGACCAATGTAAAGTCAAGCAAACCCTAAACCCTAAACCCCTAAACACTAAACTCATACACCTTATGCAACCTACTCCGCAAACTCACTCTAATGGATCCAATACCACAACGAACGATTTAGGGTTCAGGGTTTCCCTACGCGTTCAAGTGTTCAAATAGTCGGGTTTCACGGTCAAGAGCCATTTAGAATATAGATTTTGCACCAAAAAAGCGTACTGCTTCGGCACTCTGATCCTCTGGGTTTAACGGGGCCCCAAATAATTAACCTACCTTTTTGATTTCCTTATATGGATCCTTAAAGGGTAGGTTGTTTGGGCTCCAGGTAGGGCTTCATTAGGACCCACCCGAGACCCAGAACCCTGGGCTTAGGAACAGGAAATCTTGCCAGCGACATCATGCGGACCTTCTCAGCTGTGGCCACCCGAGGAGGATGCCACAACACCTGCATACCGATAAGAGAACTAAACAAACAAGGGTGTGTAACCTTATATACATATATATATACACACACACACATATTTGTATGCTTGTAGAAGGATAGAGCAGGTAGATGGAGAAAGAGAAAGAGAGAGAGAGAGAGAGAGAGAGAGAGAGAGAGAGAGAACGAGAGAAAGCGAGAGAGGGAGAAAGAGGGAGAGAGAGGGAGAGAGAGGGCGAGGGAGAGAGAAACCGAGACAACAACAAAACATCGATCAATGTTAGGCGGTACAGGTGTCAGGTAATGCAGGTCACACCGCAATGACGTCTCTGCAATGGACGGTGGCACAATAAATTACAGTATACATTACCAAAGCGCACGGTGGACACTTTCCAACTGTATGGGGTTTACTGTAACGGTTTGGGGTTTACTGAGCTCTGCTCTTTGAATTCCCTGGTGCCGAGTCTCCGCGGCTTTTGATGATTTGTCTTGCGGCTTTGGGATCAGGGTTGTAGAGCTTAGCGATAAGGAGCCATTTTGCCTTGCGGTTTTGGGATCAGGGTTTCAGTAGAGTTTGTGGATAAGGGGCCATAGGGAAGCGGGGTACCGCTGCCGAAACCTCATGAAACCTAAAAGTATCCACGCTGGCGTGCCATGGATGGTCGCCTGCTGCCCCAGCAATCTGCCCTTCTCCACAGCCTGCTTGGAGGGTCGCGGGTCTTAGTAAGTAGCTATTTTAGAGACTCATATAATTAAGTATCATAACCCTAATTAGGTTCCCTTTCAGGGTACGTAAAAGTCTACTTATTACCTACTTAGTAAGTCCCCCGAACCTCCAAGTGACCACCGTCGCATGTGCTTCGGGCAAGAGAAACGTGCTTGACTGCAGAATAATTGGCTTTGCCCACCATTTTCAGTACGGTTTGGTGGGGTGTTACACATGAGGGTGTCCGCGTGGTTCGTGTAATGAGGGCTTTACTATCACGTAAGACTTTAAAAGCCCAAGAATCGAAGCCGGATACTTACCTAAACAAGAAAACCAACAACCGAAAGTTTATACAGTAGGAAGACATGAGAAAACCGGCGACATCCCCCTGATTCGCAGCTCCGGGGCAGGCTTCCAAACCCAACCAAGCCCTATAAATGCTCGTTAGAATGGTTAAACCTTCACCCTGAAACTACTGGACATAGTTTTTTCGATCCCTTAAACATTTTTTTGACCCCTATCCCTACTGCTCTAACCCTAAACCCTACCGAGGCCCTCAATCGTAAAACTTGTAGACTCAAGCCCATGGCCCTATGGCCCATGGCTTCAACCATTCCTATAGGATCATACCCTGCCCCTCTCTGAGGTCACCCCTTTTTTGGTTAGGATCTGTTATAGAGAAATGGTTTGCCCTAAGACGCCATGTACCGACTCCATGTACCCATATAGTAGGTACTTAGGCCTCAAAGGGGTCCTAAAATCGGTACTTTCATGCCTTTGTATATACCGAAGGGCACATGGAGCCTTATTGTTTAGGTTCGTGAGACTGACAGGCCTGAAAACCTCCGGCGGGAGCTTGCTGAATGATATGTGACCAAGTCAGCAGCAGCGGCACAAGGGTTCGACCAGCTGCGGTTTCAACTGGCCGCAGGCGTATTCTCTGCCGCGCGGCCGGTTCTTGGCAAGGAGCAATGTACGTGCTGCACTTTTTGGACGGCAGGCCTCGGCCGCTCGATGAAGGAGCTGAGTTTCTCGCCAACAACACAGCTGTCTGAGTATGCGCAATTGTCTTCACAACACCATTCTTGAGGCGATCATGGACGTGCACGGCTTGTCCAAGGTGTTCGCCTTGGCACTCTTGGGTTGCTTGCGCGCGTGGACACGTGCCGGAACAACAGCGCCTGCAGAATGGTCACGGCAATAGCGCTCACAACCTGGATCTGCCGGCAGAAAGAGACAACAAGGATCTGTCGACTGCGTGCCAGTGAGTTGGAAAATATCGGTATCAGGATGATAACGTCCGCACGAACTTGTGAAAATCTCTGAACAATAAGAGACCAAGGCCCTACAGGGGAGCAGAAACTCCTGAAGTATTAAATCCTACACCCTACACCCTAAATCCCCTACTTAAAGGATCATGGGGCTTAGTAACCAGGGTTATAATGAAGGTAAGCATGCTTCTAATTACTTATAACCCCAGTTACGGTACTTATAACCTTACTTACTAAGTCCCATGATCCTCCAAGTACCCAAACCCCCCAAAGTGTGTAAAAGAAAGTCCAAAAACCTCTACCCCAAAAGCCAAGTTTCCAACAATAAAACGACAACCCGAAACAGGCTAACATAAAACAATAACCACAAGCTTATGCGGCGTACAAGAAACCTGCATAAACAACACAAACATCCTCTCCATAACACCACGGTTTAGGGTTAAAGGGGTCAGGGCCCCCCTAAACCCTAAAACTCTAAAAGCCCTAAACCCTATAATCCTCAAACCCTAAACCCTATATGCCCTAGAATCCTAAACCCTAAACCCCAAACCATCCCCCATTTTAGAAAACTCTCCCAAGCCCCCTGAAGCCTGAACCCTCGAACCCAAAAGCCCTTTCAACTTGAACCCTCAAACCGTAAAGCCCTGCAAAATCTCTCAAGGCCCCCTAAACCCCAAACCATCCCCCCCCTTTAGAAGAATCTCCCAAGGCCCATGGCTTTGATGTCTTCTGGCCGGCCGACCAGTTCCAGCTGGCCTACGGGGCTTGGGGATCTAAGCGTGCACCATCTTCAGAGATTTTTAAAGACCGTATAAAGGATTCCTTTAAAGGTGCCTTTAAGGGTTTAGGGTTTAGGGTCCGTCGTATAACCCTAGGGATCTAAGGACTCATATATTCAGGCTTTTCGGCCCAAAGACCATACTATATAAGGCTTTTGGGGCTATTTTGATCCCCAGGGGAAAGGATTCCTTTAAGGGTTCCTTCAAGGGTCCTTTAACGGATTGATTGAGGTCTGCATAGTAGGTTATCGGCCGTAGACAGGATTTAGGGTGTGATTTTTAAGGCCTGGGGGGGTCCTTGGGTCCAGGGCTTTGGGGTTTCTAGCTTCTGGGGACTCATTCATTACAGATTATATACCTGGAGCCTACAAAACCTTTCCTTTTAGAGCTCCCTAATGTATTTTCCTTTTATCACTCCTTATAGAAAGGTAGGCTATTTGGTAGTGCTTGAGTTGTGCAGGATCGAGGTTCATGTGCACGCGATGGAGGTGCTGGTTCGCCTGGTTTATTGTCTCGGAGTTTAGGGTTAACGTTTAAGGTTGTGGGAAGCGTTGACAGGACGCCAAGATCACAAGCGCTGGCTGAAGCGACAGCAGGCTGGATCCCTAAACCCAAACCCTAAGGGTCCAAGTACCCAAATAGTAGGGTGTCAAGGTCCAAAAACCATTCAGAGTTTGGACTTTCGGGCCGAGAACCCTACTAATTCGGGACTTGGACCCTTTGGGAAAACCTTAGAGAGCGCTAAACCGAGCCTATTGTTGCTGTTGCTGCAAAGGATCTATATGTTGCTGTGTCGAGGTTGTGCAAACGCCCACTTGGCAGCAGAATACCGATACTTATCTAGGATAGCTCAGCCAGAGGGTCCATATACACTACCATTATGGAACTACGTACCACAAGACTCACGCTACTAGTGGTTCCGGGGGGCCTAATTAGAGAATAGACGTGTGTATGGGCCCTCTTAGACCCCTAAGGCTCCATGTACCCATATAGTATATACTTAGGCCTTAAAGGGACCCCTTTTAAGGCTTAAGTATCTACTATAATTTTTAAGGGTACATGGAGCCTTTGGGGACACAGGTGATCCTGAACCGAACCCAGAGCCTCCAAAGCCTACCCGTAACCTGCCCTGACCCTCAACCCTACCTACACCGAAACCCCCCCAAACGTAGGTTAAATAACGGCCGAAAACCCTGTAAGGGCTATTATTCTACATACTTTTGGGGTCCAGGCAGTCTCCATTGTAGTTCCTCTTTGGGGTTACCTTAAAGGATCCCGAACAAATAATTTGTTAAACCCAAAAAAGGAACTATAACGGAGACTCTAAACCCCCTGAACCCTAGATATCTGGGATTCTCTGACCAAGAACTGCACAGGATTCTTGAATGCCTCGCACTTGCCCCGGGCCGACCTCCAAAGCAGCTGAAGTCATGGATGAAGACCACCCCTGCAGCGACAACTAAAGGCCAGCTTGTTCCGCTAACGGTCCATGTACCAAAAGAGTATATACTGTGGCCGTAAAGTTATCCCTGTATAATACGGTACTTAAGGGCAGAAGTCTGTACCGTATGGGTACATGGACGGTAAGGGTTAGGCTTACCAAACTGTGGAAGTGCTGACGATGGGAAGGGAACGAGGGTGGCTTCGGCATACAAAAACACCGTGGTAACCCTGGCGGAGGGCGGGTTTAGGGGTGGGTTTAGGGGTAGGGGTTTAATGGTTGAGGGTTAGGGGGTTAAGGGTTTTAGGGTTCAATTGTTTAGGGCTTAGGTGCGAACGAGAACGGCAGTGGTGGTGATGATGATGAATGCTCATTTTCCCTAAGGCCCTATACGGGTCCAAAAGACCCAATAACTAGGTACGTGGGTTTGGGATAGCAGGTTTGTAGGAACTATTGGGGAGTTGTGCTTAAACCCATATGGTCTGCTTTTTCTGATGACTGTCTCTCCTCGCGCACAAATTCCGTGGGCGAGCACCCCCAAACACCGGTTGCAACGCGCTTCATATAAGGGCCTTAATCATAAGAATACGGTTTTGGGGGGGTATACTATACTATACTATAATCAGAACACAGAGCCCCGCAATATTATTGGTACTTTAGGCGCCTATAACTATAGTAGCCCTCGATCCCGAACTTCAGGTCAAGCACTGGTCCAGCAACAAAAAGCTTATGGAGACTGCCGAATCCGTTCGACAGACATCAACGACATCAGGAGGCAGTAATCAAACTAATGACGCATCCATAAACCCTAGGCCCCAAACCCCTTCACCTTTCCAGCAATGCAAACCAATCCCCCCAGCAAATCATGACAGACTCAAAACCAATCTCTTGCACGCTAAACCGCACCCCGTAAGATTCAGATGGCCCACGAACCTCGCGCGCAATGATCTCTGCCAACAACAGAAGATCTGAAACCCTGGCACAAAGGCCTTGATGATTAGAATGCAGGAATTGAAAAACATCATAATGCAGTAAGCCGACGGTGGAGCATATAAAGTGACATACCACAGATCCATTAGTAATGGATCTGTGGTTTGGGTTTAGGGTTTAGGGTTTTAGGGTTTAGGGTTTTAGGGTGTTGGGGATTAGTGTGGTGGCATTCAGCTGTTAGCCTCTCGGGTCTAGTGTCATTGGGTTCAAATTATTAGGGTCGAGGTTACGGTTTTAGGCTTTAGGGTGGGTGGACTACGAAGCTTGAAGGCCTATGGCACTGGTGATGGGAGTCTGTAGTTAGTAGGGATCTGGGACGATAGGGTTTAAGGTGGTGCCATGGTTGAGGGTGATGGGCTTCAGCTTTCCAGGGTTTAGGTGTCTGAAGGTGTAAGGATATACATTTTGGGTTTAGGGAGGAGGGGTAAAGTTCAAGGCTTGTTGTGACGTCGTCAGACTACGTTCGAGCACTACAGCTATGCGGCCTATTTCAAACCCATACAACCCCATTTAAAAACCCAAAACAAGACCTTGAGAATCACCTCTACTAGTTTCCCATCCCCTTCTTTACTTACTGGCTGAAAGGCCCGGGCGATAAAAGTTGAAACTTTTATACCGGAAACTAAGCATCTACAGCACATCATGGCGACGTCCAACACTTCTTTCCACGCATCACTTGCTCGATTCCAGGTGAGAATGATGTTGTGTTGTGGCTTCGATGCTTCAGGCTTTAGCTTGTGATTTGTCAGGCGATGTTGTGTTGTGGCTTCGATGCTTCAGGCTTTAGCTTGTGATTTGTCAGGCGATGTTGTGTTGTGGCTTCGATGCTTCAGGCTTCAGGCTTCGGCACTCACTCTGCCGCCGGGGTCAAACCTCAGCGGTCGGAAGGCGCCGAAGCAAAGCAGGACAGTGGCAAAGCCGATGCAAGCACAACTTCTCAGACAGATCTGCGACGGCACTTTTTGGTCTCCCCGGCTCCACCCCAAACTCATCAGTCATCTACAAAGCGAGTTTCCGTGGAAACAGCCGAGATCACATAGAAAGCTATGTTTTGAGGATAATTGTGTCGCGACTGCAAGATGGATATCAGACGTCGTGAAATTCAGACTGTTTCACTTAAGGAAACATCCCCGAGGCGCTCAAGGCAGCCCCACCCCTGCACCAGCTATCAGGCCGTGTAGGCAGAGCACGACTGCCTAGGATTCAGAAAGTCGAGAGCAAGCAGGGAAACCCACAGCAAAGGGACAGCAGTGCGACTGGGCGGCATTGCTGTCGAAGCAAGCCACACATCATCTTTGGTACCTAGGATCACTGAGAACGTGAGGGCAGGAATCAACAGAAATAACAATTGCAGCGAGGTTCCTGACGAAGCCGTCGGAGCCGGTGCACGCCGACCGTTCAAGCACTCGATGGCTGTGTGGAAGTGCCTGACCAAGTCAAGTAACAAGTTAGACTGGACAAGATGAAATTTATAGCCTTGGCCTCGTCGCTCAGTCGTTCAGGCAGCATCGGGCGGTATCAGGTGTCAGTCCACTTCGTGCCTGAGTAGAGGACTATATATGTACATGTGCAAACTCATGACCTAGCTTGTGTGCGAAAGCCAACGAAATAGAGCCGTGTTGCTAGCAGCGATGAATTCAGACACTGTCATCAAACAGCCCCGATGCCTCTGCTTCTTCTTCCTGTACTTCTCAGCCGTCTCACCGTCGACTATGACAGAACACTTCTTGCAAGTAACATCTCGCCATCTCTTGCGACGTGTCCATGCAATTGTAATGTCAGCCCTCTCCGCGGCATCGAGAACAGCTCCCAGCATCCGAGTTGCGGGCAAAGCAGAGTCGTCAGACATACAGGAGCTATGCAAGCACAGCTCCTGTTTCGTCGTCAAGCTGCTTTTCAGACATGTCAAGGCTGGCAAGAGACGGCCCTCATCCATGCATGCCTGCACCCATTGTCGACCGCAAAAACCGCCTCCCAAGTGGCGAGCAACAGCCGAGAAAGCACTCTCAGACGGCTTGAAGATGAAGTCACGCTCGACCTCGTCAGACAAGCAGACCCAGTAGAGGAGTCGATGACTGCCGCAGTCCTCAGATGTATGACGAAGCAGATCGTAAACCAAATTTCTTTGGTCTTCGATCGACTCAGGCCAAGCACGAGCATTGCCCAGTCGTTCAAGATCAGGCAGGCCCGGTGTCTTGCTGGAGTCATGGCCATGCACCACCATGATCAAACGGTCGCGGTCGGCCGCAAGGACGTCAGACCGCACGGCTGAAAGTCTGGCCACGCCGATCTTCTTCAGCTTCTCGAAGCGTTTTTCAGCCTCCCGCTCTTTTTCTATCAGGCGGCCAGCAGCGGCTGCTTCGGACGAAGCATCAAGTGTCGCCCATTCCTCCTTCTTGGTCTTGTACTTTTCCAGGGCGGCAGTCAGGCTAACTTGCTTGTCAGTCCTGCGACGTTTGGCTGATTCGCCGGCTTCAGCCTCCAAAGTAGCGAGGTCTTCAGGCTGAGACTCCGCCGGCGCCTGTTGCAAGAGTTGCTGCTGCTCCAGCCCTCGCTGTCGCTTCAAGCCAGCTCTTGAAAGCGGGTTCAGGCGGCCGTTCAGAACCCGACGACCCAGTGAGCTGCGGCATCCTTGCGAGCCGCCGCTCGGAGCAAACAGGCGACGGTATTCTTGCAGCAGTTTCAGGCACGGCTTTCTCGGGAGGATGCTGTGGGGCTCGCGACAGACGAGTTGGTCGGCTGTCGGCCCGTCGAGGCGGACCTTCATTAATGACCTGGCACTTCGACAGAGACTGAGAGCAGAAGATTTTCAAATTTCTGGTCCCATGCAGGACGACAAGATGGACTTGACATGAGCCGAGTTGCCGAAGGTGTCCCCGCGAAGTCTTGCCCTTTCTCCCCTCCGAGAACTGCTGCAGCCAGCTGAAATTCTGCTCAATCTCGCCGGTGCTCGGGAAGCAACTCAGGACGAGGGCAGCCTCAGGACAGAATGGCTTTCGTCGTCTCACGTTTAATCCCACAGCTCAAAAACACTGGGCTAGGTAAGGAGCCGCTTCAGACAAAGCCGGGAGTTTGTCAGACCAATGCCGCATGGTCCTGGACCAGATCTCATTCAAATCCTCGCCTCCGGTCCTCAGTCATGCACTGTTCGTCTTGGAGTGAAGGGCCTCCGAAGAAAAGACTTGTCGCCGGGAGGCTGTGACTTCACCAGCAAGGCTGTAGGACGTGCCAAGAGGAACTCTTTGGCCAGCTGTGTCACCTGAGCGGTTGAACATCACAGCCTCGGTCCCGCTGAAGCGGTGTGGGCTCCAGACCTCCACTTGTGCAGCCTCTGCTAGCGGCTTGAAGATGTCAGGCCTTGGCATCGGATGTTAGTAGCGGTGATTCATTACAGGAGCAGAATCGCACAGAAGATCATGGATCCTGTGGCTCTGGCAAAGCTTCGTCGCTGCACAGGGTATGGTTGACATCAAACGGAGAAAGCGATGCCTGGACGCCAACCTCCACATCGGCTTTCAGGCCTTGAACAAAAAGCTGAGCGATGTTGCGAATGGCACCGAGTTCTTTGGCCACGAAGGAACGTATCTTGTTCCTGTTGGCGCCGCTGTGCCAGAAGATCATCTTTTGCTTTACAACCAGGCACTTGTTCTGCTCAAGCTTTAGAGTCGCCTGCAGTCTTTGTACGTAGCCATGTGCATAGGCATCATCCAGAACCAGCGGCTGCTGCAGCTCTCCTGCCGGACTCCGAAAGTCGAAGAGTCAATTGATCAGACGCTCGAGCTGCTGAAGATTGTGGGCTGTCGCAGCCAATCGCAGATGTTGGCCGTCCAGTGAGTGGTTGAATTTCCTTGGATCTCTTGCCAGAGAAGACTTGCAAACAAGACTGATTCCTGCAGTCGCGGCTCGCAGCGGCACAGGCAAGCTCCGCGATCAAGCCAAGTTGGAGGAGCTTCTCCGGCTGAAAGCATTGTTGAAGAAGCTTAGTGGCCCAACCTCAGACAGCACAGACAAAACATCGGCTAAGCAAAGGCCTCGCCATCCACGGGGACTCATGAACGAGCACGATCAGTTGAGTGGCCTGACAGTGCATCATCCACCGCTGCGAGATGGCTCAGGACATTGCAGACCGCATCTATGTTCTCAGCCACGTTGACGCAAGCATCGCAGACGGTGTTGAAACGTTGGGGTGCAAAGCCGAAGTGGCACAATCGCCTCAGGCTTTCGTCCACACCCTCAAGCTGCTTCTCTGCCGTCAGCCGCTGGAGCTTCTGCGAGTTTCGCACAGCCCTGCAAAATCCTCCTGGATTTTTCCCACTACCATCGGAAAATCCAAGCACCCAGCTCTGGAGAAGACCCTGCACATCCGGGTCAGACGACAAGGCCTTTTCGAGCGACCTTTGTCCACTATGGACGGAGCATCTCATAATCGCCTTCAATCCCGGCAGGGTTCCCTGGACCTCATGTGAAGGTGCGGTCCTTCAAACATTCAATATGCTGTTCTTGAAATCCGCAGAAACTGCAAGCGAGGCACTTTACTCAGCCGTGCCGCCAGAGGCTCGCTAAATTCCCCGTCGGCCATAAAGATGCGGATCTTGTCTTTGAAAGCATTCCGGAGGGCTTCCTCCGGCAAGAAGCTGGCCAGGGTGTCAGGCAGCGATCTGGCTTTCTCCAGTGCGGCCTCGGCTGGCAGGGCTACTGTACTGGAACCCGATCTGCCCTGGCTCACGTGCTGCCCAGCCTTCTCAGCCGTGGCCAGGTCTAGCATGCGGCAATGAACGGACCAGTCGGCCATGACGTACCGCACCTTCAAAAGCTCGAAGCCGCCTCTTGCATCCTGCAACACACGACGCACTGAAAACCGGCATGGATACTACTCTTGGCATTCGGCTCCTCAGCCAAGGCCACTGCCCGAACGGGTTGCTGCAGGCGACGGCGGTCCACGTTGAAGGCGGCCTCAGCCGCAGCCTCCATGATGTTGTAAAACATTCCTCGGGACGAACGCCCCGTTGGCCATAAAGTCGGATTTGTGCGATTGTTGCTCAGACACCGCCTCTGGTATTCGTGCCCGGAACCTCCAGCAAGTAGAACTTCCAGCGCCGTCAAGCATTGGGCGGCTGTGGGGCCGCCAGTATCAGACGAGACCAGCCGTTTCACGGTTGTCTTATCTTCGTCCACCCCCTGGCCTTCATCGTGGTCCTCAGCCTTGCCTTCAAGGAAACGGACAGCAGCCAGGTGGAATTTGCTTTTCTGGGCATTGGCATTCTGCTTCAGGCCGCCGTGCCGAAGCATGTCCTCTATTTGAAGAGCAGCCGGTCTGCCGCCACACCTGACATGAAGCACGAGAAGAGAAAACCTCAAGCACACCATGCACCGCTGTCAATGCCATGCCATTCGCGATCCCAGGCACCGAAGTCCAGCACCAACGCTGCATTCGATCCAAGGCCGACTACGCAGTGGCACGCATTCCTTGCCGCCGAGGGCTGCGGCATACTCACGGCAGACTGAGCACCCGATGCCGAACTTCGTGCCCGGATCAGACCGGATCAGCCATGACCTGGTCGAACCTGGCATGACAGACTCGCTCGTCCTGTCTTACCGCCTTCGCAAGATTCCCGCCTTTGATGGTGTAAGTACACCGCTGTTTCCAGTCCGCAGCATGTGCTATCCACCGGCACTCGTTGCAATGCTTTTTGCCTTCCTCAGTCAAGAAAGGATTCACTGCAGGAACATGGCGAGGCAGGCACACATGGTCAGAAGGCAAGTCGCGGTGCATCGCCGCAAATGCTTCTCTTCGGCAATACGCTCGGCCATTGTTGCCCTAGGAGGCCCTGTGAACTATTGTCACGACTGTCGCAGGTGCATGCCGCATACATTGGCATCGGACTTGCTATGCTTCTACTGATGTCATGCCTCTCTACAACCGTCCTAAGGATCAAGCCTGGGCCTACACGGCCTCTGCATCGGATTTGTTATGCAGCTCATGATACTCATGATGACATGCCTCAGGCTGCCTTGTCAGACTCAGCGATGCAACAGACTTTCGGCGCCACGACTGCTAATCGTCTCTCTGCAGGGCGAGACTAGAAACTTGCCCAAGCCCCATGCTTCAGGCGGTGCTGTTTCTAATAAGCAACACCCACCGCAAAGAAAATGCTTCAGACTGGGCCTTGAATCCTGTGCGATTGCATACACAACGGCTCAGTCACGTTTGTTCTTCTTCTCCTTCTTCTCCTTCTTGGACTTCTTGCTCACAGGCTCCACCTGCCCAGGACAACAAAAGCATTTCTCCCGCAGAAGTGTCCCCAAGCTTGCCTCCTGGTTGCAGTGTGGGCAATAGTAAGCCCGCTTCGAGCCCTGTCGCACAGGCACAGTCTTCTTCACGTGTTTGAGGTAGATCTGTCCTCAGGCAGGAAGATTCAGCAAGAGACACAAGGTTTCAGGCTTTGCAACCAGTTCGGCCAGGGGGCTGGCGATGTCCATCACATGGCCACGGGTGAGGAGGGTCGGCTTGGAGAGCTTGCCGCCATATTCCGCAGCGAACCCCATGCATTCCAGGTCCTTCTTGTTCTCAGGCGACAGATGATCTTCTGCTTTCTGGATGATATTCCTTCCCAAGAGGTACACACGACCTCTTGCTGCACGAGGGCACACAAAGGCCATATGGCCTGGGATGGTGGCGACCTCTGCACGTTTCAAGTAAGAGTTTGACTGACGAGTGTCTCTTATTATGTATTCGCCCTTGCAGGTGCAAATGCTCGAAAGCGGCCTTGTGGAAGAAGCCACCATCGAAGATTCCCTTGCTCTCGGCTACCCGATGATACCACAGGCCGACACGCTCGTCAGCCTTCTCAGGCGAAGGTGGAGTCCCGCAGGGGAACAAGACCACGTCATGCTTGTCAGACCAGCCTCATACGGGGGCGACAGGGGACTGAAAGACAGCCGGTCGCTTGCAACTCCAGCCTGCCATTTGCACCTGATTCGGCGGGTCAAACAGTATATCCAACGTCGTGATCTTGCTCCTTGGAGGAGGCAGTTGAAATCACTCAGCCGGTCATCTGTCTGTGTATCGTCCGGACTTGCATGTCTAGTTGCTCTGGTGCCGACTGCATCATGAATTTCAAGAGGTCCCGCATGCCGCTGTGGTGCTGCACGGCCAACCCCTTCACTTTGAAGCCCTCTTTGATCTTCACCAATCCATACGTGGACTTCGTGGCCGGAGTCTTGCCCTTCTTCTGCATCAGGAGACTCACAAGATTATCCACCTGGTCGAAAGAAGCAAAGTCGATGTCGTGTAATGGGATAATATCCGGCTACTTCAGGTCCCGGGCCCGACTAATGGCCGCAGCAGTCGCTGCATTCGGGATGTCAGACGCTCCTCATCAAGGAAACGTGGAAGACAGCATAATTCATAGTCATGAAGAGCAGCCCGAGAAGTACTTACACAGATTTTCCTGCCTGAGCCCGCCATGCCAAAAATGCAGCCCGGGCTGTGCACACTGGGATCTAGCACTCGGAGCCCGAACTGCAACTTTCGTATGCTTCCCGGCAAACAATCCAAGGTCATCCGACAAGACGGTGCAAGAGACTGAGATGGTGACTGACTGCACTGCTCCCGCAATGCTGACCCAGACCTACAGTCAGCAGCAGAGGTCAAGGCTGCCGTGCCTTGAAGTATCAAGCAAAGCTGGGGCTCCTGCTTCACATCTCGCTGCACGCAACGGAACCTGTCCAGGCCGTCATTGTCATTCATTGCAGCACACGATCACACCGACACACACACACACGTGCAGAGGCCAGCAGAGACGCACACGTCTGCCACTTCAACGTCGCTCTGCATGTTTTACTGTGCTTGCAATGCTTCGCGAATCACCGCAGGCCATGCTCCTCTGCAAGCTGCTGGCAAGACCGGCGTTTTTGGAGCACCGGTTCAGCCATCGCAAGCCACATCAGACGGACTTCCTCGGCAACCTCCCGACTGGCATTGCTCAGTCTGAGGACAGACCGTGCTTTCTTGTCAGGCGGGCCCGGGTTGCAGGCATCAAACAATTCCAACAAACTTTCCGCTGCCTTCCAGGGGCTCATATGAAACAAGGCCTTTTTGGTAGCTGCCTGGTGAACCGTCATGGCCAATGCCCACGCATCGGCCTTCACAGTCAAAAGTTGCTTGAGGATCTTCTCAGACATGCCCTTGGCAACCTCAGGCGCTCGGTAGGCATAGGTGTACACCCCTGCCCCGTCCTCCACGAAATCCTCTGCCAGTGGAAGCCGGTATGTCATCCCGAAGTCGATGATGAAACAGGAGTTTGTCAATGGATCATAAAGAATGTTCTGCGGCTTCACATCACCGTGTATATGCTCAGTCCTCCTGTGCAGGTGGGCCAAGCCGGCGAGCACTTGATGGGTGAGGGCCAACTGCTTCTCAGCATCAAAAGCTCCAACGTTGTGCAAGTAATGCAGGACGGAGCCCGCGGCCACGTAAGGCATGATCATGAAGGAGATCTGGCCGGGAACGAACTCATCCTCAGTCACCACCGACTCTGCGAGCAACGGCAGAAAGGTCTCGTGAGCCAGCTGCTTCAGCAAGGCGACTTCCTCAGACAGGTGGAAATTCGTGTTGCTGACCTTGGCCGCATAGATGCGATGCGAAACCCGGTGCCTTACTTTCATGATGCCGCCGTAGCCGCCCTGTCCAACCCCGGCCTGAGAGCCACAGACGATGTAGTCGCCGAAGGTGATGTCGTCCGGAGCACGGTCAGACAACAGAGGCTCAGGTGCCACAGGCGGGTCGGTTCGCTGAGAGTTTCTCAGACGAACGCCTGCCTTCTCTGCTGCCTGCCGTTGGTTCGAGAAGCCAAGCCTGGACGCCGCCAGGAATTCTTTTCGTTCGTTGTCCCCCAAGTCACGCCAGGCACTAGCCGCCTTTCGTGGACTCAGGCGACGCTGCTGGCAAAATAAGGCGAACGGCTTCACGGCTTTCTTGACGACGCCAGCAGCGACTGCCCTCTGCAGCTGGGTCGCCTGCCTCTTGGCAGGCCGCTTCATGGCGGCACTCAGACTCCGAGCACAAAAATTGCGGATATTGAGAGATTTGACCAAGTCGCACCTTCACCATGTTGTTTGACAGATCACGTACTAACTTCTGCAATCCTCGGGTGTTTTACCTCGTCTGCCATCCTTGAGGGCGAAAAGTGCAATCTGCTGGGTCCACGTCTCAAACTGGACGTGCTTCAGGCTTCAGCTGCATGGTTAAAAGTGCAATGCTCCATCAGACTGGACCCAAATGGCCTTCTACTTTTCTACGTCCTCGCCTGAGCTGCTGTCAGACTCACCAGACGGTGACGAGACATCCGTGGTTTTCTCAGGCGGTGGCACCGTCGTTGTCTGAGGCGGTGGCACCGTCGTTGTCGCAGGCGGGGGAACCGGAACCGCGGGCGAGGCAACCGCTGTCGAGACAGGCGGCATCTCAGGCTCAGCCCTCTGCGGCTCAGGCACGCGGTAGAATCGCTGGTCGTTGGCATTCTTGACGCGACCAGCCAGCTCCTGCCGGATGATGCTCTGGAGCATCATCCGTTGTTCAGGCGTCCTCACCACGTTGATGCAGGGCACCCGCTGTTCTGCGGCGACGACGCTCAGGCACCCCGACCCCGGAGAAAAGTTCACGACACAGGCAATGGGCGAGACCGTGTGCAGCAGCATCCGGTACACCTGTGGGCTCCTGCCAATTCAATTCACCGGCCCAGACAATGGACTCAAACTTGCGACACAGCCAGCAGCTCCTCTCGAAGTGCACCAGAGGGACTGTGTCGGTGTCCTCCACGTGCTCAGCCGGTGCCACCTCCCGGGGCCGAAACTAGTGCTGCCTGAGCCGTCCCAACATGCTCAGCCCTGCACCTGGCCGCCGTTGTCGGTCACACCCTTTCCACACACCAAAGGGATGACCTGACCGATTATTACAGCAGGATGAATTCGCACATATCCGACTTCCTGGCCTCCTTCTTCTGGCTCACCGTCACCCGGATGAGGCTCTCAGGCGAAGGCAAGGGCACGTTCGGCAGCACCTCAGAGCAACGATTCCCTATCCCCAGCTCCGTCATTAAACTTTGCTCCCAGACGTGTCTCAGTCCGAGACAGGACAGGCGGTGCTCACCACGCCATCAGTCGCCAGCCATTTGTGCTCTTTGGCAGGCAGGGGGTCAGACTTGCACCCGAAGTACATTGTCTCCCTGGCCCCGGCGATGCTGATGAGACTTCCAGCGGTTCCCGTCTTCCGCCGTTTGCAGTTCCTCTCCTCCCTTGGCTGGAAGCATGAACTGCAGTCAACACAAGAACAGGCGGCCAAGCCAAAAAAGGAAACTGCAGTCAAACACAAGAACATGCGGCCAAGCCACGCAGACCGCAAGTAGTCTTTCCGCCCTTGAACACTTTCTTCGCTTCCGATCAGAATAATGCTCTGGGGCGTCGAGCCATGATTCCTGAAAGACTTGAGGATGGTGTTCGAGGCCTTCTGCACGCCGCTATCAAAGGTCAGCCAGCGGTCCTGTCATGCACGGAAAACAATTGAATCCAAGCACCAAGCTTCTGTCTCTGTCCTCGTCCTTGGAAGCCGCCTCGAACACTCGGAAGCAGTTGTCGTACAGGCCACGCTCGAAGACGGCCGGTCGCTGGTACACGTTGTGCACGCGGCTGTAGCCTCCGTTTTCAGCGACCAGCGAGGAGTCGAAGATGAATAACACCGGCTCAGCCTGTCAAGCAACCAAAGAAGATCTGACAAGAGCCTGGTCTATGCATCGGACACGGTCCTTCTGAAGGAGCTGATGTTGCTTCAGAGCATCAGCCCAGGCAGCGGAAGGATTCCTGATGTCGCTTTGGTAGAAGTGAATGTAGAAGGCCATTTCCTCCTGTCGTGCAAACGGAGGACACGAGCTTCGCTGCAAACACTGTACACAGACTCCAGCCTCCACCGCCCGCTTGAGCTGCACTTCGCGGAGTTGTTCAGCCGTGCGAGTCGTCCCAGTCCCAGACGTATCAGTCGTCGGATCCGTCTCGGGCAGCAGCTCACGCGAAGGCTTGGTCTCAAGCGGCGGCTCAGGCTTCAGACGGCCCAATTTCATCTTCCACTCGTCGCTGTACCTGGTCAGCAGCTCCAGGATGGGTCCAAACTCCTCCTGGCAGCTGATCATTTCTGGCTTGCAAAAGCCATGTCACTGTCACAACCACGGACCCGCCTTCTGCCCGGAAGTGACAGCAGTGCTGAAGAGCTCATCGTCATCGCCCCGGAGCATTCCTGCAATCCTTTTACTCAGACTGCAGTACGGCGGCTCGCTGAAGGCCGCGAGGGATACCAAGCCGCCTTGCTGAGCCCACTCCTTCGGATTCAGACACCTCTGCAGAGACTTCTGAAAATCCATGGCCGTCTTCTTGTCAAGTGCATCGTCCGGGATGGGCAGATGGCTCAGCCGCTCCAGCACGACGAAGCGAAGATGCAGCATCCCTGTCGCTTGCATCGCCTGGTCCCTGTTCAAGTCACGCATGTGGGTGTTGGTCGACAGGGACACACCCAAATGGTCCTTCAGGCTGCTGTCCTCCCGCATCTCCTGGGCAGAACTTCCAAGAAGATCTGAGGTTCGACAGTGGCTGCTGAGGCAAGGACCTGACAGATGAGCGACATGACGAAACGCTGCTCCTCTTTGGACTTCAAGCTGTTGACCCTTGGTATCTGACGGCATGCAGTGTGTGTGTGTGTGTGCTGAGATTCTTGTCTCATAGGACGAGGTGCACGCGAGTGACGATGCTCCACTTGCCGAACCACGTGGTCGAATTATTCACATACTGGCACGCCTTCATCGACTCAGTCATGCCGGCCGCATTCGTCTTGTCAAGCATAGTGGTGAGCTTTTGCACCTGGTCAGATGTCTTCACCTGTCGGGTTCAGGGCTTCGGTTTTAAGAGTTTCAGGCCAGGAATCCCGGGCCTTGTAGGCTTCGCCGTTCCAGCGGATGTTCTTCAACAACAAGAACACCTCCTCGTGAGTGGAGGCCTTGTGTTGTGCTGACAAGGCGGCCCGGATCCTGGCAAGAAGCCAGTCACTACTACGGATCCTGGCAATGGGACAGTCACTACTAAACCCCGGCCGGGGTCCTCGTCAGACGCGAGGCGAGGTTGAACGGCATCGCATTGGAACACTCCATAGCCTTCTTGCCGATGTCCTCAGATGCCTGGATCAGACTGACCACGGTCCCTGCCTGGTCAGACGCCTTGCCACGCACCATGGAGATCACGATGCGGCTGCTCAGGCGGCGGTACTTCTCGCAGAGGTCGCTGTCAGACGAAGCCGCCGCCTTGCCGAAGGCCCATACCAAGGCCGCAACCTTGGTATGGTCCTCAGGCGACAGCACGATCTCGCCTGACTTGGTCTCATCAGACGTCACCGTCGCCGACACGAAAAGGGAGGTCTGATCAGACCTCCCTTCGAACCAATACTCGGCCGCTTCAGACAGCACCTCAGGCGGTGGCACCTCCAGGGTCTCCACAGAAACGTCCTTCAGGCTCGCTGAGAATGTGGAGGCCTGTCAGACGAGACCGAACCGCCAATTGAGAAGTCAGTCTTACTTCTTAACAATCTAAAGCCAGCCGGCCTCTTTCAGGCTCGAGCCCTGCCAGGCATCTGGAAGAATGGAGTGAGTGCCGACCTTCTCCGCCTTAGCCGGAAAGAGCTTCTTCTTCTTCAAAAAGTCCAGGGCCTCTTTCACGGCTTCACGCCCGGTCTCCATGGCAAAGTCCCCAGACTCCACCTCGGCAGCCTCAGCCGCCGTGGCCTCAGCCTTAGCTTTGGCAGTTGCCTTGGCCGCCTTCTTGGCCCCACTCGTCCGGCCAGTTTTGGGAGCCATGGCTTTCGCTAGAGCCGGGGCAGAGCGGCCCTCAAAGCCGCAATCTCTAGAGCCGGGGCAGAGCGGCACACTGCCGCCTCAACAAGCTCCCGGTCTTCTCTGACTTCTCAAAGCCGCAATCTTGCGGGGAGGAGGTGGTCAACCCATCATGCCAAGCCGACTTCTGAAACGATTCAGCCGACAGTCCCGGCCTTCTGAAGAGATCGGCTGTTCGGAAATCCAGGGCCAACAGAGAACGTACCTCAGGCATGCAGGGCGATTGAGGCGAGGGTCAATCGTTCAACTTTTAACTGGCTGAAAGAAAGTTTGTGAGATAGTTGCACGCCAAACCAAGTGTGCAGGAATACGCCTCGGCCCGGGGCCGAGGTGTATTCTTGTACACCGCGACAAGATGACATCTATACCAGGTCATAATAACACAATACAAGGCCATCTGATGTACGCCGAGCCAAGTGTGCAGGAATACGCCTCGGCCCCGGGCCGAGGTGTATTTCTGTACGCTAGGCAGACCCGACGACTATCTCACAAACTTTTATTCGGCCAGTCGAAAGTTCTTAGGCAGCCACTCCTCGTGGACCCATCGCCATGACGTCCAGTCTCAGACCTGCAGAGGTCAATTCTCTGGGTCCAGTGGCCTTCCCCACTTGGGAGCGGTTGGCTTGCAGAAGCTTACTCAGTCTTTGCACCTCGGGTCTGACTCTAACGGCACGCTAACGGAACCACGGCAACCACACCCATGACGGAAAGATATGTCCGAAGCTTCTGCTGTTGGCCATTTTGTAAGGAGATAATGCTCCGGGAGCTACCACAGTTCGAAGGGCTACGAGATTGACAATTTTCTGACGTTTGTCCAAAACACTCTGCACGCTCTTGCTTGACATATCAGATGGATAATCACTGTTGCTTTCGAAATGCGAGCACGACTAGCATGGTCAGCCGTGAATATCGTGGTGTAATCCTCTACTGGCAAGTTAAAAATCCCCAACCGATTTGGACAACTTTGACAATATTGATAGGGTGACAGCGACATTATGATAATCATACACAACCTGCCCTGGGGTTACATGGCTTAAACTTCCCTTGACTTTTCAACCCGGGCACGTGGACCCTTTCCGCCTTCGGACGTCGAATCCCCGTGCTTGAAGCAGGACTTCTTGGCCTCAGCCGCAAACAAGTAGTGTCGTTCTGTCGGAACTCCAACGGGTATCTTGGCTCCAGGCCTTCTGCTGGACATGGGCCTGGGTGCGACTGGCACTCAGGCTGTGCAGCCGGCATTCCAAAATTGCACACACGAACACAAGTATTTTCTTCGGCTCCCTCATTCAATGTCAAAAACCGCAAGCTCGGAAGCTCCAGACTGATCTTGGGTGCTTCTGCCGTCTCAGATCAAACGCCGGCACAGCCTCGCCTACTACTCAGCCGAATCATTCATGCTGGAGTTGTCGCTGTCAGGCTCGTCGTCCAACTCCGGGATGCAACCTTCAAATGTCCCACTCAGCCGAAAAGCCCGCTGTCATGGCCCAAGGCGCAAATCAAATGTCTGACTAAGGCGGGCACCGTCCTTGATGAGGTCCACCTTCTTCCGCTTCAGACTTCTCAGGCGGCTCATGGTGGCCGAAATCTGCCCGTCAAGCTTGGAGACCAACATCTCCTTCATGCTCTTCTCAGACCAAACCACAAGCTTCACCTCGGCCTTGAACATCCTCAGGCTTTGCATCTCGATCTGACCAGGGCTGATCCAGTAGTCCTGTGGCAAGTGGCGGAAAAAAACAACGGCCCCGATACGACGAGAGTGTCTTCGTGCTGCCGGGCGGCGACAAGGGGGCAGTCAGTCAGCTGCAGCTGCTCAGGCAGCTCCTTGAAGAACATCTCATACAGCAGAACCCTTGGATCGTTGTGCGGTTCGGGCGACCGCAAGCGGCCGCAGGACCTAGACCTTAATTTTTGGCCAAGACACTCAGCCTTCTTCCCACGACTCATGAGAAACGCAAGGAGGGCAGGCCCGCTGAAGCCGGTGAAGTACACGTGGGGCTTCTCAGACCGTGTATTCCCGGGTGTGTTGCGAAACAAGACGTTCGACATGGACATGTTCAGGCTGGAGTCCACCAGGCGGTAGAAATGCCACGGCCCTGAGGCTGCCACTGTGTCGTTTAATTAGGGATCACAATTATTTCAGCTTCAGCAACCCCACAACTCCCTGTCCTTCGGCAGGCCCACGATCATCCTCAGTCTTGATGTACTCTCCCGCATGCACGTTCAGCTTGGCCTCGAAGAAATCCATGGTCATTGTTTTCGGCGGCGGCGGACGCAAGATGGTCTGAACCGGAACTCGGAACAAAGGGGCTCCTGTCGCTCGTCCGTCAGTCGCCACGTGCGAGATGATCCTGTCCGTCATAGCCGACGTTGGGTCATGGACCGTCAGGCGAAGGAACTTTGTGCTGCACCCCATGAACTTCATGATGTTTGTGGAACCAGTCCACGAGCTGGAGCCGGAGGCCGCCGACACACTGACACCGTCAGCCTCCGCAGTCTTCGTCTTCCTCCTCGTCTTCTTCTCAGGCATCGGCGGAAGGGCATCGCTGACTTTCAAGTCCAGCCTTAGTTACCAGACTGCCAATAAACTAAAGAAATTACATGACCGAATCACGTTTTTCGATCAAGCCGCTTTCTGGCTTCAAGCCTTGCCGCTGCGACAAAGCACGCCTCGGGCGAGTCAAAAAACTCGTAGTGCTGCATCTGGGCCGCCTTGACGTCGTCCCGAATGGCAAAGCCGAGCATGGCGAAGGACAAAACAGCACGCGATCCGTCACAAGGAATTTCAGGCAGCTGGGGCCGATGCAATATCAGGCCGGGCAAACGATGACAATCATTCAGGCTCAAGCAGAACCACGGAAGCAAGGGGAGTGCCAGTCTGAGGCCGCAACTCCCCAATCACACGGTGGAGCAGCAAGTCGAAAGTGAAAGATACCTCAGAAGAGCGGTGCTTGCAGGCATTCACGAAAAAAACTTTGCAGCCACTACTGCTTCAGAGACAGTCACCAGCACAGGTCAGAGGCAGAAGAACATCAGCAAATATTCGCACCCTGGCCTATACCGTGTACTTGCAAAGTCGTATGCAGTGATTGAAACAGATTAGGAATTCCTAATTACTCTGATTTCCGTGCTTCAGTCAACATCATCACACAAAATTTTAAGAACCAAGATATACGTAAAGCCTCCATGAGTGTACAGCTTGCATCCGTCCTAATTCCGGCCATAAGGCCTTTGACTGAAACACACACCGACGCCCAAACCATTGCAGACAAATCATCTTGGACACACAATTGCTTCACAAAACGCAGTTAACTGCCAACAAAAAAACAACCCGATGGCACTGAAGACATATCTTCTATCCACTTGACTCATAGGAACCCTATTAGATGCAATTTTTTTATGCGGCAATAATTACACTCCATAGTGGAATCTGTATTAGGTGCATTATACTTTGTCTTCAGTGCAACAGTGCTGCACTGAAGACAGCTGTAATTGCACTGAAAACAAAAGCCCTTGAGTATATTGCTAATGACACTCCATAGTGGAATCTGTATTAGGTGCATTATACTTTGTCTTCAGTGCACCAATGCTGCACTGAAGACAGCTGTAATTGCACTGAATACAAATCCACTATAACTATTTTTACACTAATTAAAATTACACTCCATAATAGAATCTGTATTAGGTGCATTATACTTTGTTTTCAGTGCAGCAATGCTGCACTGAAAACAACTGTAATTGCACTGAATACAAACCCACTATTAATATACTTCCCTAATTGCATTCCATATTGGAATTTATATTAGGTGCATAATACTTTGTCTTCAATGCAACAATGTTGCACTGAAAACAATTGTAATTGCACTGAATACAAACCCACTATTAATATACATCCCTAATTACATTCCATAATGGAATTTATATTAGGTGCATAATACTTTGTCTTCAATGCAACAATGTTGCACTGAAGACAGCTGTAATTGCACTGAATACAAACCCACTATTAATATACTTCCCTAATTACATTCCATAATGGAATTTATATTAGGTGCATAATACTTTGTCTTCAATGCAACAATGTTGCACTGAAGACGGCTGTAATTGCACTGAATACAAACCCACTATTAATATATTTCACTAATTACATTCCATATTGTAATTTATATTAGGTGCATAATACTTTGTCTTCAACGCAACAAGGTTGCACTGAAAACAACTGTAATTGCATTGAAAACAAACTAATTCCATTAAAATACTGATCCAATTACATGTATTGCAGTCCAGCTAGAGTGTTTGTTACATGCACGCAATTGCATTTGAAATCTATAAACAAATGTAAAACACTAATTGCATTCCATAATGGAATCTGTATTAGGTGCATTATACTTTGTCTTCAGTGCACCAATGCTGCACTGAAGACAGCTGTAATTGCACTGAATACAAATCCATTTTGAAATACTACACTAGTTACACTCCATAGTGGAATCTGTATTAGGTGCATTATACTTTGTCTTCAGTGCCACAATGCTGCACTGAAGACAGCTGTAATTGCACTGAATACAAACCCACTCCTAATGGATTACAATGATTCCACTCCCTGCTAGAGTTTCTATTAGGTGCATAATAATTCGTCTTCAGTGCAACACTGCTGCACTGAAGACAACTCTGATTGCATTGAATACAAATCCAATAGTATTAATATATTGCTAATGTCCATAGCATAGCTGGTAGCCGTCAATGCATAGGGATCCGCTTTGTCGTAATTCATTGAATAATGATAAAATAATATTGCACTCCATATTGGAATCTGTATTCGGTGCATTACACTTCGTCTTCAGTGCAACAATGCGGCACTGAAGAGACCGTAATTGCACTGAATACAAATCTACTATTAACATGTTACACTAGTTACACTACACAGTGGAATCTGTCTTCGGTGCATTATACTTCGTCTCCAGTGCAACAATGCCGCACTGAAGACAGCCGTAATTGCACTGAATCTAATAGAAATTATGACTGAAATACCAAGTTACTATTTTTAAATTCTTTCCTTTATGAATACCGACTGCATAGTAGAACCCTATAATTCCACGTACAGGTGTTGCACTGAAGGTAGCCAATGATTGCAGCGACGATTACACATCTTTCTAGCTTTCGATTTGTTTGCTTGCCACTGGATTTCGTTCGATTGCAGCAATGCATGGCCACGATGCAAGACATGACAGCAGATTATTAAATGAAACGGTCAATCAAGTAGAATCCCCTCACCTCAGCAGGCTTCTGCCCTGATGGCTACAACATCCCAGCGAGTTTGATACATAAGAGTAGACAGACCCGCCAGGCATGCTCAATTCCGCCTCCAACCGCAAGGGCCACAGCACAAAACACGCCACGAAAGCAAGCAAGTCAATCAGACAGACGACTAGGCGGCCTCCCCAATGGTCTTTTCAAACACCGGTGTTTGCCCGAGAATGCCAGACAGATTCACCCCCACTCGGCCAAGGTGGGTTCCGCCAAAATGAAGGGGGTCGGAAGTTTCTGCCTTTCTGGGTCCCGCCACTGCCACGCCGCAGGCTTATCCCATACTTGCAGATTCATAGCTTCCGATGACCTGGTATGCTCCGGCAATAACTCCACCGGACAATGACAGGTCCCCCCCCCTCATTGTCTGCCGCCATTGGCAGACCGCAGGCTAGTAGCCCTGCAGGTGTGACGGTGGGTCAGCGAATCAGCACAAAGAACAAACGCAGCCCCGAACCCGAACTGCCTCCGCCCGGCCCCAAGCAGCAGCAGAGTCAAGCGGCGGCAGCAGAAGCAGAAGCAGTCGTCTATGTGCAAAGATGATTCCGCACGTGCCACGAAGTCCGGAATCAGGCTTCGGTAAAGAAACATGTTACAACGAGGAGTCCAGGAATTGAATTCAACAAGTGCAGAAGCATCAAGTGTGCGACCAGCGACAAGTGTCTGAGTTGAAAGGCTGGTCTCACTAGTTCCGTGCAGCCCCCTCTTCCAAGGTTTGGCCCCGTCCGCCGGTGACCGCCCCCCAAGCGGCAGCAGCACCAGTAACAGCACCGGAGTCAAGTGGCGCAGCAGCAGCAGCAGTCATGGCATGAGCAAAGATGATTCCAACTTCGGCCAAGACCACGTGTGCCAGAAAGTCCGCATGTGACACAACTGACAAGGATTCATTTCAATCGACAACTGGACGAGAAGTACGGAAGCAACAGCAATTTAGACAGTGTGACAGGTGCGACCAGTGATAAGGCATCTGAGTTCAAGGCCTGGTCTCAGTCGACGTATCCCTCCCAATCCAATGTCAGGCCAGCTCCTCCGGATGCAAAATGCTTCTTGTAATCAAGAACAAGATAAGTAAGACTCGCCTGCCCAATGCCACCAGGAAGTCGTGCTGTGCCCTGACAAAAACAAAAGTATCAGGCCAGGCAGCTGCACATGTGGACATGCCCGTCTGAGCGAGAGGCCATCGCCGAGCATGACATCCGACCCAACCTCGGGCACGGCAACTCTCACAATGCATGTCAGACGCAGTACTCAGTGACTCAGCACACGCCCGCACTGCAAAGCCCATTTTTCATCTCAGGCGGAAGACCACTCACCCCTCAGTCATCAGGCAGCCTCAGACTCAGTCAGGCCCATGCCCTGGAATCTTCGTCCTCGTCGCCGTCCTCCTCCAGCCACTGAGACGAGGATCGCCAACGCCAGCCCGAGCCGTGCCAATTCTCAGACGACCACTGCTGCCGCTCAGACGTCCACTGCTGATTGTCAGACGATGTCCATGGCTGCTCAGACGTCCTTGTCGTGGAGGATGGGGCGGCTTCGGCAGTCCGTGCACTGGTGCTGCCCGTGTCAGCAGGCACGGTCCCAGCGGCCCCCGTCGTCTCGTTCTCAGACTGGCCATTCTCAGACGACGACCACGGATCTCTCGGATCCGGGATTGGACGGCGGCCTTCTCCAGCTGTGCGATCTCGGACGCTTTGGCGAATTTTCCTCCATGAGGAGTGCTCCGTCTGAAGCCAGTCAGACTTCCTCAGTGAGGGAATAAAAGTTGAAAGTGTCAGAATCGACTACATTAGTTATCAAGGACCCCGAAAATGGAAAAGATTACTATACAGCCAACAAGTTTCTCCCTGACGTGCTTCATCACCAACTTGGAGGCGGTGACGTTGGTGAAGCTGCTGTCCCACACCCACTCGCCTGAAGTTCAGGCAATGAACAGCTTCCAGAAAAGATACCCCCCAAAGTTGAAAGACGAGCCACGTGTCAGAAGGACGGTGGTTCGATGAGCATACGCCGGGGCATTCGGGTGCGGGTGCAGCAGCAATGAGACCAGGCCCTTGGATGCAACATGCACCGCTGGAACTTTTCGCATGCTGGCACATCACATTTAATTGTCATTGTAGCTGCAGCCGAGACTCAGCTTTGGCTGCCATGTCGACGCCGCACTTGCAGCAAACCCAGAGGAGGTCAGGCGCACGGTCATGCAAAACAGAGTGCACCTTAGCATTCGCCCTTGCCTTTCAGCATGGTGCTTCACATCGGACTCGGACCAGAGGGCACTAAAGATGCAGCCGGATTGCTGCCCGGTCGGCCTCAGCCTCATGCTCGTCGTACCACTGGGACAAAGCAAAGACCTGGTTGTCAAGCCGCGGTGGTCTGCCTAAGTAAGGCAGGAAGTCATTGGCCATGGTCAGTTTACATTTCAGACATCCCACTTCAGCCGAGCGACGAGGCAAAGCACTGATGTTCATCTTATCCTCCATGGCAAGCCTCCGCATCAGGCTTGCCCATAGAGCATGGTCCTTCTCCTGCTCCGTGAGTGCTGCCATGGCGGCGAGGCTCAGGCAGGCTACCAAAAGTTTTGGCCTACCCTAAGGGTTTAACCCAACATTCATAAATCAGACCTGCAAGCTGCCACAACCCTGGCTTGCCATGCCATGTGACAGTGATCTTGATCCACAGCACACAGGAATAAAGTTAAAGGCAGCACGCATGGCATCAAACACATGCCCAAATCCAGGCTGGCGAATCCACTTGACCGGGTCCCCCACAGACTCTGCAACGACGGCAGCTCGTCCACACGGTCAGGCATCCGAGACCTGTCGTGTATCAAGTGGGCAGTCATGGGAGGCAGGGTATTTAAGTCCAAAGCCAGAGGAACCGAAGGCAAAGTGAAAGATGATCACGAAACCTGAACCAGATGTTCGTGGATTTCCGATTCCTGGCACTGCAGGGGCACCGGTATGCTCAGGCCGCAGCTGCCCAGACGAAACAGAAGGAGGAGTCCTTCCCAAAAGCAGTCATGGCTCTGTGCACGTTATTGCAAAAAAGCTGGCAAAGTTGTGACAGTCAGTCAGCTCTTTTTTGGTCACTGCTCGCTGCAGCTGTACGACCAGGATCAGCCTGAATGACCCTCAGGCAATGCCTTTTGGCTTCTCCGACCACTGGCCACAAGCACAGCCCGCAGCTTAAAGTAGCCATGGTTTGATTGAAGTTTTGCCAAGTCTGACTAAACTGTAGTATGCTTTTAAATCAGTCATCAGTCAGTGGCCAGAGATCAGGCTAAGGTCTTTGAAAAACCATGCCACGCGGGGTAACCTTAAACGTGCCCGCCATCCCTCTTGGCGGTGGTGGCAACGGTGGAAGCTTTCTAAGTGCAACCTCAGGCTTCACCTTTTCAGGCTCCACGAGGAGGCAATTTCCAAGCGGTCGAGACCACTTGTGGAAGTCAACCTCATGGTTCGTCAACCACCACAGCAGCTGGGCTTCTTGGTGCACGATTTCGTAGCGCAAAGCCTTGGCTGATTGAGTGATGTCAAGTTTTAAACTTATCATCGGTGCCGAACATGTCGCATACACTGTTAAAATAACATCATGGCCGGCCAAGTGACCGACATGAGCTCCAGGCGGTGCACCTCATTGTTCGGCTTGGGGCAGTAGAACTTCGAAAGGCCGAAGCGGTCCAGGGCATGCTGGCGGCAGGCAGGACACTCGGAGAGAAGTTCACAGTGACACAAAATGACAATGCAACATCGGCGGAACCGGCCTTCACCTGGTCCTTCAAGGTGACCAGCAGTGTGGCCCGACGGGTAAAGAGGCCCAGCAACGAATCGAAGGACTGCTCTTTCAGCCGATCTTCCAGCATCTTGTCGAAGGAGTCATCCTCCTGCAACTGGATTGGTAATGCACATTGATAATGCAAACACAGTTCAGAGTCTGTCCAGTCTCCTTCTTTTTCTCCTCAGCCTCTTTCTTGTCCTCCTTCTCCTTTTTCTCTTTCTTCTCCTTCTTATCCTTCTTCTCTTTCTTCTGCTTTTTTTTCTCCTTCTTATCCTTCTTCTTTCCTTTATCTTTCTTCTTCTTCTTCGACCCTTTGGCCTTGCCTTTGCCCTTTCCCTTGCTAGGGGACTTGTCCTTTCCCTTGCCCTTTCCCTTTCCCTCAGACTGAGTCTCAGCCTGGGCAGGCAGGTTATAATGATTTTCAGGACCAATGCTCGAGCCAATGTGTCAAAAAACGTGCCTCAGTCACGATGGGCTTGCTGCTCGAGGAGGGCTCCGAGGTCTTCGCCTTGTCCTCCGGGGGCTTCGGCTTTAAGACTTTCGTGATTACTGCAAGAAAAACGGGCCTCTGTCTTGACGTCAGGCTTCACCTCCGCAACCTGGCCGGGCTCGGGTTTAAGGACCAAAGATTGTGGCTCTTTATTTTAAGCGGCAAAGCTTAAAGCCTCCTTTTCCACTTTCTTCTTCTTCTCCTTTTCAGCCTTCCCCTGAGCCTCCTCATCCTTGCTCTTCTTGGCCTGGCCGGGCTGCGATTGACGGAGACGAGATTGAAACTTTCCAAGGGTGAAGGCCTTCTTAGACGAGCTCTCCGCCGCCTTCTCAGACGCCTTCTTCTTGTCGTCCTGCCCGGGTTCTCAGAATAAGGCTAAGGCCACATGAATGCTCACGCAAGTCCAGCCCTCGAGTGCTCCTTCGGAAGCTTCTTCGGATGGACCTGGCCGAGTTAATTTCTATTAGCTAAGTCCTAATGACAGCTGCTCACGAAATACTAAAATCCCGCCTCAGGCTGGGAGCCCTCCGACTTCGCCGCAGCCTTCGTCTTCTTCTTTTCCTAGCAGAGGGATTTAAGCTAAGGATGACAAAAGAAACGAAGTCCCGCCTCGCTCTTCCTGGAATCTTCGGCCGCCTTCTTGATGGGTGCAGGCACCTGGCCGGGCAAAGAGCTAAAAATTAAAGGTAAACGGAAGTGCGAATGCTTGGGCGGGGGCACCTGACCGGGCTAAGGGCTAAAGACAGATGGAAGTGCGAACATCCCGCCTCAGGCGGCTTCAGAAGATCCTCGGCGACCTTGTCAGCCTCGACACAGACATAAAGAAATGAAAACGGCCAACCGAGTTATGAAAGTCCCGCCTCGGCAATCAGCCTCTTTTGTGCACGTTTCCGTGCATTTGGCTTCTTTCGCTTCTTTCGCTCCACCCTCACACAAGGCCAAGACTTAGCTTAGACCATACAAAGCAGAGCCGAAACCAGCCTTGGACGAGACTCAGACGACGAGGAGGAGCTCGAAGAGCTGGATGATGACGACGCCATTTCAGGCAGGAGCCGGGGGTTCAGGAGCTGGGAAGCCCTTTAATTATAGGGCTCTGTGACTGTGATATGTCCAATGTCATGTGATGAAGTGCTGTGCTGTCCGGGCGGGCATGGTGTGATGTCGGTGCTGAGTGAATGCTTCAGGCAGCCACCAAGGCAGCCAACATGGCATGAGTCCAATGACACGACATGTCTGATCAAAAAAAGTTGCAGCACGCACAGCGAGCACATTCATTCAAGCATGTGTGCTTCCGACAAAGGCGAACGGCAGGCAGGGAGCAGTCCTCGGAGATGGAGCTCCCGTGACGCCATGCCGCCACAGTCAGTCTCAAGCCTCAGGACGAGTAAAAGTAAAAGTGCCAAGAATGCGCGAAGGTCTGCAAACCTGCTGAGTCTGAGTTGTCGGCATCGCAGCACCGACATCCAGGTCAAGCCTCAGCCAGGGCTCCATCTTGATAGGTTGATTGCATTGCTTTTGGGCTCAGGCCTGAGATCACTCATGGCGCCTACTGCTTCAATGCCTACAAAAAAGAGAATCAAACTCTGAGAATTCAGTCAGTAGCCGAGCACCCTGCATTTCAGCCTCCAATCATCTAAGGTCAGGCCTCGCATGAGATAGCGAAATGATGGCTGAATGCATTGTCGTTGCCTGGGGCACCAGCCGCGATGGCTGCGATGACGATGAAGCCGGATCGACATGTGGTCAGGCCTCAGCCACAACTTCCGAAAGTAAACGGATTAGACTACCCAAGCACCTGAGAAACCCCAAAGGCTTGAAAGCCGCCCCGAAACCGAATCCAGCCCAAATACCCTGAACAGCTTAAATTTTAAGTAGGGGTGGAGTAAGGATTGAATACAAATCCCGAATCCGAAAAGGGGTTTTGGCCTCAGGCTCGGGGGAATCCAAAAAACCCTAGGCATCCAAGCCTGGCTCACGCAGAACCGGCAGGGATAGGCATCCAAGCCTGGCTCACGCAGAACCGGCAGGGATAGGCATCCAAGCCTGGGTCACGCAGAAGCGGCAGGGAGCCTTGAGTTCAGTCCCTTCACCGGCAATGGAGCTCTTGGTCGGCATCGAAGCCTGGCTCACGGAGAACCGGCAACGAGCCTGACCAAGAGTCCAAAGCTCAGGCGAGGGCAGCTGAATTTTCAATTTTCGGTCGGCATCGATGCCTGGCTCACGAAGAACCGGCAACGAGCCAGACCGAAGGACTCCAGAGCCTGGCTCACGAAGAACCGGCTCCGAAGCCCTAGCTCGGTCGGCTGGAGGCTGGCTCACGAAGAACCGCCTCCGCCAGACCGAGCAGGGAACCAAAGCCAGGCTCACGAAGAACCGGCAATGGAACCCAGTGCAAACGAGCAGGGAACCAAAGCCAGGCTCACGAAGAACCGGCAATGGAACCCAGTGCAGACGATGCAGGGCACTCGCAGGGCAGCTTATCTGGGGGGGGTCAACCGGGCTTAGGGTACTATCTAACTATTACTTAATTAAACCCCTCAGGCTGCGGCGCGAAGAAGAAGGAAGTGGAAGTCGGCGAGAGTGACGGCGGGCTTTAGGGTTTAGTGTTTTAGGGTTTAGGGTTGGAGAAGGGTGGGTACGGATGGGTTGACGGTTTTGGTGTTTAAGGCTGGCTTATGAGGTTGGGAATTTAAGTTTGGGTTCGGGGCTTAGGGGTTTCGGGGCTTCGGGGTTCAGAGTTCTTTCAACTTTCGCTTGAGTCTAAGGGTTTGGGCTTAAGGGTTTAGTAGGGGTTTGAGGTTTTGGTGCTAGGATTTCCTATTACCATTTGTGGTTATCACTTACTGTACTATTACTAGTCTAATACTATTAATACTATTGTCACTCTTAGCTATCATTGCTGTTCCCATTACCATTTGTGGTTATGATCACTGTTACTATTAAAACTACTATAATATCGCAAGTGAGCTGCTGTAATTTCCATTTGGGTTTAGAATTGGTTGTCTTAGACTAAGTGGCCGTGAACCCAACCTTTCAACTTTGGGGTAGACTAGTAGAATGGGTTTCAGGATAGCAATTAATAAGAGGGCTTGCTGGAGTATTAAGAGAGGTTAGGGGTTAAGTCCGGTTGGTCAGGGTTTCAACTGAACTAGTGTCTCTTACCACTAAGATTTCGGCCCCGGCAGTGATAACAGTATTATTAGTATTAGACTAATAATCGTATAATAATTCGGCGGGGTAGGTGCGAGGTTCGGGCTCATGGGGGGTTCCCATCGGTTTGACCCTAAATTAGGGTTTAGTGATAAAGTTCAAGGCTTGTTGTGAGGGTCAGACTACGCTCGAGCACTACAGCTATGCGGCTTTTTTCAAAACCATACAACCCCATTAAAACCAAAACCAAAACCTTAAGAATCACCTCTACTGTTTTCCCATCCCCTTCTTTAGCTCTCTACCCCCCAAACAACCCTCTCTCATTGCTATCCTAGGCAACATACAACCCATTCCAACCAAAAGTTGAAAAGTTTGTTTTACAGCCACTAAGTTTACCTCTCTAACCCCCCCAGCAACCCTCTCTTATTGCTATCCTAGGCATCATACAACCCATTCCCGGCAAAAGTTGAAAAGTTTGTTTTACAGCCACTAAGTTACGCCCTAGATCCTACATAAACCCGGAATCTACAACCCGTCAAATCAAGAGACCTGGTCTCCAAAGAAATACATCTTCCGCAGGATGTCCTTGGGGCGGCTGACCCTCGGAATCTCTTGAGAGCCTGCCCGCCTGCGTCTAGGTGGGCTGCCATGGCCACAATGTAGCAAGCATATATGTCGCAGCTTCTCTCAGTGTAGCTGGCGCCCATCTCAAGCCATCCGAAGCCTGGCTTCTTCTTTTGGGACAAAGAGTCATTCGCGCTTCTGCGCATGCAGCTGCACGGCGAAATGGGTTGTGATCGCCACAAAACAGTCGAGAAGAAACAATCACCTGGACTTTCCTTCATACCACCGGGCCAGGAAGTCGTGAAGCTCCTCGCCTCTTCCTGAAAATTGTTCCTATACCCTAAACCTTTTGTAGATCCCTTTAAGAGAACCCTTACAGATCCCTTTACTAGTCAGGTTCCTACATTAAAGCTGTTACTAAAATCATACAGACTAAACCTAAACACTAAGCCCAAAACCCTAAACCCTAAACCCCAAAACCCTAAACCCTAAACCCCGAAACCCCCAAACCCCTAAACCCTAAACCCCAAAACCCTAAACCCCACAACCCCAAAACCCAAACCCCTAAACCCCTAAACCCCTAAACCCTAAACCCGTAAACCCCCACACCCCTAAACCCTAAACCCCAAAACCCTAAACCCCTAAACCCCCAAACCCCTAAACCCCAAACCCCCAAAACCCTAAACCCCACAACCCCAAAACCCTAAACCCCTAAACCCTAAACCCCAAAACCCTAAACCCCAAAACCCTAAACCCCACAACCCTAAACCCCAAAACCCCTAAACCCCTAAACCCCACAACCCCAAAACCCTAAACCCCAAAACCCTAAGCCCCAAAACCCTAAACCCCAAAACCCTAAACCCCAAACCCCCTAAACCCCAAAACCCTAAACCCCTAAACCCTAAACCTTAAACCCCCTAAACCCTAAACCCCAAAACCCTAAACCCCAAAACCCTAAACCCCACAACCCTAAACCCTAAACCCCAAAACCCTAAACCCCAAACCCCCTAAACCCCAAAACCCTAAACCCCTAAACCCTAAACCTTAAACCCCCTAAACCCTAAACCCCAAAACCCTAAACCCCAAAACCCTAAACCCCACAACCCTAAACCCTAAACCCCAAAACCCTAAACCCCAAACCCCCTAAACCCCAAAACCCTAAACCCCTAAACCCTAAACCTTAAACCCCCTAAACCCTAAACCCCAAAACCCTAAACCCCAAAACCCTAAACCCCACAACCCTAAACCCTAAACCCCAAAACCCTAAACCCCACAACCCCTAAACCCCAAAACCCTAAACCCCTAAACCCTAAACCTTAAACCCCCTAAACCCTAAACCCCAAAACCCTAAGCCCCAAAACCCTAAACCCCTAAAACCCTAAACCCTAAACCCGTAAACCCCCAAACCCCTAAACCCTAAACCCCAAAACCCTAAACCCTAAACCTTAAACCCCCTTAACCCTCAACCCCAAAACCCTAAACCCCAAAACCCCAAAACCCTAAACCCCACAACCCTGAACCCTAAACCCCAAAACCCTAAACCCCACAACCCCAAAACCCAAAACCCCAAACTCCGGAGGCCTCCACTCATCAAAGCTGATACTAAAAATAGAAAAGACTACCCATAGGCCCTATAGTGGTTCCTCTTTTGGGATTACATTGTGAGATTTTCTAGGATACCCAGTAACCTAAGAATAAAGAGGCCTCTCTTTTTGGTATTGGGTAACTTTATAAGGAACCTAGGACTACAAAAAGGGAATAAGGGTACTACTGGGCATCCTAGTTTTACATATGAACCTCAAAAACCCTAAACTTTAAACCCCTAAACTTTAAACCCCTAAACCCCAAAACCCTAAACCCCAAAACCCTAAACTCCGGAGGCCTCCGCTCTTCGTTCGCCAGGCGCTTCGCGAGGCGAAGTGGCCCTCGGAGTTGGACCCTTTGCCTTCGGTCGCTGAGGCTCTGAGGCTGCTCCTGTTGATGATATAAAGGGATCTATAGGGGTACCTTTAAGGGCTTCCTTTAAGGGATCTATAGGGTTTAGGGTTGACGATTTAAATCCTGCATCACCTTTAGGCCCCTAAACTATGGGATTTATGGTACATTCCTTATTATGGGTCATGCAGGATTTATATCATCAACCGTCGTTGGCAGTTTTCTGATCTCCGAAAGGTACGGCACCCTTTAACAAGAATGCCCTGCAATAGACCCTAATTTGGAGAACTAGTCTCTCGGGGTGCTCTTCTTGGAGGCCCAGTCGGTTAAAAGTAGGCGTATAATTTGGGTAACTCCATTTAGGTGCTCTTGGATACCTACAGTCTCCATTCTAGTTCCGTTTGGTGGCTACCTTAAAGGGTCCTTAATAAATAATTGGTCAGACCCAAAAGGAACTGCGATGGAGACTTAGGTAGTTCTCTAAGTTACCTAGACCCAGGTAGGATCCGGTCCCAGATCTCCAAAAGGTACGGCACGCTTAGAAAAAAGTACACTGAAATAGGCCCTAATCTAGAGAAGCGCATTGATGAGGTTTTACGCTGAGTGTATATGCACGTAAGTGAGCCTGGTTCTAGATCTGTGCAAGCGGCGTATGTAGATGTAAGCGCACGCCCGTATATGCATATTTTATCTATGTAGAATTTTGTGTATGTGTATGTATAAACTTCACAACATACAAGCATACATATAAGTATACTTTGATATGAATATCAATACAAAGGAAGGACAAATTTCATGTGTGAATGAATGAACGAATGAATAAATACATGTATCTATATATGATATGCACGTATGCGTGTATGAAGGCATGCACATATGCACGTGCCGGGGCATGTCTCGATTTGGGGCTGGCTGGATGGATGGATGGACGGGCGGAGGGAGGAAGGGATGGATGCGGCGACGGATGCATGGGTGGATGTGTGTTGATGTGTTGTTGATTTGCAAGTCTCACGCGCTCTCTCTCTCTCTCTCTCTCTCTATATATATATATATATATATGTACATGTATGTGAATCAGTATGAATACATGTGTATGCATGTACTATAAGATTTAGGATTGATTTAGGGCTACGGGGGTCTCTTTTGGTACCTCTGGTGGTGTCTTTGGGATTCAGCGACCCTTCACGATTGGTTAAGAGGGTTCTAGGGTTTGGGCTTCGGAATCTTATTTCTTGGGGATATGAGGGCTTTCGGTGATCTTCTGACTTGTTCGGCGTCTGGTCTAGAGAGCAGTGACAGGAGAAACTCCCCAAGCAAAGCAAACCTGAGCTTGGTGACCCTGCTGTTTGGGGGCCATGGGGCTAGTTTGCATGGACAATCGAGATGACAAGGGCTTAGACATTCGATCACCATACAAGTACTATTGAGCGTAACCCGTGTCACAACTACCCGCCAGCCTCTAGCCCTGACCCAAATCCCCTACACCGAAACCTCTTTACCACATCCTAAATCCTTTGGGGTTTAACCTCTTTGAACCCCTGCAACCCTGGAACAACCCATAGTCTCCTTTGTAGTTCCTTATTTTGGTTACCATTTAGATCCTCAATATAAATTTGGGGAGGAACTACAATGGAGAATGGAGACTAAAGGTATTCGAAACGATATCTTTGGCTACCAAAAACGACTTTTGTGTGGGGTCCCTATAAAGGCCATATTAGAGTTTGTGATGAGGACCTACAAAAAGATAGGCTGATGCAGTGGCCTGTTCGCTTTCCGAGCGAGGGCTCCGCATCCTCGTCCTCCGAGCATGGCGTGCCCCAGAGGGTCTGAATATCCGAACAGTGAGGTTTTCGGGGTTAAGGCTTTCGGGGTTGAGGGTTTATGGGTTCAGGGCTTAGGGTTTAGGGTGTCGGGGTTTAGGGTTTAGGAGTGGTTTGGGTAGGTTCGGGTAGGTTCTAGGTGCAAAACCACACTCTGAGTGGTTTTTGGACCGTGAAAAAAAGCCAGTTGGGTGCCTCGACTCTTAGGGCAATATAGAGCACTTGACAAGTATAATACCGTTCCCCTAACATTTCCTCTAAGCGTTCTGTAAAGGGCTGCTGTAGTTAGACTGGGTTTTTATTGGAATATGTTCTAGCATACGTCTAGGTATGATGAGGAATCCTAACCTAAGAAACTTTATCGGTAATTCTTCAGGCTATAATATCAGGGGTCACACTACACGACACATGTTGGAACATCCCATGCGTGCATGCGCGATGGTGTTCGGCATGGGGTGCAGCGTTTTAGAAATCTGTGCATCTGTGCTCCTGTGCATGCCCGTACATAAGTAGTATGAACGAGGTATCCCTCAGTCAGACTTGCTTAGAAAAGGGGACAGCCCCCCAAGCGAAAAGCACAACCGACAATCATGCTCGCTGAGCCCTGTGCTAAACCCTCCCCCCTGGCATCGACGGGAAGCAATCATAGAACACCTAGTCCGAACCGCTTGCAGCAGTTGCGGAGAACCAACCGGAGAAGGGGCCTAGGTACTGTTATGGGGAATATACTTCCCCACATCATAGAATCAATTCCTAATATGGGAATGTCCGAAAATGGGGGGACCCTAAGATAGTAACCTAAATAGTAGGATCCTTGTGATAAGGACCCCGAAATAGGGTATCCATGGTATGCCCTAATTTTCGGAAACTCCCATGTAGGTACTTTGGACACTTTGGGTCGGTAGTCTTCCCAGGAGCCCCCTCCCTGGTCTTAGGAGGTCTCGCTCTTCAGGCTGGAGCTGCTGCTGCTAGGTGCTTGGGCACCTGCGCTCATGCCTTCGCCTTGGCCTTCGCTTTGGCATGTGCAGCTGCCACGGCGAGCTCGAAGAGCTTGAAAAGCTCGAAGAAGAGTCCAACAGTCTTACAGCTTCACGGAGCCGTTTGAACTTCCGTTTCTTAGCTCCGGAACGATTGTCTTTCTTGTTCCGACCCGTTGCAGTAGCTGACAGTTCTGAATGAAGCAGCACACCGTTTTGGATCTGTCCCGCACGGAGCATGCTCTGTCACGCTGCGAAGAAGCACGCTTTCAAGTAACAGTACTTATGCACTATCGGAAAACAACGTCAACTAAGCACCCGAAACAGCTGAATTTTGCCTTTCAAATCCAACGAGCCAACGGTATCCTAACCAGCAGTTTGCAGACAAAGCGCAAGTGCCGCTCTAAGCCTAGCCTAAACCTTCGTGCACAAGCCATCCCCAAATGAATCCTCTCGATAAAGCACCAGCCACATCCTTTCTCGAAAGAGCTACAAATTAAGTCGACTCAACTCCGAGTCCTAAACCCTCAACCCCCAAAACCCTCAGCCCTCAACCCCAAGTCCTAAACTCGAACCCCTCAAAATTGAACTTTAATTTCAAGTGTCACTGAATACATCCTACACACACCTATAGTCTTAAGACATTCAAAACACTGTAACCTCAGGAAATCAGCAAAAAGATAAAGAAACACAACAAATATCAAAAAAAAACAAAAGAAAAACACACACAAAAGCAACAACATAATAGAGAGCAGGTGAGAGCCCTTGGGAACCTTTTTTTTTGTATGTTTTTTTTTTTTTGCTGTTTTTCCTAGGGACTTTTTTTTGTTGTGTTTGTTGCATTTTCTGCTTTTTTTCTTTTTTCCTACGAAAAAAATCAAAAACAAAGCAAAAGAACAGGTCCCTAGGAAACCAACAAAAAATACAATAAAAAAGAAGCACCCAAGGCCTCCCACCTGCTCTCTATGATGTTGTTGCTTTTTGTTTGTTTTTTGCTTTGTTTTTTGTTTTGATTTTTTGTTCGTTGTTGTGGTTACTGGCTAGATGTACGTGTTTGGTTTTTGTTTGCCTTTATTTTGGTTTTATTTATCTTTTTGACCTATCCCAGAAGTTAAAGGATTTACTTTCTTAACTATAGTCTCCATTGTAGTTTCTTTTGGGGGTTAACAGAAAGAGTCCTGCAGTCCTTAATGAATAATTGGTTAAACCAAAAAACTGATCTACAATGGAGATTACAGACATGTGCAAAGCCGCAGCGGCCTCGAAGGGATCATCTTCCGAGTCAGACCTCCAGTCATGGCTTCTTTGGCTTAGGGACTGAGGACCCGCTTAGGATTTCGGGGTTTGGTGTTTAGGGCCTTAGGGGTGTAGGGGTTCAGGAGTTTAGGGATTAGAGTACCCTCATCTTGTCAATCATGGTAGGTTTATATAAACCCTAGGACGTCAAAGGTTACCTACTCAGCTACTAAATTGGGGTTTCGGAAAGCGCTGGGCTTGAAACCTGTGGTATGTTTCAGGTTGAGCGTTTGGGGCTGGGTGTCCAGAGACACAGCAAGCACATTTTCAGGTGGTTTGTGTGTCTGAAAATCCAATGTCGGGTTTGTATATAGACACTGAGACTGAGAGGTGTGCGGGTTTATGGCGAAGTACCTACACCCTCCCACTCCCATGTAGGACCGAAAAGGAGCCTAAACAATTAGCAGTACTACGGTTGATGATATAAATCCTGCATTACCTTAAGGACCCTACATTGTGGGAATTGTGGTGTAATCCTTCTTATGGGTATTGCAGGATTTATAACATCAACCGTACTTTGGGGCCCCACAGCATACATATATATATATATACATATATATATATATATATCTATATATCTATATATATATATATATATATATATTGATTTGTCTATTTATTTGTTTATTTATATATACATATATATGTATTATATATATATATATATATATATGTATATATGTATATATGTATATTATATGTATATATATATATATGTATACACATACATACATATATATATATATATGTGTACTATATATACATATATAACGTATCCAAAAACCCTTTTCTATTTATTGAGGCCCCTACAGTTCGCTTGTCCGACATGTTTCTGGCTAGGATCCTTCAACCAGCAAGCTACGCAACCCAGCACAACAAGGCACTGAGGACTGGACGGTGCACGGTAAAATGAGAACCAGGCTCCGGAAAGTCGTATCCTAAACCCTGAACCGTACATACATGGTGTGTGAAGTATGCTTCACGGCTCCGAATACTTAAGAACTCAGAATGCAGGGCGGACAGTTTACGCTTTGCATGTTCATGGCTGTTCCTGTTAGGGCCATGCGTGCGAGTCGGCGCGCTTTGGCGTCGTCCCGTTTGGTTCATGGCTTAAGGCCCAGGATTCAGGGATTTCAGTACATGCCCAACAACCCTAAACCCTAAACCCCTAAACCTTAAACCCCTAAACCCTAAACCCCTAAACCCTAAACTCTAAACCCCTAAACCCTAAACGCTGTAGCCGAGCTTCTCGTCGGCCAAGGGTGCCAAAGCGGAGCTCATCAGCTGCCTTCGGATACTGCTCTCTAGAACACGTTTTGGGCTTATGGGCTCCAGCCCGAAGTCTGAAGGCTTTGCCATCGATTCCTTAGCCCTTCTGCGAGTCCAAGTACCTGATAATCATCCTACCAGGACCCTCCTTGTACCCTCAAATAGGGGTATATGGTCCCAAATAAGGGGCATTTAGGGTCCAATAGAGGGTAGATGGAGGGTCTAGGTATACTCCCAAACGAAAATCCTCCAAGGCTGCTATCATGCTAGCCTAGACTTTGAGGGTCCTCAGAACCCATTTTTGAAGGCAAAAGGCCCTTCATAGATATTCGGAGAACCTGTAGGCTGATGAGCTCTGACAAAATCCAACCCCACATTGTGGCTCACCAATCCCTGGACCCCAAAATGTAGAATAATGGCCTTTTATAGGTTTTGGGCTATTATTTCACCTACTTTTGGGGGGTTTACGTCATAACTTCCCCAACCTATGTCGTCAAAGCATGCCCAATCGTCATTTTCGCAGAGAAATGCCCCTCCTGAAACTGTCTCTCCTGACTCTGCCGCGGATGAAGCCTTGATTGTATCAGCTGCAGCACCATCGCTGTCTGTTCAAGGGGAATGGCACCGCACACCCAATCACGTCTCACAATCTGAACCCGTTCACTAGTTCAGAACTGGCAGGATGTGCGGCGAAGTGGGACGCCACCCGCCGCAGGGAGGCTGTGTGCCACTAACACTGTGCGATTCTCCTGGAGGGCCCAGAGGGAACCTCACGCCAGTCATCAGACAGCCTCGAAGCTGTGCACTGAAAAGCTGATGCTGTCCATCCACAAAGCCGCAATTCCCTCCAATAGGCACTGAGAAGTAAACCAAACAACGCACTGTTCCAAACATGAAAGTGTAGCAGGAGCAAAAAACCCCACCCAAAGACTAAGGTACATTTGCTGATTTAGAGGTTTGGGGGTCTCTGGAGATGCGTCTCGCAGCCGCAGCTCGAAAACTACGGATCTGAACCGTCATCATACAGCTTGCGGGCCGCCATAACCGAGCAATCAAGGGTTTAGGGTTTAGGGTTCAGGGTTTAGGGTTCAGGGTTTTGGGTTTAGGGCTCTGTGAGTAGTTCTTGAGGGTCCTTTTGTATAAGAGTGCCGTCGTATTATGGGGACCTGACAAGGCACGAGAAGAACTCTCCCTATGTTGATGGGCCGCTCCTTGCAGCCCAAGCCTTCAGGTTGGACCATGGCGAAGTTCAGAATACGCGAGACCGCAACTGGAGCTTCCCAGTGACCCCTTACTGACAAGACTACACTCCTGCGAATACTCAGTTTTAATCACACGGAAACCTCCCTCCCGTATCAGCAGGGCACAATGAAACTAATTCAGCTGCTGTGGGCTTTAAGGAGCCAAATCGCAAACCTTCCGGTTCTGGGTTCAGGGTCCCTATAAACGTTTTGAGAATTGGGGTTAGGCTTCCATAAAGCCCTAAAGCGGCCCCGACCCATATACCACAATACCATAAATTTAGTATCATATCATATATCACCATATGATATCATAGAATATGTCAAGTTCACTCATCGTCAACCCTAAGTGCATCCAGCTGCTCCGAAAGGCCCTAAACGCAGATAGGGCGCAGGACTGAATGGCGAGGGGCGAAACCCAAGGATTCCGTCTGACGCCGGAGCTTCACCTGAGTGCTTACGAGCACTTTGTTTCATCTGCTGGTGCAGTACACGTGTGCGTAAGTAGATATGTATAGTATCTATCTCCTTATATACCTATATATATATATATATATATACACTTGTACATTACACAACGGAAACTGAGAGAACCGGAGAGAGGGTGACAAGGCCTCTCACTTCAGCACTTTGTCGGGTTTAGGATTGATAGCATTGAGCGACTCAGAGCTCAGAGCTGATAATTAGAACTTGGGATCATGCTTGAACATGCAGTTTACCTACTATTTGCTTAAGAACCCCCAAAAAATAAAAAAAAATATTCCTTATGGGGGTAATATAGGGATTATTATTTTTATTTTTGCTGGTTTCTTAAGCAAATAGTAGTTACCCTTTGGTTAGTAGGGATCTGAAGGAATGTAGTTACTATTACTACGATTCTTCCATTCCCTACTAACCAAAGGTCAGTTTAGAGTCCGGGGATTCCAGGGTTGGTTTGCCAACTCAGGTCACAGGCTTTTTTATGTCCTGCGGATTCACGCATTTGGGCTCGTAGATAGCAGAGTTTGTTGATGACAAGCAGATTTTTTCCGTGGCCTGCCCAGTAAGAGTCGCGAGAGACACGCAAAGGATGTGCCGTCACTGGGGGGTTCTTGTTGGGGCATCAGCCTACGAGGATGGGTTGAGCGATGTGCTGGCGACTCTCAGTTCATCAGTTTGTGTTGTTGTGGTTTAGGGTTTAGGGGCTTTTTGGCTTCGAGTTTAGGGTTTAGGGGTTTAGGGTTTCGAGTTTAGGGGATTAGGGTTTAGGGTTCTGGTATTTCGTTGTAGTGAGGAAAGCAGCAGTATCATTTTCGGATAGTTTGCTTCGTAGAGCTGATTGCCAGTTCTAAGTAATTATACGTATAGTTACCCTGATTATAACCCTAGTTACTAAGTCCCATGACCCTTCAAGAAGGGCCTTTCAATACTCTCCTTATGGCCCTTAATAGCGGGTATTTGGGGTATGTCCCGCTTGCAACCCAATTGAAATTCGATCTCCGCAAGCCAGCGGAACCTCGCAGAAGCCTTGACAATAATTAAGTTGTTTGTCCCGATTCGGCACATGTCCAGGGTCTACCAAAAAAACTCTCAGCACATGATATACATATATGTATATATACATATACATATACACACCCTACTATGCAAAGGCTACCTCATTAACCTAAACATCAAAACAATGCATTCGCATAATGCGTATACATATACACATACATCTGCATGTTTATCTCAAGCTTTGTTCTGTCTGTTACATATATATATATATACACACACATGTACCTGTGTGGTCCAGCTTTTATCTGTCTGATATCATTAGTACTAGGGTACTACTATCATCCTGGAATCATCAATGCTATCGTTTCTATAGCTACCATTGCTATTGTTATTTGAGTTCCGTTTGTGTGTGTGTGTTATGAGTATGTCTATGAGTACTTTGCTTGTGCTACTGCTCTTGCTCTTGTCATCTAGACCTTGCTATTGTGTAACTGCAGCATCTAGGCTCCGAGAACTAAGACAAGTCTGGCGGCTGTGAACTCGCCGGTAAGTCCCAGGTGGTGGTGGATCCTCGTAACAGCGGCTTGTAAGGGTCTCAGGGATGCGCTTTCTTGGGGTTTAAGGCTAGAGTACGTAGGGTGTCGCTGTTTACATAAGGCATAAGAGGTTACGGAATGCGTAAACTTGGTAGACCATAAACCCTCAAGCGATGCTTCATCACACCATATACTTGGCTCTCAATCTCGCGAATTTAGAGCTGGGGCAGAATGTCACAAAAGCGATGGTGAAGGGTGGAGTAGGGACGTTTGGGAATCTGGCGCTGCATACCTGCCCCAGGCTTCTCGATGTCGTTGGAACGAGTTGCTCGCCGAGCTTGTTACTCCCGCACTAACTGCTTTCAGGCTTCAGTCGGCTTCAGTCTAAAAAACGGCATGACGCTGCGGGCGATCCATGTCAAGAAAATACGGCATGGTGGCCTTATGGGTTTAGGGTTTGTGATAAAGCGCTTGACAAGCATCTCCATTGATTGCACAATCCACTGCTGGCATCCACGGGTAAGCACCAGCACCTTCGTCGATGGCAAGATTTTCTAGGCAGGGTTCGGAGTAGGAGAGCACAGAACTGGTACGTATGCATACGCTTCTCGGTCATACTCTGTTGTGCGAAACTGACTGCCGCACTCCTCACGCAAAGTGCCGGGCGAGGCGTGAAAGGCTCAACTCTGGGTTTGGGGGTTCACGCTTTGTAGTTTCGTTTCTGGCAGTACCCTGGAGTACAGTATAGCTAGTACCTGGCTAGCCCGAAAACACCTAAATGCTCCGGACTTATGTCCTGCGTCCAAGAGCAGAATCCCCAGGTGTTTTGGCAAAGAGGAGGCTGCTGCTGTAGGACGAAAGCTTGTCGTACTCTCGCATATGAGAGTTTCCGGAGAATAGGGGTACCATATTTGGGGGTCCTTATAATAAGGATCTACTAGTTAGAGTACTATATTAGGGCCCCCTATTTTCGGAAAGTCCCATATATGGTGGTCTTGAGCAGCTAGCAAAACCTCTTTCCTCCTTAGAGGCCGCCAGCAAAGTCCTCCGTCCGGAACATTTAAGTAGTGTACTAACTCTGTGTTCGGGCAGTTTAATACTACGATTGCCAGTCCACGAAAAAAAAACAAAACTTGTGCGTCCTCCGTGACCTCGGCATGATCCCATCTGCAAACGCAACGATCCACCCGCCATGTTGCTGGCTTGGTACATCTCGGGTTAGTACGATACATCCGGGAGGTTTGGCAAGGACGGTGAAGAGCCCGAATTTTGGGTGACCTTCCTTTTCGCATACTTACGGAGGTCACATGACCCTTCATATCCCCAAAATCCGAAATAACCCCTCTGCAACTTTAACAGCAACCCTGCACACAGACTTAAAACCAACAACAAGTTGAACAGATACTCTATGACTCTATGAGGCATTGGTACCAACCCCAAGGGTCCAAGTACCTAATAATCATATACTCTCCAAAACCCTAACCTACATAACCACTATCCTAAAACCGAGTACCTAATTATTGGGTCCTTCTGTTGACCCGTGGGGAAATAGCGGCCAAAGCAAGCCCAGAAGAGCTCTCCTAAAACCGAATACCGAAGTATTGAGTCCTTTGAAACCCTACCTAATTATTGGGTCCTTTGAAACCCTAAACCCTAAACCCTGTAGGGGCCTCCTGCATACAGCCCCAATCCGGTCGGGGACTCACTTGCCTGGCGCCGATCTTCCGTTTTGGGTGGTTGGCAAAATTAGGGTCCCTTTTTGGGGTCCTTATTACAGTATGGCACCTCATAATATTGAGGCTACCCAAAAAGGGACCACAATTTTGTCAACTACGTGCTTGGGTTCTTTCGAGGCAAGGCATTGGGTTGTTAAAGTGCAGTGACGTGTCTTTCGCCCGCATTGGGTTTATAGGGCTTAGGGTTTATAGGGTTAGGGGTTTGGGGCTTAGGGCTCATGGGGGCTTGGGGCTTCCGTGGGCTACGGACAAGCTGCTTAAGTCCACAAAGACAAAACACTATGGCAATGGATACCGTTCAACCCCTGCATGGCACGCCTGGGCCCCACACCCAAGACACGAATCCCTCAAGCCCACCCACTTAATCGTAAATGCCGAGGCCATAACTTAAGAATCCCAAAACCACCTAGCATTCTACTACGCTTCCTTATGATGATTCCTTGCCTGAACCCTGAACAGGGGTAGGTTCTGTAGGGTCCAGGTAAACCCTAAAGGCCAAAAAGCCCGACCGACCTAAACGCCGTAAACCCCAAAGCCCCCAAACCAACGGCCCTCCACCTAATAGACACCCTTATGGTTATCTTGCCCAAGCGCATGTAGTATCCTCACTGCAGCCCTTAGTCCCTAATAGTAACCCATATCATGTAACAAGCCTCAAACATCAAAGCTGAACGCCAAACACCCAAACACTAAACCCAAGACCCTAAACCCAAAATCCCAAACCCCCAAAACCGTAATCCCATGTAACCCCCACACCCTGAACCCTAAGCCCCTCTAATCTAAGCCCCTGAGGCCCTCGGCCCCCTAAATGGTAGTTTCCGAAAACAGGGGTACCTAATTTTGGGGTCCTTATAATAAGGATCCTACTATTTAGGGTACTATATTAGGGGCCCCTAGTTTCGGAAACCCCCAAATGAACCCAAAGCCGTGCGAGGGAGGCAGACTCAGGCTGGGAGTCGGCAGGCCGAAGCGAAGGTCCTGGAAAGCAGCGGAGGCTTCAGAAAAGGCCCCTGAGGCTCTTCCTACTAAGAGGCGGTCTCCGCTTTCAAAGGGGTGTGTAGGGTTCCTTTAAAGGGTCCTTTAAGGCCTCTGAAGCTCTTGGTTTAGAGTTTATGGTGTAGGGTTACCCTAAACCCTAAATCTTCCTAAAAACAGGGTCCCCATGGGTTCCCCTTTAAAGGGGTGTATAGGGGTCCTTCTAAAGGGGTCCTTTGCGGGATCCTTTGAAGCTTTCTGTCTATAGAGGGTGCTATACGGTTCTATAACCGGGTCCCCTTTAAAGGGTCCGCATCCTTACCCAGCACCCTCATCCCTCAACCAGCTTGCAAGGATGCATGGGCTTGGAGTCTTCGGTACGTTTTAGGGCCTGGTGTTTAAGGTTTAGGTTGGTGTTAAGGGTTTAGGGTTTTGGGCTCAGGGTTCGGCGTAGGCAGTTCTTTAGGACCCCTCTGAACGACCTGAAAAGCTAGCTCTCGGATCCCGAGACCGCAACGATAGCCTCGAAACCCTGAAGTGTCGAAGATTTTCGTGGAGCTTCAAGGCGTTTGGCAGATTCAAAAGCCAGGCAACCTGAACCCTAAACCCCTAAACCCTAAACCCCTAAACCCCTAAACCCTACAACCTAAACCCCTAAACCACAAAACCCTGCCGGAAGTAAGCCGAGGAGCCAGTGGCAGCAGGAAATCGCCCAGCTCCTTCAGAAGCGCCTTGCCATTTTTAGCTGTTACCCCAAGGGTCCAAATGACCCAATATTTAGGTTGGGTTTAGGGTTTAGGGTTTTCAACGGACAAAATAATTAGGTATTCGGTTTTAGGATAATAGTTATGTGGGTTATGATTTTGGAGAGTATATGATTATTGGGTACTTGGACATGGTGCGTGCATTTGGTTGCCAAAATTAGGGTCCCTTTTTGGGCCCTGCATATAGTACGGCACCTAATATTTCGAGTACCCAACAAGGGACCTTAAGTTGGACAACTACCCATTTGGGGATCATGGGCCCAGACCTTCCAAAACCCCTTAATTAAGGAATATACCTTAAACCATATTAGGGACCCTACTATAATTTAAGGTATATTCCTTAATTAAGGGATTTTGGAAGGTCTGGGGGTGTAGGGTTGTAAAAGGTCTTGGGGCTTTCAGGTACCTGCATGACATCACATGTTAGCCTTGTTCGTCGGTAGTACTCTGGCTGTTGAAATGTCCTGAAGTGAGGGCGTCAGCGTCGTTTTCTTAGATCTGGGCTTTGGGATTAAGGGGTTTGGGTTTAAGATAGTCTTGACAAACAGCAACCAACGTAGACGTGAACCCAAAAGCCCTGAATCTCAAATGTGACCCGTGTTTGCAAATGCTCTCCTCGCTCCGGAAAGCAAACGAAAACCATCTGAACCGCAACCTGCAACGACCCTACAAAGTGGGCGCCGTTACGTTAGGGTTTAGTGGTTGAGGCTGCGACAAGTCTGTATTTGTGGTTTGCTCATAAGAAGAAGGAACTGTCGGGGGCTGTCCAGCATCCATCTACAGGAGAATGGAAAGCAAGGTCAAGGTTTTCGAAGTGCCACGCAGCGCAAGCACTATCCTGTCGGGATCAAGAAATGCTCAAGACCATCGCATGCCTCAACCCGGTACCCTCTAATACGCCCTGAACTTAAGAACCCCAAACTCTTCCAACAGTAGAACTTCCAGCGCGAAAGCCCTGACGGCCTACAAGTACGTCAACCCTGCAAGGAAACCTGAGAGCCCAAAAGCACCCTGTCATCCCCACAGCCCTCTTCTAAAGCCCTTTAACCAAAGGGTCCTATGTACTGTCATGGGGGATACTTCCCTGGATCATGATAGTAATTCCTAATATAGAATCCCTACATTCTACCATACAGGAACATAGGACCCTTTGGGTTAACCAAAGTGCTTCTTCGGTGCCTGCCTTGGCTTTCTGCGTAAGAAGAGACCGGGCATGTTCCTCCTGGATCCTCGCAGCTGAAGGTCACCAGGGTTTAGGGTTTAGGGTTTAGGGTTTGGGCTGTCAGGGAGTGGGGTTACGGGTTTGTTTCTGTGGGGTGGAAGGGGGGGGTGGGATCCTCTGGTGTAGAGAACCCGGGTTTAAAATTCAAGTTGCAGAAATTGTTTCGCCGGGCTGCAATGCGGCTAGTGTTCTGTCGTGTTTGATCACGGACAGAGGTATCCGGTCAAAGGCACAACATGGCCGGACTAACAGCCCAAACAACCAGCGCTAAGCCCATGACTCATGCCAACTCACTCTACTGTTTTTGTAACGCCCCACAGCCTCGCAGCCCGGATAAAAGCGTGGATCTTTGTTTGTGACTGCTACATTTTCTGGTTATGAGTCCCAATCACTATGTACATACTGGGTTTAAGCGGAGATAAAATTTCAGCGAAACGCAAACACCCAAGCCCAAAGCTTAAAGCCTCACACCACAACCCTGAAAACCCATATCACAAAACCCTACACCCTCACAGCCTAAACAATAAACCAACAACAACAACAACAACAACAACAACAACAACAACAACAACAACAACAACAACAACAACAACAACACCAACAACAACAACAAAAACCCTTAGACCCCGAAACCCTAAATCCTAAACCCCTAAGCCCTCTAAATCTAAAACCCTAGGCCTAAACCTCACAGCATAAACAATAAACAAACAACAACAAAAACCCTTAGGCCTTAGACCCCGAAACCCTAAATCCTAAACCCCTAAGCCCTCTGGATCCTCACAGCATAAACAATAAACCAACAACAACAAATACCCTTAGACCCCGAAACCCTAAATCCTAAACCCCCTAAGCCCTCTAGATCTAAAACCCTTAAAACCCTAAATCCTAGACCCCCAATATAGGCCCTCAGAATCCAAAACCATTAGACCCCAAAACACTAGATCCCTAAGCCCTCTACATCTTAAACCCTAGGCCCAAATCGAACTCGGCCGCCTTGCAGCACGGTGCGCAGGCGAGTCCAGCGTCGGTTCCCTGCGGTCCTCAGGGACCTGCCAGGCAATGGAGCATGGTCTAAGAAGGCGCCTTTAAGAGATCTTACGATAACGGATCTACAACGGTCTGATTGAGAAGTTAAACTTTAGAGTTTCGGGTTTACGGCTGAAGTATAGCTTTTGTTCGGGTTAGGATTTGGGGTTTTGCCTTAAATTGTTTAGGATTTAGGGTTTGTGGCCTTAAAGCACGACACCAACCCAAGGGACCTGATAATTCGGTATTTGCGTTCAGGATAGTACTTTCGGGGGCTCTTTGATAATTCTTAACCGGAAACAAGGAAACACAAACCACATATCCCACCATGAATGCTGTATGCTTAAGACAGCCCCTTGAACAAATCTCTATCTTTCGGATCCTTTACGGTCTCCGTGTCCAGTTTGGGGTCCAGGGCCTGCGGTCTTGGAGTTTGCGGAAGTTTGTACGGAGGGTATGAGATATACCTTAGAAGCTGCCCCCACCCTGCAATAGTGACTATAAGGATTATATAAGGGCTCTATTATATTCCTATTATACCACTATTACAGGGTGGGGGCCCCTTCTAAGATAGACAGCCTAAGGGACTGGAGCACCTTTCAGACAGCCCCTTTTAAGAGAGCCAGAAGCAGGGTTCAGAAGGGGTACCCTTTAAGGGGTCTCCCTAATAATACTACCTACCTACAGTAAACCCCATAAAGTTGGAAACCTGATACAGGTCACATAGAGCTGGGATTCCCTATACACTACTCTTAAGGATTGGGGCTGTTAGGTTTTCAACTATTGGGCTTCTACTGTATCCGATGTTGCATAGGGCCTGTGAACGAAATGCGGTGCGATATGGCAACGACTTGAGATCCAAGGTACTTTGTGCATCAGTAGCCCTGCATACCGGTCTCAGTGATGTCTGTCACGGGCATCCTGCACTAGGCCCATGAAGCCCTGCATATCGTCAAACTGAACTTAGAAACCCTAAACCCTAGACCCTAAACCCTATGCCCTAAACCCTAAAGCCCTAAACCCCCTACTTACACTGCCTGCCGTGGCCTGCAAGTTACAGCTCTTGGGCCGAAAACACAGGGTTTAGGGTTTAGGGGCACTTCAACAGTACTGAGGCCCAGTCCTAGACAAGAACCACGGACTCACACTTCTCGTGGTTTCTTGAGATGCAAGTGTGGAGGGTTTGGGGATCGAGCCTTAACCGGTTATTAGGGGAACAGGTCCGAGTTAGGGTTTAGGGTTTAGGGTTTAGGACTCAAAAGTTGACACATGTTAGACCCGACGGCGCCCAACTGCAACACTCAAAACCAAAAACACATATAACAGGCTTTGTACATGTCCGGACGGCTGTCGAGTTATGCTTGCTCTAAAGATCCTAATTACTATACTGAACTTAGAACCCTAGCAAAAATTGTTATTTTAGCTGTTTCTCAGGGATTGTAATAGCCAAAAATTAAAAATGAGTTCTAAGTACCCCTAAGATTAAAGCCTACCTGGACTCCGACGAACCCACCTTTTTAGGGCTCCTTATTATGACTTCTATATGCAGGTCCTTGTAAAGGTAGGTTGATCAGGATCCAGGAGTCTTGGCATAAGATTGAACCACCCTTCACCCGGAAGAAGCAGATGCCTCGTTGCGACTCAAGAGCAGCTCACAGAGCTCTGTGTGAAGGTCGAGCCTATTATTCTTCGGGTGAGCTTGAGGCTGTTGTCTCGCCAACATACGTAATGACACCAGTAGTCATATCTATGTGCCTATGTATGTATCTAAACAAGTGTGTGTGTGTGTGTGTGTATGTATGTATGTGTGTATATATATATGTATATATATATATAGATGTGCATATACATATGCACCTGCATATGCATATACACATGCATGTAAGCATACATATGAAGTATATGTAGATGTACTGGTTAAAGTAGAGGGAATTTAGCCAAGATAGATAGATAGATAGATAGCCACATGTTACACTCTCGTGTGTGCAGCTGAAACACTGTTCTGCTCATAGCTTACAAAAGCGCATCTACCTGTAGAAGGCATGTGCAGGTATACACTGTCGTACATAGCATCAGGCAGAGCAAACACTACTATCTCAAAGCTGCTCCAACTCTGCTTTGACTCCAGAGAACTTCTGCACATCTCGCGGCAACACACGGATATTGCTCCAACTGCGCCCGAAGTGCTACTGGCTACATGTACATACATGACTGCAAGTGATGGATGTGCATGGAATCTTCTGGCCTGGGAAACAGTCAAGCCCGATTACAATGACAAGCAAACCCTAGCCTATATCTTAACATCCCTAAACATAGTATTCGTGGAAGCCGTGAGACCTCTAAATCCCGCGACTGGCAAGTGACGGATCGTTTGGGCGCTGGAACTCCAGGATCAACTCGCCCCTGCTGTCTCGCAGGACGCCTGCCAGTTTATAGGATCTACCAGTAGTTTTACTCAGTATTTATTGAAAATCCTTGAAGGTAACCCCCAAAAGGAACCACGAAGACTATAGGTAGGGTCTTTTATTGGGTTGAGGGGTCTCGGATTCAACGAGGGGGCTTTAGCGTCTGCGCCAGGCTCTGAAAGCTGAGGGAAAGAATTATTCAGGCCATAGATTTTGGCCCTTTCAACAGTACCATACCAAAACGACTTGTTGAAGGGATATCCTGCAAATGCCTGCCTGCCTGGGTCCACGATTTCTCAAAGAATCGCGACTCACCCTGCTCCAAACTCGCGCATAACAACTTTAAATTGTGCTTGGAGGGTCGGGGGACTTAGTAAGTAGGTATTAAGTAGACTTATAAGTACCCTAATAGGGACCCTGAATAGGGGTTACGATACTTATAAGTCTCTAAAATAACTACATACTAAGTCCCCCGACCCTCCAAGTGTAGTCTGGGGTTTGGCGTCGTCATCCAATTCTTGAAAAGTTCCTGGAAACGATAGACTCCGGTAGACCTTCAACACACATCATGCTTTCCCAAAGGCTACTTAGGCCTTAACGGGGTCCTATATAGCTACTTTAAGGCCTAAGTATATACTATGACTATAAGGGTACATGGAGCCTTAGGGTTTGACTGCTCTTACCAATGCCCTCTTGGCTGAGGGCTGAGGGTATTGGGTTTCGGTGTTTCAATGTCCAACGTGACATCTCGTGACCGATTACAGAAACTCAAGTCACTAAGCGCTCATGTTTGGGCTAGAAGCTCCTCCTACACCTAATGTTCGGTATATCCTAAATCCTGAAACCTTCACCGGGGCCCCAAAACCCCTGTAGTTTTCCAATCCGGCGAAAATACCGCGAAACCTCGGCACCGTGACAACAGAAGACTCTTCCACCCAACGAGACTTTTCCCTGGCTTCTGCTGTTTTGTTGAGTTTGCTGTTAACCGAGATCTGCGTATGCTTAGGGCTTAGGGATTCAGGGGTTTGGGGTTTAAAAGTTTAGGGGGTTTAAGGAATTAGGGGTTCAGGGGTTCAGGGGTTCAGGAGTTCAGGGTGTCGGGCTTGGTGGAATAGTGTTTCGGGTGTGACGGTGAGAGCACAGCCGGCCTCCTTTCCCGAAGCGCTTGCGGCTGAGCCGGGCAAGGAAAGTCTCTGCAAACTCTACCGGGGCTTCGTCAAGGCTCGCACCTGCCGGGCTGTTTCGGAGGCCTCAAAAGGTGGGATGAAGGTAGGTGGGATATTCCCAAATGAGAGTCCTTATATAAGGGATCCTTGATCCTACCCACCTTCATCCCACCTTTTGAGGCCTCCGGTTGTTGCTTGCATCGGAATCTTATCATAATTTAGACAAGGTCTTAGGGCGCCGGTCAAGATACTACATATACTACAAACATCTAGAAACGGAACCATAAGGAGTAGTATTCAAAAGTATGGTGCTTTCTTGACTGCGCCTCACTGTTGCATGAGTTAACGTTACGTCATTGTCGTCATTTTCATCGTTAAATACAGTCCCCTGTCGACAAAATGCGGGTCGTGGCTGCAGCAGTTGAGTTGTATAGTCGTAGATGACATCATTAGAAGCATGGTGGTGGAGGTTGTGGTGCCGGCGCCGGTAAAATCTCCAAACATCTGCATGGAAGCATCGGTTTGAAAGGCGAGCGTCGGTCTCGTTGCCGAGGTTGGTTCGTTTGGACATCTTGCAGCCGGAGCGCAAGAAGCCGTCAAACCCTGTAAACGCGAAATAGCCCCGGTAATGCATGTCCCTCCTCCAAAAGCTCTGATGCTGATGAAGATTTAGAAGGCTTTTGGACCCAAAAATGCTGCTACATCGGAATTCTGCTACATCGGAATTCCATGTGTTGTGAAGCCCATCGGAAGGGTCTGAACTAATCCCCAAAGCTTATCTCCTGCCTGGCGGTACATAGCGAATCACGTCCAGCACGGCCCCTGCTGGCACCCAGCGCCCGGCGATCTTTGCCGGCCGAGGCAAGGCCTAAGAAGGTCAGAGGGATACGGTATAGGGTCTAGGGCCTATAGGGGTTCAGGGCTCAAGGTTTAGGGGTTTAGGGGTTTAGGGTTTAGGGGTTTAGGGTTTAGAAATCGTGGGGGCTTCTATGCCCCTCAAGTTCAGGGTTTATGGAGTATGGGGTCTAGGTTTCAAAACCTAGGGTATCTTACTATCAGGGTGCACATACAGAGAAAAAACATAAGATACACCTCTTTCGGACAACATGTTGAAACACAAGAACCATTCCAGAAACGAACAATCTACACAGAGGCGCGGGCACTTACTATGTTGGAGGGTGTATTTTTGACATGCAGCCTCTCCCAGCTGCCAGGGCCCAGCGAAAACGTGGCAAACCCTAAACTAACAACCCGGTTTATGGCTAACTTAGTAGCTGACTGAGTTCCAGTTGCTCTACCCGATTTGATTCTAAACCGGCTACTACCTATTTTACAGCAATGAGCCTTTCTATGGAATCGAGGTATCCCGAACCGGTACACATAAACAACCGGAACCCCTGACGTACGGTTGATGATATAAATCCTGCATTACCCATAATAAGGAATATACCATAACTCCCATAGTTTAGGGTCCTTAAGATAATGCAGGATTTATATCATCAACCGTATTAACCCTAAACCCCAGACCCCATTCAGGGTCTCGTGGCTTCTGAGCCTTTAATACACTCAAGCCTACTCACTTTGCGGCATAACTCCGGAATCTCGAGTTTAGGGTTTAGGGCCGTTTAGGATCTTCGGGGATAGGGTTTGGTCCTTGAGGTTTCGGGTTGACGATGTATAGGCTTATAGACTTACAGGGAACTCCAGAAAGTTGGAATATGGTTTGATGGTAGGATACCCTATAATTTACCATAGAAGGGTTAGGATAATCATATTCCAACTTTCTGGCTTTTCCCGTATGGGCGTTCTGGGTTTGCCCTTGAGCCCTGGACTACAACACAAAATTGTACTTTGACGGCGGCACAACTACCGGATATCGCCCAAAAAGCTGAGCAAGGCGGACATGGAACCCTTCACCACCCTACACCCGTGAACACTAAACCTTAGCATTTTAAGCTTTGACCACATAAACCCTAAATCCCAAACTCCAAGGCCTGACAATCCAAAACCCCCAAACCCCAAAATGCCCTAAACCACTCAACCCTGACACCCAAAATTTGAGCCCTAAAGCCCAGAATCCGAATTTCAACCCTAAGTCCCTAGAGCACTGCGTAATCTCACAGTACTAAGATCCGTGCCTCCAGTGTGTACGCCGTCTCCGCGGAAGGGGGCGGCCAGGTTGCGGAGACCCTGCCACGCATTGGGACTCTTTAGGATTTGGAGGTTAGAATTTAAGGTTTAGGTGTCGGAGTTTAGAGCTTAGGATTCGGGGTTTAGAGTTTAAGGTTTAGGACTCAGGGTTTAGAGCTCAGCGTTTAGGACTCGGGGATCAGAGTTCAATGTTCAGGATTCGGAGTTTAGAGTTCAGGATTTAGGATTCGGGGTTCAGAGCTCAGGGTTTAGGATTCGGGGTTTAGGGATGTTCAGGGTTTAAGGTCTAGTCTTCATTCAGATCAGGGTTGCGATTAAAGTTCAAGTTAGGGTCGAAGGTCTAGAATACAGTACTGGGTTCCTGAGTACGAACGAAGAATATGAAAGGGTACCTGAAGTCTCAAAGAGCGGTCATGTCATGGAGGAGAGCCGGATTAGCTCAACTTAACAAGAATCTTCTGGATTTCCAGAATAATCAGGGTACCCTTGTTAATACTGTTTGGTTGTAAAATAAGGGATCCCAACAAGAAACTTTGCAAAAAAGTGTATTACCTAGAGTAGGGTTTAGGGTTTGCGAGTTTGCCTGGCTCTAGGATTTAGTATACAGAAAATGGCCATATGGGAGTTTCCGACAATTAGGGATACCGCATTGTAATGAGAATAGCAGGGTTTTGGGCGCGTACTGTAGTGTACTTGTCGTTGGGAGGCCTAATTACAGAATAATAGCTATAGCTGTAATTACGTATTTATTTTAAGCTTCTAGACTACATCCGATGCTCCACGGAGCTCCGTCTCTAGACCCTGGACCCTGACCCTAAACCCTCCGCGACCCAAATCTTGAAAACCCACGATCCAACTCATCTTAAACTCAATGCGTATGCCGTGCTTTTACAGTACTTCCAGGCCCACCTGAAAACCCAACAACATTGGAGGATACTCTAAACCAGCAAACCTTAAACCTCCAACCCCCAGCTGCTCTTATGATCTGATCAAGCAAACCCTAAAACACTATGACACAACCTTGTAAAACCCAACACAAAAGTTCTCACAACACAAACGTACCTAGACCCTCCATCTACCCTCTTTTAGACCCTAAATGCCCCTTATTTGGGACCATTTACCTCTATTGACATAAACCAAACAACGAAACTCACGAAAGCCTGGACACCCGCGAGGGCCGCGACGCCGTGGAGACGTGCGACTTTGTCGACTGGGCCGCCTCTTTTGTTCTGCGACTGTCTTGTTTCTTAGAGTCTACGGAACTTAACAGTTAGCTACTGGTTTCCATTACATCACGCCTGTATGCCTGTATGTAGCCAACGCCCAAAAAATCACACCTCAGGTCAGACTGGGTAAGGACGAACTCGGTAACGTTACTGTCGCAGCCCTGCGCAAGCAGTTCCCAAGTTATGACCTTCGAGAACTTACAGGTACAGGGGTGAGGAATCTATGATTAAAACGGCTGAGGGTTTGGGGGTTTCAGTCATTGGCTTTTAGGTTTGCAGGCTTTCAGCTGACAGCCCTATTTGGACGCGTTGGCTTGGATGCTGCTTTTGATGATGCAGATCTTGACTGTTAAGCAGGCTGGATTTCGGACAGGTTGACGCCTGCTTTTGGTCAGTGGGCTTCGACCAACCACGACCATGAACCTTCAATGTTTCAGTCTGTTATAGCCGTAATTAACATACACTTTAAGCCCACAGGGTCAGAGAACCAGGCTTGTCGTAGCGTTAGGGTTCAGGGTAGCATGTCCAAGGCATCTCTAGACCAGGACCAAGCTGCGTCAAGTGGAGGTTCATGGGCCGAGTTAAAAACCCTTTAACCCTAAACCCCCCACACCCTGAACCCTTAAAACCAAACCCATCCAAACCCCTCAATCCTGAACCCCCAGAGCACTAAAATCCTTGGGTTTGGGAGGAGCTCCCTCTTGTCTCTTGTAAAGCGTCTGAGCAAGCGAGCCACACATGACGCAGTGGCGATACTGTAGGGGCCTCAATAATTAGACTAGGGCTTGGGGGCACGTTATAGTATACTTATTTCAATGAGCCCCAAAAGTGATAATGTTGATACTTATTCAGGCTTCTATATTACTCCTGAGCGCAGAATTCATTCGCAGAGATGCGGCCAATGTAGGTAGGTTCCCCAAGACCTTTAAACCACAAACCCTGAAACCCTAAACAACCCCAAACCCTAAACAACCCCAAACCCTAAACCCTGAACCCTGAATCCTAAAGCCTTCAACCCTCAGAAACCCTGGGGTTTCCAAACCCCGGGAAACCCGGAAAACCGGTGGTCGAGACCCTGCCTCGTAAGATGTATCCACACCAGCAGAGGCACTGGAGACGGTCGAGATCCTCCTGACGGAGACGCGTTCTGGAGGGATCGCTACTCACACCAACTTCTCAGAACCCGAAACCCAAGGCCAAAGCTAGAAGCCTTCATAATTAATTACCAATACTAGTTTGGAGAGGACTTATTATTATTATTATTATTAATATTATGATTATTATTAATATTAGAGTTAATTATAGTATAAAACACCCTCTCTATTCTAATTTCCCATTTTAAGGAGTAAACCGTGAATCGCAGTTGTCGAAGCAGGGACTTTGGGAGCAGCCGAGAACTCCGACAATAGCACGACTGCGTGTTGAGGATACGGTTTAGGGTTTAGAGTTTAGGGTTCTGAAGCCGAAAACCGTGCTGCCTACAGAACCCTACAGCCTAAACCCCTGGCCTGTACCATTCGGCTGTGATTCAGCCGTGAGTTGGCTGTGATTTAGCTGCGATTCGGGACGGGCCTCCGCAGTCAAATCACAGCCAAATCACAGAAAACTTAGGGCCAAATCACGGCAAAATCACAGCCCAATCACAAGCACATTTTCAAATCACAGAAAAACCGCAGCCAAATCACAGTCCAAATCACATGCACTTTTTGGAATCACAGCGACATCTCAGCAAAACCACAGATAAAATCACAAAAACATTTATTTCCATGAGTCCTGGAGTTGCCAGAGCAGGCAATCTCAAGTCTAGGGGCTCAAATTACTGAATATAAGGGCCTTAATAATTAGAAAAGGGTTCTGGGGCCCATTATACCATAACTATGAGGAGGAACTCCCCAAATAGTATGGATGATCACTAAGGCCCCTATAGTATCCTCCTCATGAAGTGAACTGAAGCTGAGCCAGAGGGAAAAGGGCACGAACATTTTTCAACTGGTAAACCACCGCATGAAGCCTAAACCTGGAACCACTGAATCCTAAACCCTAAACCCTAGAACCACTTAACCCTTGACCCCAAAGCCCTAAACCCTAGAACCACTTAACCCTAGAACCACTTAACCCTTAACCCCAAAACGTCCAGAACTTCAAATCCTGAACTGACGATTCCCATACTCCGAGGATCAGTGGACTTTTGGCATATATGTGCCCGCGCTCCGCGTTCTCGACCCCCCCCCCCCCCCCCCCCCCCCCCCCCCCCCCCCCCCCCCCCCCCCCCCCCCCCCCCCCCAATGGTATCCCCCCCCCCCGACCCGGGCGACCACACAACAAGAACAAGAACAAGAACAAGAAGAAGAACAGCAGCAACAACAAAGCAGCAGCAACCACGCGGAGGAACCACAGGAACCACAGGGGGGGAGGGGGGAGACAGGAACCAGAAGAACCACAAAAGGGAGGGGGAAAACCAAGAGGAACCACAGGGGGGGGGGGGAACCACAGGAACCACAGGGGGGGGGAGGGGGATTACCATGGGGGGGGGAGGGGGGGGGGGGTGGCGGATGCTGGCACATATGTGCCCGCGCTCCGCGTTCTCGACCCCCCCCCCCCCCCCCCCAATGGTATCCCCCCCCCCCGACCCGGGCGACCACACAACAAGAACAAGAACAAGAACAAGAAGAAGAACAGCAGCAACAACAAAGCAGCAGCAACCACGCGGAGGAACCACAGGAACCACAGGGGGGGAGGGGGGAGACAGGAACCAGAAGAACCACAAAAGGGAGGGGGAAAACCAAGAGGAACCACAGGGGGGGGGGGGAACCACAGGAACCACAGGGGGGGGGAGGGGGATTACCATGGGGGGGGGGGGGGGTGCTGGCACATATGTGCCCGCGCTCCGCGTTCTCGACCCCCCCCCCCCCCCCCAATGGTATCCCCCCCCCCCGACCCGGGCGACCACACAACAAGAACAAGAACAAGAACAAGAAGAAGAACAGCAGCAACAACAAAGCAGCAGCAACCACGCGGAGGAACCACAGGAACCACAGGGGGGGAGGGGGGAGACAGGAACCAGAAGAACCACAAAAGGGAGGGGGAAAACCAAGAGGAACCACACAGGAACCACAGGGGGGGGGGGGGAACCACAGGGGGGGGGGGGGATTACCATGGGGGGGGGGGGGGGGGGGGGGGGGTGCGCGGATGCTGGCACATATAGGGGCCTCAATAGTTAGAATAGGGCTCTACCTTGAAGCGCTCCTTTTAAAGGGGTCTATAGAAATTACCATACGGGTTCCTATACGGGATTGAGGGACATAGGGGCCTCAATAATTAGAATACGGTTTGGGCTCCATTATACTATAATTGTAATCGGGAGCCCCCAAAATAGTATGGCTAATATAGGTAATTATTAAGGACCCTATATTAGTACATAAGTGGGCTGTGCTGAATGTCATAAATACTCTGATTGGCGATACCCTAGACGTCATCCTACTTAGAACTGACATGCTGCGCCCCCTGATCTTCTAAACCCTAAACCCTAAACCCTAATCCCTAAACCCAAACAACTCAAAGCACTAACCCCACGACCGAGAACTCCCAAACTTCCTATCGTCTCTTATAGCCCAACTACGCCCCATCAAGGACCATAAGGGCCTTTTGAAGAAGGGCTTCTGGGGCATTCTTGCAAAACCTAAACCCTGACGCCTAAAACCTGATACTTGTCTTAAACCCCTAAACCTTCAGAACCCTAAACCACCAAAACCCAAACCCTTTAAACTCTCAAGTTGAAGGCCCCAAAACCCTAAATCCTGAGCATGACATAGGGGCCTTGATAAGTAAAACTGGGTTTAATACTACAGTTATAATAGGTATAGTAAGGAACCCCCAAATAGTATAGGTAGTTATTTAGGCCCCTACAACAGGAGTAGGTAGGATCAAGGCTCCCTTATATAAAGACTCGTCTTTGGGAATATCTCACCTACCTTCATCCCACCTTTTACAGCCTCCGACTAGAGTACCCCAGCCACGCCTCGGGGATCGCTCATCCTCGTCGTTCTTCGTACTGCGAGACGGTGCGGAGAGCTTCGGGTTGTCAGGTTTGCGCTAGGTTTAGGGTTTAGGGTTTAGGGCTTTAGCATCCATTGTAGTTGGTTTTGCGGGTTATCTTATAGAATCCTGCTTATAAAACAACCCCCCAAGGGCCCTTGTAATAGAGTCTTTATATGGCCCAGTATGAAGAGAGGGTAGTTGAGGATCTAGGTCTACTACCTATAGTCTCCATTGTAGTTCCTTTTTGGGGTTACCTGATAGAATCCTGCCCGTAACACTGGTTAAACAAAAAAAGAACTACAATGGAGACTGTACGTAGGTGTCGATTTCAACAGTTCCCAAAACTTGCTTGCGCGGCTCGACATGAAACAACAAGCGAAATTTTTACAAGCTATCCCACATGGATACCTACAGACCTCGTCAATTCGACGTGAGAGAATAAGAGAAGCAGGGCTCAGGGAACCCTTAAAGGAATCGAACAGCCCCCAATTGCCACCAGGGCGGCTCGCTGCAGCGGGCGCGGAAAGCTCCTAGCCTCAGCTAGCACGGTAGATTTTTGAAGGTGTTTGGGGTGTTTTACAAGGCTTTTGTAGGGCCTTACCGGGAGCTACGATGCGCGTCAAATCTGCACGTTCTTGCCGTCGCATTATGATCTACTGTTTCGTGCGGCCTCGGAATGTGTAATCAACAATCATTACAGTACTGGCTTCGAGCTCATGATTAGGGGCCCTGTATGGGGATACGATTTGACCCTAAACCCCTTACACCCGCAACACCCAAACCCTGAAACCCGAAACACTCACCAACGTCTAGAATGGTGTGTCGAAGGAGCCTGCACCCGAAAACCTCGGGTCTACCTGTAGTTTCCATTGAGTTTCTTTTATTGCCGTAGCCTATTAAGGGCCCTATAAGGTAGCCCCACAAATGAACTACAATGCCGACTATAGGTAGGCCTTAGGATTCTGGTCTGAACCCTCAGCCGAAACAACCTACCTTTTCAAGGACTTGCATAAGGAACTCATATACTTGTTGGTTCATATTTGGGATAGTATTGAAAATGTACAGTCTTATTCCTTCTTGGGTTTAAGTACCCATGAAAATATAAAAATGTTACCCCTAAGTATGACCAAGCCAAGGAAGCCTAACATGCAGGCTTTCTCGGCTACATGCAGGGTTTAGGATGTCGGATTGACGGCTTAGGGTCTCCTTTGTTCAGCTGCCGGGTTCGGTTCGAAGCGAAGAATGTGGAACTCGGAGCTCAGGGTGCAGGGGTTTACGGTTTAATGTAGGAACCTGCTTAAGAAACTTTGGGCTTGGAAAGGGTTCCTTGTATGAACTCTACTATTTTGGGGTTATAGGCCCAGGGTTCCGTAATCAGGTTCCTACATTAAGGATTAAGTTCCGGGGTCGTGGGTTAGGGGCAGCGGCAGGGGTCTACAGTGTGTAGGTTGTAGGCTTCAGTGGTTTACGGTGTAATGTTTACGAAATTGGGTCTAGAGGCTGAACCGCGCAGGACTCAGCGTCGCACATCTTTCTTTGAGGGCATGTAGGTTAATTAGGGCTGAGGTTTTGCTTGGTTGAGTGATGGTTGCACGGGGTTTATGGACCTTGTCTGCTCATGGATAACTGTTGGCCCGAGAGTCTTCTTATAGTAAGCTAGCTGAGTTTAGGGTCCAGGGTTTAGGGGTTCAGGGTTTAGCGATTTAGGGTTTAGGGGTTCAGGGTTTGGGAACGACAAACTAGAATCATGCAAGAAGCTGTGCAAGAATCACCGTGGGACTTCTTAGTTGTTGAAGGTGCCAATTAATCTGATTCACGTCAAGAAGCTGTCTCAAAGTGGTGCGCAGCAACTTCTGATCTGCGCAGGGTACCGTGACCCTGACAGGATTGAGACGGTTAGGTATTGGGCTTCTAAGCTGATTTGGATTGTATTGGCTTAGGGCTTGGGGGCTGGGGTTTGAGCGAGAAAGGAGCCAGAGCAATCTTCGAGAAGACGAAACAACGAATGAAGATGCAACAGGCACACGAACGACATGTCGCAAAATGGGACACGTTTACAAAATCAATCAAGCATGAATAGAACCCTCAACAACCTTCTGTTTCCTGAGAGGCCTACTAAACACTCTTCAGTTTCTTCTGCAAGCGGAGGACGAGCCCTGCTTTCAAACAATATAGCTATCTGGCCTGGATTCTAACTAGATCATCTGAAAGCCCAATAAGCCGCTTGCAACGCAAAGCTCGCCGGCACCGCGGTCTCGACTCTACCTATAGAGTCTCTATTGTAGTTCCGTTTTGTTTAACCAAATATTTATTAAGGATCCTTTAAGGTAACCCCCCAAAAGAAACTACAATGGAGACTCTAACTGTTGATGATATAAATCCTGCATTACCCATAATGAGGAATACACCATTATTCCCATAGTTTAGGGCCCTTAAGGTGATGCAGGATTTATATCATCAACAGAAGTACAACAAATTGCACTGGGAGCCTTAACCCCTGAAGCTCTTCACCAGAAATTTTCAGTAGATTACCCCCAACCCCAGGCCCCAGGACTCAACCCTACATACATCCCTATAGACCCCTGCGGCCAAAAGCACTAAGCCCGAAACCCCATGGCTCATAGGCCTCAAACCTACAACCCCCTCCCCCGCCCCTAACCCTAAACCCTATACCCTAAACCGTCCAAAGCTGTAGACTGTAGATCCCCAAAATCCAGCCCGAAATCCTTCACTTACACGGTGACACCTCAGATCTGAAAGCCCTCATGTTACCCAACTCAAGGCACCTGATCCTGCCACGTAGGTCGCCGCCACGGCGCAGGGATCCCGGGGCTAGACCTGTCGTAGCTACAGGCTTGAAGATTTAGGGCCCTCTTGTCGCATCCTTTGTAGTCTGTGTTATTAAGGGTCCAAGTGCCCAAATAGTAGGGTTTCAAGCTCCCCAAACCACTCAGGGTATGGGTTTTAGGGATCTAAAGCCCTACTATTTGGGTACTTGGACCCTCTGGGTTCGTTCACCGCCCGGACGTTACAGGATCCTAGCCAGAACATGCACGTCAAGGAGCTGAGACGAAGACTTATAGGGTTTGAGGCTCAGGACTGAAAATACAGCCTGGACCCTCCATCTACACTCTATTAGACTCACTATTTGGGACCATATACCCCCTATTTGAGGGTACAAGGAGGGTCCTGGAGGGCTGCTGTTGAGAACTCAAGGTGTAAGAGGGGAGGACTTGGCATTTAGGGCTGGAGGTTGTAACGGTTGTAGGGTTGAGGAAGTGGGGTTCAGGGGCCCTGAACCCTGGGTGGAGGTTCGCAGGGGTTGCTTGGAAGTTCAGGGCAGGGTCCAGGTGGTTTGGGCTTGGGGATCACGGGATGACTTACGTTTTGCAAAGGCCACTGATCGAGCGACGAAAGCCCGGAAACCGCAGCGGACCAGCGTGCAAAACCGGACAAAACCGTTTAATCCTATTTCCACGCTCAAATCAACCCTAAAGCTAAACCGCACACCCCCAACCCCCTCACCCCAAACCGCCGCGACAGGTTGTTTTGCTGCAGTTTGTGGCCCCCTTCACCTTTGGGCACAGAAGAGCAGTCCAGGGGCCTACAATGATTGCGAGTCGTGGGCCTGCCCTGAAAGCGCACAAGCGCAATTTTTTTTAAAGTGCATCGGACTTTTGCTTATTCGCAAGAACATCGGACTTTAGATTATTCGCAAGAACTTTAGGGTTCAAGGTTCTATGATTCTGGCCTTTGCAGGAGTTCGGTAGAAGGAAAGTAAACCATGGTTTGGGGTACTGTTGGGTTTAGGGCTCTCAACCCGTAAACACCAGATGACTAGATCCCGAAACTTTAAAGGGCCTTACCTGAACTCCTCTCTTTGTGGTCTGCCTCCGGGCACACCCAGCTCACGGCAGGTGGAAAAGTCTACCTGCCCGGCTTCGATCGCCCCCCGGGGACCCAGTTCTAGGCATTGGGGCCCAAAGAAGAGCCCGAGGGTTAGCTATCGAAGCTAGTCCGGGGATTTGTTATATTCATGGCGATGGTCTTTCGAAATGCGACATTCAGGCAACTTGCTGTAACCACTCTCAAGGGTCTGGGAAAGATTTGACACTAAAGATCTTGGGGCTCGGATGCAATGTGGGCTTCTGCCGACTCAGGCAGTAAAGGGCTCTGGAAACTAATCAAAGTGATAGCAAAATACACCCTGCAGTTCCAAAGAATCTTTTGTGAACATGTACAATATACAACAAACAAAGAGAACAAAGTCAGGCTTTTGTATGACGAACAGGACCAGGCTGAATCCCCAGGTTGGGGCTCGGAGCCTGGGCTCAAATTATCATACCGGGGCCTTGCGAATGAAATGAAGGCCTCGGGGTGTATCATACAGTGGCAGCCAGAAAGTTGGAACACCATTTTCCTCATGCCCTGAAGGTAAGGCATAAGCCCTATAGCCGTTAGCTCCTGGAGCCCGAACAAACCTGAACGTCTACACCTGCAAATTTTGCCGAATGCGGCCCGTAAAATGGCTCGCACTGCCTGCGAAGAGTTTTAAATCTTAGCTAGCGCAATTCCAGCATGATTTCCGTTTGGTCAGAAGTGTGCTACGACTAGCTGCGTATACAACCTTTGGGTTCAACGAATTGGAGTATAAAAAGGTTCGTATTCTTTTGAAGTAGGGTTCTGGTTAATACAGAGATCCAACGGGTCCATATACACTACCGATCCCGAAGAAACTCAACCTCCAGGTTGCGAACTCTGGCGTAAAGCTCCGTACTACCCTGCGCCCCAAAGCAGCGAACCTCTCGGCTCGAAACACCACACTCGGTTTAAGGCGGGTTTAGGGTTCAGGGCGAATTGGTTCTTTGCCCGGCCTCGCTGCCCTCTGCGTCCAGGATCCGCAAAAGCAGCTTCGGGTCGCGCACGGTGATAGCCAGGGCCTGGAACATTCTCTGACCCTAGCCAACCAAATAAATCCTATTAGTTAAAGAAGCCTTGTAAACCATACTATAAACACTCAGTCCTAACTAAAGCCTATTTGTTCAAATCCCAAACCCTGCAAGCAAGATGACCCCTGCCATCCGGATAAACTCTCAGCCCTGAATCCAGGCGAACTTTCCTATGGCTTCTGATGGCATAGCATAAAGCAAAGAGCGAGAACCAATAGGTTCCAAAAATCTGAAAAAAACACCTGAACCTTAAATCCGGCATCCTGCCGGAACCCCAAACCCTCGAACCCCGCTGAAACTCTAAGCTTAAATTCCCCAAGGCCCTAAACCCTAAACCCCCAAACCCGTAAACCCTACCTACCCTGGTTTTTGCAAGTCTGCTGTCGCCTGCTCCAGGGACAGATCCAACCGCTCGTGGGTTGCTCCTTGGATCGCAGGTCTTGGGTTTTTACAGTAAACCCCAAAAAGTTGGAAACCCCATAGCCTCCATCCTTAAGAGTTCAGTAATGTATAAGGAATCCCAGCACTATTTGGCCTTAATCACAACTTTATGGGGTTTACTGTAAAGGGGTTTGCCTTAGGGGTTCAAGGGTGGGGGCTTTTCGGACTCTCGGGATTGAGAGTCGGATCCAGGGGTTCAGGGGTTAGGGTTTATAGGGCCTAGGGTTTTTGGTGTCTGAAGCCTTGTAAAGCTAGACCTGGTACTCCACTGCCCTGCAATGCTCTACGGATTAGGTTTTAGGGCTTCAGGCCTGCATAAATAAGCCTCAATCATCTTCGATCTCCCGAGCATCATAAATAAAGTTTGAGCGCTACTGCTGATGGACAAAATCCTGCATGGCATGACCCTAAGGACTCTAAACTATGGGAACTATGGTATATTCCTTATAGTGGGTAATGCAGGATTTTGTCCATCAGCAGTATGAGAGCCGTTCGGAGAGATCCCGAGGCTCCTTAACTGAGGGATAGACCTTGAGAGAGATTGAGGCCTCTACTTTTCAACGCATGTTCGGTGATTTTGTAGGAATATATACACTACGACATACTGAAGCCTCTCCTTTTGGGGGATATGATGTTCTTTCATTTAGCCGACATTGGGTCTCTCATTTGAGATTTTTGTCGGATGCCCAAGACGAACCCACCCTGATGTTCCCTTGCAGCGTCCCTATCCCTAAGGGGCCAGGTACCTCGCAATCATATACTCTGCCGAATACATGCACTAGCCTACAAAACTACCATCCGAAACCCGAGTGCCAAATTATTGGTGTCCTTTGGACCCTTTAGGGCATTGCAAATAAATCACGCAACAAGCCTGTTATTAGGACATTGCAAGAACAGCTTACGGAAAGTTGAGGTGGGGTTCGGTTCGGGGTTGTTAGGCGTCTAAGTCGTTGCTATACGTATAGTATAACGTGACCCAAAAACCCTTTTCTACTCATGAAAGTCCCGAAATTACCTGCCGCAGTCTGGGCCCCAAACCCCGAATACGTTAAAGCACTTCCCAGATTGCCACAGGCTTCTGTTGAGAGCAAAAGCCCCGAAGCTCCCAAACCTCTGTGAATATAGGGGCCTTAATAATTAGAATAGGGTTTTGGTATATTTAATATACAATATTTACAATAAGTAGAATAGGGTTTTGGTGTATTTGATATACAATGATTATAGTAATTAATTAGAAATAACTCAGGGTTTTGGTGTACTTAATATACAATAATAATTATGAATCTATGAATAGTCTTGGTAATTATTTCGGCCCCCTGTATTAGAGTATCAACACTGATGTCTCGGAAGATATGCGCGAGCAATACAGACCCAACGTAGCCGGATTTTTAGGCACCCCGAAGTCTGAAGGCCGCATGTAGAGCTGCTGGCTCCAGGTTTTGCAGTGCATGGTGCGATGAACCTTACACCCTGAAACCTAAACCTCAAAGCTCTGCACCCCGAACCCTAAACCGTAAAAGCATAAAGCCAAGCATCTGTGCTTTGCCCTTGCTGTTGGCAGGGCATCCTCAGCGGCAGCTCTTTACAGGTCTGGGGTTTGTGGGTTGCAGACGCTGAGATGTTTGGTTGAGCTCCTTTTTCTGCGGTGCCCGAAGGTCCCGAGAGGCTTAGATTTAGGGTTTTAGGGTTTACCTATAGTCTCCATTGTAGATCCTTTTTTTGGTTTAACCAATTCTATATTAGGGATCCTAAAAGGGAACCCCAAAAAGGAACTACAATGGAGACTATAGGTGGGGTGGTCAATCATACTGAACCATACCAAAAGGAGAACCGTAACCCTCAAGATTAGCTACTTATCTTCTTCGTCGACAGCTCTAGAGTACAAGCCCTGGGCCCAATAAGCCGACAACTCTCGCCCCCCACCCCCGCCCCCGCCCCCCAAGACGAAAACCCAGTGCATTAAATCTAATCCCTTCCCCCTAACACTCAACCCCCCCCTAATATAAAAACTTCCGGCCCCCGGAATTTCGCGGTTTCGGGCCCCACATTCAATTTAAAAGGGACAACATTAGGGGGGGTGGCAGATCTGTATGTGTTATTTTAATTGAACGAAGACTACAGTAGTACTAAAGACAGCAGAGCTTTAGGGTTTAAGGGGCTAAAGCTTTAGGGCTCAGGACTTTATAGAGCCAATTACACCTGTACTAAAGACACCAGAGCTTTAGGTTTAAGGGTTTAGGGCTCAGGGCTAAAGCGTTAGGGCTTGGGGCTTTAGGGCTTAAAGTTTAGGGCTCAGGGCTTTAGGGTCCAGGGCTGGAGGCTTAGGGCTTTAGTAGGGCTCCAGGCTTAGGATAGCTAGCAGCTGGGAGTCCGGGTACGTGGATGCACCGAACCCAAACCCACCCTAATATAAAACCTAAACCTCCGAAATCCAGTTTTTATATTAGGGAGGGGGGGGGGAGCGGTTTAATATTAGGGGGAAGGGATTACAGAGATCTCAGCAGATTTTGGGAAATATCATCGTATAATCATGATCCGACCCTGCAGAATTCGGGTATATGCTAAGGAATGAAATTGGTAATAACTCAGTCTTCTATATGAGCTTACTTTCTTTAAGGATCTTAAGGAAGACCAAGGGATTAAATTTGGGAGATCCTCAACCTAAACTTGTACAGCTGCAAGCCGATAACCCCTTGGCAACATTTCATAACCGAAGCTATTCCGATCGAAATGCAATTCTAGGCTCACAAGAATCTACTACAGACCCCAACATACGCATCCGGGCCCCCGCCGGCGACAGCACCCTACGCCCGAGACCCTCCAGCTCTAAACCCTAAAATGCAAACCCAAAGCCCAGAACCGTCAGCCAGCAAGCCCGATAAACCCTAAATCCTGTTCCCGGGGCTCAAAACCTACACCCCAAACGGCTCCTAATATCCTCCTCTTCGCTAAGCAGCAGTACTTGGTTAGGTTTCGTTCTCACGGATGCAAAGGCGCGAGCAAGGAACACTAGTAAGACTGGGTTTAGGGATTTCCCTAGACCCCCCAACTACCCTTTACTGTAGCCTCTAATCACCACTTCATGAGGACGACGAGATCCCTTGAAAAGATGGTTGCAGGGTCCTGGTCAGGCTTGGGCTTTTCCTTCAATGCTTATCCCTAACGGTCCATATACTTTGGCCCTTGAAGTACCTGTAATTCGGACAACTTTAAGGCTATGTATGGAATACATGGCCTCCTGTACCCTAAGTATCCCTAAACCCTTATCGTACCCATATGGGTGGTTGTCAAAAGTAGGGTCCCTTTTTGATTACCCTAGATATTAGGTGCCGTATAAGAATAAGGACACAAAAAGGGACCCTGATTTTGACAAGTACCCATATGGAAGCCTTAAAGGAACCCTGCAAAAGAAACCTTATGGGCCCTTAGGGAAATAGCAATAAGGCTTGGGAGTTGGATTTGGGCCGTCTCTCGGCGGTTGCTTCAAGCTCACAGGGTTTGGGCTTTAGAGGAATCATGGGGTTTGGGGTGCCGGGTTTCGGGCTTAGGGTGTTTAGGGTTCGACATGTTTGACAGGGTTCTGCCTGGCTACCATAGCTGACATTTGGCAGCTAAACGGCTGTTTAGCAATTTGAGGGTTACTAGGATACCCAGTAACCTAAGAATAAAAAGGCCTCTCTTTTTGGTATTGGGTAACTTTATAAGGAACCTAGGACTACAAAAAGGGAATAAGGGTACTACTGGGCATCCTAGCCCCTAATTCTTGGAAACCCTAAACCCTTTATAGAACCCTTATAGATCCCTTTAAAGGAACCCTCATAGATCCCTTTGAAGGTAGCCCCTAATAAGGGTACTACTGGGCATCCTAGGTTAGCGCCGCAGCTGACAAGCAGCAGGAGCTTTGACGTGGAAGCACCATCTCGCTTTGCATGGCTCCACCTCCGTCCTGTAGTAGTAGTAGTAGTAGCAGCAGTAGTAGTAGTAGTAGTAGTAGTAGTACTAGTAGTAGTAGCTCCGTCCTGAGTTCTAAAGTGCCGAGCCATAGATGGACGTCAGTGAGCTAATATTATACAACTTACTTCGAGGCATTTATAGTATAATTCGTAAGATTCTGCAGGTGTATGGGAACTATAGGCGGATAACTTCGCGTGAGGGTCCATGTACTCGTCAACCCTACATGTGCCCATGCTGTATAGACTGAGCCGTACTTAGATTGCTTCAAAACCCAAGTGCAGAAAATATCAGCACATGCCCGAAGCATTCAGACTCCTACACTGAACTTTGAAGGCAGAGCTTGGCGCTCCGAAGGGTGGCATTCCCGGTTTGCACGCCGCACATAGCTAAGGGCTCCATTAAGGGTCCTTTAGGGGTTCTTTTGAGGGCTCCTTCAAGGGTTCTTGTGAGGGTTCCTTTACGGGTGCAAGCGATGCTGGTTTATAGGCTTTGGCACCCCAAAAGCTCCCAAAGTCCTAGTAACAAGGCATGGAGCCTTTGGGATCATCTCAACAACATCAGCATTGCGGTCATGAGCATGCTCAGCATCACTTGTATTGGCGTCATTCTTTACAGCGCTGTCATAATCTTCATCACTGCTGATTCAGAAGTACGGCCACGGGGTCTTAACAGTGCGTCGCATCCAGGTTCTACCACATATTCATATACTCCCGATTACGATAGTACTGGCTTTGGCTTAGTTCGTGTTGATTGAGGCCCTGTCTCTTCTAGCTCACTAAGAATATAGTAAACCCCATAAAGTTGGAAACCGGATTAAGGCCAAATAGTGCTGGGATTCCCTATACATTACTCTTGAGGATTGAGGCTATTGGGTTTCCAACTCTTGGGGCTTCTACTGTAGGAATATGGGAGTTTCCGAAAATAGGGGACCCTAATATAGTACCCTAAATAAGAGGATCCTTATTATATGGGTCCCAAAATAAGGTACCCCTATTTTCGGAAACTCCCATATATACGGTTTAGGGTTTAGGGTTTAGGGTTTGCAGCATGAGGGATACTTTACTTGAGGAAGCCTGATAGGACAACCTGAAACGGTGTGCACTAGGGTCCTTTATCTATCTTCAGTTCAGGACCTTAGGGTGTAGGGTGTAGGGTCTAGGGGTTTAGGGTTTATCTTCACAAGTATTAATTAGGGTCCATCCATATACGACATAAGCCATAACAATCCCTGTCGGATTCATATATTGGTCCTCAACTTGGGCGGCCGGATTACCTACGTTAAAAGGTAGGCTACTTTAAAGCGCTGGTTTTGGCCCTGGGGGGCCTGGATACGGCAAGGCTGAAAACCGGCATCTGGGAAGTTGTGTCGGCGGCTCAATTTCGATGATGCTTGTCGTTGGCTCTTTTTGATGCTTTTCACTGCCCGAAATGCAGCTGATTTCATAGCCGCTCATGTCAAAAGTCGGGAAATTCCGAGGGCTTACATGGGTGTGTAGGGTATGCATGCAGGGTTGTTCAGCACCTTTGCTTGGAGGCATGCTTTTCGTATGGTTGCGGTCTCAAGATACATCATTCTCTTGACAGTTTTGGGCACTGCAAAATCTCTTTGGGCAAGCAGAAACACATCGTGGCACAAGCGAAAAAAAGATGCCTCATGCAGTGTAGGAGTGTTGCTTGTGTTCGGGTTTACGGAGGCTGAGAAAAACTTCGGAAAAACTTGTTTAAGTGTTGCAAAACACAGGAAAGGCAGCTAGTGCATTCTATGTTCAACTATCCATCTGCAACAGCACCTAATGCTTCGTTGCAGGTCTCGGGTGCCTAAACGATTGGCACTTTTTCTGGTTTGGCCCATTGTATATTCATCACTGTTGTCTCCTACTCAAGATTTCTGAGCTTACACAAGTTTGGGGCATGCTGCCGAGAATAAGTATTTCTTATCCAATCAGTAGTTAGAGTGCCTTTCCGAAGGCGACTCGAACGACGATAGGTGCGAAGCAGCACGAGTGCCAAATCTGCCAGTTTGAGGCGACCGGAGCAGTCTGCTGCTGAACGAAGGTGTCGTCGAAAGACCTGGCACAAAGCAAGGAGGCTTGACGGTCTACTTTCAGAAACTTCTTTAGGGTCAGCGAGGCAGACACAGCAGCAATCGAACTCTCATGGGTTGTGAGTCTTTTCTCATCGCTCGCGAAGCCATCGTTGTGCAAATCTCACGGTCGACCTACTTTCATTCAGCGAGCGGCCTTGGAGTGACCGGCTTCTCAGTCAGAGCCAGGAAGGTGGCAAGAGACAGCCTCTGTTTTGCCGGCACGAACGACCTCTCGAGCACCTGGAGCATGATCTTGTCGTACGGCATCACTTTGGCCGAAAGCTGAGTGGCCATGTCGCGAACAGACCTGGCAGTGGCCTCCTCCGTCTCCCGCACGAACGTCTGCGGGGAGACTTTCCAGAGCGACGTCTTCGGCGGGCAGAAAGTCTCGAAGAAGGTCACGGCCGCCGCCCAGACGTCTGCTGCGAACGTCACTCGCACCTCCAGGGGTCATGTGAGTAAAGGGCTGAAGGGGCCGGGGTTCTGCACTAGGCTTCGAACTCTTATTCAGAAACTAGGAACTAATCGAAATTTTGACGAGTATTGGGCGATTTCAGTGGCTTCTGGAGACTTCAGATTGTCTAGTTATCCCCACACCTGGCTGTCGGCTGCAAGGAGGCACTCCGGGCAGCGGAAAGCTTCGCTGTAGGCCCGACTGCCGATGACCGAACAGCCATCCTGCACAACCTTCTGGGCGAGTCCGAAGTCGGCGACGGCAGCTCGGACGTCGTTAAAGACCAGAATGTTGTCTGGCTTGATGTCGAGGTGCAAAAACGAACGGCCGTGCACGTACGAGAGGCCGAGCAGGAACTGCTGGAAGAACGGCAGAAGTGTCTTGCGGTTTGTCGGCCAGGAGACTCGGTCGTCTTTGAGCCTGCGAGTGGCGGCACGCAAGCTCTCCGTGGCTGCCTCCAGCAGCAAGGCCGGCCGACCAAGGGAGCTGGTGAGAACCGCGAACGCTCGCACGACGTTTGGGTGTTGGCCGACGGCTGTGAGAACGCCGAACTCGTCCGCAACCTCCTGTCCGGCCGCAGCGACCTGTCGCATGCCCTCTGGCCCTCGGCCTTTAGCCACTTTCAGCACGAGCGGCTGGTGTTGGAAGCTTGAGCGAAAGACCATGCCGTAGGACCCCTCGCCTGCCGGCTCCAGCGGCCCCAGTGGCAACCCGAGAGTCCAAGTCCAGACGTCCAGGAGCACGTCCTGTGTGTCACGCCACTTCTCGTCGTCCTCTTCTGCCCTCCGAACGTCCTTGCTTCCCTCGTTTTGTTTCACTGCAGCAGCCGGAGGTCCCTGCCCTTTCAGAAAAGCGGTGGCCTTGTTGCGGTTGTCCTCGTAATGCGGTCTGGCCTCTGCGAAAAACCTTTTCCGAATGTCCTTGCTTTTCTTGTGCTTCCTGAGCAGAGGCAAAGCACAAGGCGAGCCGAGCTTCGATTGGGATACACGTATTTATGTGTTGGGTCTTTGGTCTCAGTCAGGATAGGGGGTCGAGTTCTGCAAGCCTCAGACGAAAACTGAAAGGCTACTACTAGAATGAAAAAATGGAAGGTTCAGGTCTGTTTGGTTTCGAGCCAAAGTGTTTGAAACCTTAGAGAAACTGCACTATCTATACCATCACGCCTTCTGTATAGACTGTATAGACATAAAACAAGCAAAAACCTTGGAAAAAAGCTGAAACGCACCTGAAACGCACCTGAAAAACTCTGAAACGCACCACCCTTTCCTAATGGGTCTTATACTTAGGGTTTACCGACTCACAATGTCTTATACAGTATAGTAATATATACTAAACACGAGAGTCCAGGGCTCTTCAGCAGATCCCGCTTTGCTATGACTATGTGAAGGCAGAAGGACCCAGCTGTGTGTCATGCTAAACACCTACTCACTGCGACTTGGCAACAGTTGTAGCCGTAAAGCACTAAAACAAGCAAAACCCTTGGAGAAAAGCTGAAACGCACCTGAAACGCACCTGAAAAACACTGAAACGCACCACCCTTAAACAATGCTTTATTCTGAAGTCTTAAATACTTAGAAAGCATCCCACTCAGCTAAGGCACCACTTCAGACTCATGGAGGGCTTGTCTCGAACCATCCTCTTTCCGTGGATGCGGCGACGAGCGGCCTGAGCGACCGTCAGGCCTTCCCGAGCGACCCAGCCACAGAAGAGCGCATACGCACTCGGTGGCCTGCTGCCACCCGTCTCTGCCAGCTTCGGCCGGCCCATGACAGCAACTTAGCTTTAGAAGCCCTTCCAACCGAAAATTTGTGCTGCAGATGAAGTTCAGGCTTGCAGGCAGTCCGACGTCTACAAACTGCTAACTGGCAAACCCCACGCTTCTGCAACTGCAAGGCGAAGCACACAGGACGGTTCCCAGCCTCGGAGTCTGAGTCGCCCAAGAAGCATCCCCCGGCTCTTCTTCTGCAAACCGACCTGGGCCGAAACAAGGAAACGTCGGGTTTCAAGCTCTAGAAGGGCTAGGCAAAGGAAACTTCCACGCTGGTCTGTCTCAGCTCTGACGAAGCAGTCTTTTTGGCTTCTGCGGCTGCGAGGACTCCAGTGCCCGCTGCTCTTCAAAAAACCTACGAACGACCTTGCGACGAAGAGCCTCTTCCGACGACAAAGCAAAGGGCGACATGCCGTCGCTCAGGCCTCCAGCTTCTTCAGGATCTTGCCGGCTTCCTCGGGCATCTCTAGGCCTTCGAAGACCTCCGCCCACTTCCACCCTTGGCGGACGGCCTCAGCTCCAGCTTGCTTACTTCCGACGGCAGTCCAGGAGATGCTGCGAGACGAGTAAGCCCAGACAGTGGAGTAACTCAGCTTCCATCGCCCGTTCCGGTCGTCCCTGTAGACCCGAACGGCGACCGGCTGGCTCGCCTTCACCACTTCGTCCACGTTCTCGTCGACGTCGTCGTAGTGTCTTGCGATGGCGGCTGCCCTTTCCTTGGCAAACTTCTCGGCCTGCCTCCTTCTTTTTTCGAGCGGCCTGTCCTGCTTTGAAGGCAGGGCGGCTGGCAAAGCTCTTGCAGACGTGGTCGTAAGTCTTGCTGCTACGCTTCCGAACTTCCAGAGCAGTCTGTTGAGAGGCCTTCCTTGCCGCGATCTGCCTCAGGGCCTGGTCTTGGTCGGCAGCGAGCATCGTATCTCGCACGACCTCTTCCAAGTCCACGCCTGCCCCCTCGCCCCACGACGATGCCTCGTTCCGATGGAGCAAGCGGCCCAGGACCTCCTCCTTCGTCAAAGTCGGGTCCAACGACAAAAGGCAGCTGATCGCCAGGCGATCGTCCTCGTCGTGGCCGGTGTCCGTGGCCTCCTGAAGCCAACCTTTGTTCAGTCCCAGCTTCCGAAGAGCGGCCTCGGAGACGCCAGCGAAGCCGTACTGCTCGTGGTGCTGCAGCAAGGGCCGTTTGGCGACAACTCGGAAGACCACTCCGAGACCCCGTGTCGCCCAGAGAGCAGCAACCTGCATCGTGGCTCGTTATTAAAAGGGGCTCTTCTGGCTAAGGGTCTGTAGGGTATAGGTATAGGGGTCGAAGCGGAGGGTTTAGGTATTAAGGCTTTATAGGGTTTAAAGTCTAGATGTAGGGTGCAAGCTCTAGCCTCGTTGGATTGGTTAGGCTTAGGGATTCGGCAGGGTTTAGGGCTTCCTGCTTGACTAGACTAGAACTTGCAAAAATTAAAAAAAGGCTGAGAAAACCAAAAAAACAAAAAGCTCACAGGGCACGAAGGGGCGACGTGGCCGCAAGGTCCAAGACGACCACGTTGTCGTCGAAGGTGTGCACCCAGCACAGCGAGGCCACGTCGGCTTGCAGGACGAGCCTCTCGCTGCCGTCGCCGAGCGGCTCCAACGTTGCTGGCCAGATCAAAGCAGCACGCTTGTAGCTGCGAACGACGAAGCAGGGCGGGCACCCCTCAAAGGCCAGGCCACAGCCCTCGGGCAGCAGCGATGCCCACCAGCCTTTTTCCACGAACGACCAATCCCTCTTCTCTCGAACAACCTTGGCCAGCAAGGAGAAGGAAGCCAGGTTGTCCTGCTGCGACTCCGGTGTGCGCGAGGCCCAGGTTCTCGTGCTGCTGACGCCGACGAAGATGTCCTCTTCCTCGCTTGCCCTGGTTGCTCGCGAAGACGAAGAGGCCGCTCCCGTGGACGACTGGCCCTGCTCCTGCCGCACACGCTTGCGGCGAACGAACCAGTCCTCCGCTTGAAAGCCGCCTGGAAGTTCGGCCATGCCCACGGTGGCCACCTCCGGGCGCTCGTACGACTTGAGGACGAGCGAACATGAGAGACCGTGCCAGCCTTCGACCCGGCCCAAAGTCTTGTTTGAGCCGTTTCGTTGCTCCGCTTCTCGCTGGACCTTGTTCCCGTCCTCGACGAGCTTGCTGTTGAGCAAGCCTGCCCACAGCCGACGCAGAAAGTCCTGGGTGTCCGGGTCGACTTCCACGAACGCACCGGCACGCAGCTCTCCCAAAACCAAGGCCAGCAGAGGTGCTGTTGCAGGGTGACCCTCGAGCAACGACTTAGCTTCCAGAGAGCCCTCCTCCTTGACTTTCCGAACGACCTTGTTACCTTGTCCAAAAACCGGAGACTTGCTTGGCGGCAGGCTATGGAGTCGTGAAGCAGGCCTGCGGTTGCCCCCCACCCGTTGGTGGACGGCAGCTGACTCCCACAACGGTAGCGGAACAGTCGCTGTGTCAGCTTGGCGAGGCGACGGGCCACACAGTCCTGCCGGGCCAGAGCTGCTTCTGCCTCCGAACGTCCGTTGTCGTCCGAGGCAGCAAGCAAGGGCGAGTCCATGGACATGTCCAGCCCGACACGCTGGAGCAAGGCGAGGTCCGAAAGGCGACCCACGTGCTCCCTAGCTGTGGCCATGTAGCCCCAGTGCGCCCACTCGCTGAAGTACCTCACGGTCGACTCGGGAGACCGCAGCTCCTCGAGCATTTTCGAGCACCTGAGGCCCTCGGGCTGCAAGACGAAAAACACGGTTCTGGCGAGAGACCTGTTGTCGGCATTGCAAGCGAACGTCGTCATCGAGTGCAGAGTGTTCACCGTGCGGCTTCGCTGCTGAGCCAAGGCCTTGCGAGCTGCGGACTTCGCGGCAGCCCTGGTAGTAGCAGCTTGCTCCGAAGTGCCAGGGGCATCGGGCGACCACAAGTCCGACGCCTTCTTGACCCACCCTTCGTTGATGCACAAGACGGCGAGCACCAAGCAAAACGACGACCACTCCGGGTCGAGTTCCGCATGTGCGATCGACAGGCTGTTAAACCGCGACGGCGAAGCCTTCGACCCTTTGGCTCGAACGAACGACCTGTTTGGCAGCGACTCCAGAAACAAGCGACGGTGTTCCACGGTGTTCTCCTCCTGCGAACGGCCCTCGTCCGCCAAAATGTCGGGGAAGAAGGTGACCAGAAGAGGGTCCGATGCACTCATCGAACGGCTCATCTCGTCCGCCGTCTGCTGCACTTTGCCGAACCACGTGCCCTTGTTCCATGGGCCGTAGCGGACGTTGTACAGCCCGAACGACATGAGCCCGAACGTCAAGAGACCTGCTGCTGCCAGAGCCAAGTGAACGTCGTTGTGCGACCTGTGGGCAGGGTCGTTGACGTGCTCTACCAGCAGCGAACGGCTAAACTTCAAGTAGGACAGGGCCGACAACTGGGTGGCCTCCTGGTCCGTGCAGAAGACCATGGCGACAGGCCTTGCTCCCGCTGCTGCGGTCTCCGAACGACCACAGGACGACCAGCCCCAGCCGATCGCCCCGAGACTGTGGGACACGTCCCTCAACCAGTCCTGGGTGGCAAGCCTTTCAGGCTGCTTCGTGCCTCCCGTTTCTCTGTTTGCCGCACGACCCCGCCCTCTGCCTCCGCCGGCCTTGAAGAAGCTCGTGAGACGGCCCTGCCACAAGTCCACCCACTCCTCCTTGGTGACGACCGTCCCCTTCTGAACCTGTGCAAAGGAGGCAAAGCAAAACCCTAAAGACTGTGCCTTCGGAGGCTCTGCAGGGCTTCAGGAGTGCTTGGTCTGTTGGTTCTCTAAACCCACCCGGCAAAGCCCAAAGCCAGAAGCGGGTTGCCTAAGGGGCTGCGAGCTTTCTGGGGTGTTTCGATTGTTCTTTATTTGGTTTAGGGCCTTTGCTTTGTTGCTTCTGTCGGATCTGAGCTTGGTGTGTGCCGATTGTTCGATATTTGGTTTAGGGCCTTTGCTTTGGTGCTCCTTTCGGATCTACAGATGCGACCAAACATTGGTTGCTGTCGCCAGACACGGCACACAAACAACATGGCTACCGACATGCACCTAAAAGAGGTCGTACGAAGTCGCTCTAAACCTACCAAAACAACAGTCCGCAAAACTATAAAAAAACGCCCAAAAATGGAAAAAATGGACCAGTTTTGGCCAGTTTTTTTTGACGCTGTTAAACTGCTGGTTTTCTGGCCCGCGGAATGACCTACTTTAAACCGCTGGTTTTTTTAGGCGCCGGTAAACCGCAGGTTTCTGGGGACCTGGGGTCCAGGCCCAGTAGTAAGGCTAGAAGGGCCAGGCCTGGGTCCAGGGATAGGCCCCCCCCCCCCCCCGCGAAAACTGACGCTGTAAAAGCGTTGGTTTTTTTAGACGCCGTAAAACCGCAGGTTTTTGGTTTGCGCAATTGACGCCGTTAAACCGTTGGTTTTTTTAGGCGCCGTTAAACCGCAGGTTTTCTGCTATCAGAAAGGGAACCAAAATTCAAGCAGTTTAGAGCCCCTCTGCAAACATACCTCTCTAGTAAAAGGTTTCAAGCCGCCCTCCCTCACGGCCTGCGGCGGGCAGACGAACGACAAGTTCTGCCCGGGGTCACACACGAAGACGTTGAGCCAATCTTCTGTTCCGACGTGCACCGCATCGGCCACCACACTCAGCACGGTCGTCTGAGCAAAAGAGGCCCTGCCAGCTGCCACGTAAGAGAGACGCTCGGCCTCCAGAAACTTGCCTGGTCTCTCTTTGTTTCGTCGAACCTCCTTGCCGCCAGCCGCCGCAGCCTTGCCACTGAAGTGGCCCTGTGCTGCCAAGGCTGCCGCCACCGAAGGTCCTGCCGACCGCCCAGCTTCGAGCACGGCCTCTTGGCATCCGTGCGACACCTTCCGGTAGCCCCGGGCCGTCCTGCCAGGGACAATACAAAAAACAAGCAAAAACCTTGGAAAAAAGCTGAAACGCACCTGAAACGCACCTGAAAAACTCTGAAACGCACCACCCTCTCCTAATGGGTCTTATACTTAGAAAACGAACTACTATATGGATTATGGATCGTATAATATATAGGAAGCAGTCCTCAGCTGCTCGAGAGACTCCACTTTGCTGGCCGTCCAGATGTCCTGGCCGCGAGAGTCGTCGATGGCCTTGGCCAGCGACTGCAGCAGACGGCTGAAGAGCTTCTCCGCGAGCCGTCTGCGATCCGCCGAGAGCGAACGACGAGAGACGTCCCCCTGCAGGGTGGCCATGGCCGCCACGACCGACACCGTCTTCTTCTTGTTGAAGATCTTGGCGGCCAGCTTGCCTTCGGCGGCCGTCAGAACATCCACGGCCAGCTCGCCCCGCACGACCTGAAACACGTCGCCCTGGACGTTCTGCCAAAACGTGTCCGAAAGACCTTGGAGAAAGGCCCGGCAGCGACCTTTCAGTTCCGCAGAGTCCAGCATCCATCGGGAGCCGGCCCGAGGCCCCGAGACCATGAGCTTTGACATCCAGACCAACATCGCGAACGACGACAAAGCAAAGTCGCCCCTCAACCGGGGAGCCTTTGCCTCGTCGACGGAGTCTCCAGGAACGTCCACCGCCTCCAGCTCCTCGTCGTCGTCCTTGACCTCCATCTCAACGTCCTCGTCATCAACCCTGCCTCCGGACTTTCTTTTCGCTCCAGACAGCCGTGACATGATGCTCGACACCGTCAAGTGCTGCTCTGCGATCGGCACTTTGGCCTGTCGCCTCCGAGTGTCCTCCGCCTCATCGTGCTTCTTCTCCTCCTCCTCCTCCTCGTCCTCCTCCTTGACGATCCCGCCATCGAACGACCCCTTCTTCTCGCCCTCCTCCTCCTCCGACGACGATGAAAGACCATCGGCCAACAGGCTGGCCGTTCGGCCAAGCAGAGTGGCTCGCGATCGCCCCCCGAAGTTGGGGATCTGATTTCCACCAAGGAAATCGACCAGCCACCGAAACAACCAGAAGAAAAAACCCGGTGTCGACAGCCCGTCTTCGGCTTGCACAGGCTCGGCAAACTCGTAGACCTCGCCTTTGAAGTTGCCTTTCGCCCCGCACGGCAAAACCACCGCACGCACGACCCGCCCTCGAACGACGTCTGCCTCTGCTCGAACGACCTTGTCTTCACCCTCTGACTCTGACTTCACTTCAACGACCTCGTCCTCGCCCTCTGCTTTAACACCCTTTTGTGCAACCACGGACGCCATCACAACAGTGTGATCTAGCGGAAAATTGAATGGACTTCTGGGATGCTCTTACAATACAACTTTTAAAAACGACTAACTTGACTACTTAGAGACAAAGCAACCCGGACTCATGATGATGCCCATGTGTGTTCATCTGCTGCTCAGCCTTTCAAGCTTAAAAACCTGCAGTAGCCGTAGGAACACACTGTGGCACAGACTGAAAGCTCACCTCCTCGCAAGGCAGACAGTGCACGCCGAGGACCACGCACTCGTCTCCCGAGCGACCTGGCAGCAAGTTGCACGAGGGGCCCCAAAACCAAGCAAAAACCTCGGAAAAAAGCTGAAACGCACCTGAAACGCACCTGAAAAACACTGAAACGCACCACTCTGAAAACCATGCCTTTATGACGCCCTCAAAGTCAAGGATTGGCTGTATACCAAGAAACCAGCAGAAACCCTTGCAAAACCCTAGCAAAACCATACAAAACACCGGCGATACAGCTGAAATGTGTTCAAATGGGCATACAGCACTCTAAAGGGTAGCTTTTTCCGCCCCATAGCAGCCACAAACAGCTTTTCACAAAGATTGCGGCTGCGACCCCAGCCAAAACTGCCGTTGTGCGAGTGACGACAACGGCCGAACCCCGTGAGACGCACAAGGAAAGCTCACTTCTTCTTGCCATTCCACTTGGCCTCTGGGTCGATCGGCCTTAGCAGCTGGAAGAGACTGCGAACGGCGAACGACACGGCCGGGTTTGCCTTTGATTGCACGGAGCACGATGGCAAAGTTGGATCTGTCAACTCCCACGTATCCTCACCCGTCAACGGTGGCAGAGTGACCACCTCGTCCGTCAAAGGGCACTTGATCGACAATGGCGGGGTGAAGGTGTAGCACTCCGTTTCCTTGACCTCGGTGGCGATTCTCGTGGACCCGAGCTGCTTGAAACGGGCCTCGGCCATCTCCGTCAACACATCGAACGGCCGACAGTTGGGCGGGAGGCTGGTGTCCGGATCGACAAAGAATTGCACACAAAAGAACGCCGTGAGAGTGTCCTCATCGGTGCCATCTTCTGGGATCTTCACGCCGATGACCTCAAGCATGTGAGCTTTGGCTTCGTCCGGCAAACAACCAAAGCTTTTCGCTTTGCCTGTCCACCGTGGTGCCATGCTCGAAGACGACCGGCCTCCGTCGGCCTCCGTCCCACCGTTGCGAATCAGTGCCTGGAGAGCTCCGTCTCGCATCAAATCCGCGAGAGGCCGCACCCAACCTGGGTTGTCGTCCAGCTGCTGGTCCACGTAGGCCCTCGCTCGCTCGGCCGAGGACTTTTGGAAGCTGGCGAGAGACTTCGCGAAGACCTTCTCGCTTTTTTTGGCGAGCTTCTCTTCCTTCGCCCGACGTCGAGCGGCCTGCTTGTCGGCCTGCTTCTTTGCTACGGCCGCCTTGCGACTCGCCGCTGCCGAGCCCGATTTCGCCATGGGTCGTGAGGCCTACGAGAGACCACGAAGGACCACGAACGACGACGAAGACGAAAAGCAAAGCAAGTCCGAAGGACCACGAACGACCGACGGACCAAGCAGCACGGATGATGACGGGGGCTTTCCTACTAACTGATGTGCCCTATCTCAACCCTGGAACCAGAAGCACACACGCACAGATCCAATGCATTTCGAACGTCCCAAAAAACACTCAAGGCATGTCGCTAAAGGGCTTGGGGTTTGGGCTCCCAGTCTGTGGTCTGTTTGGGGGCTCTAAGATTTAGCATTAAGCTCTAAGGTTTAGCTTGTGTGGTTTAGGATGTGTTTGGGGTCTTCCGAACGTCCTCGCTTCCCGTAGACTGTGTTACTAGCACCAATCTAAACCCTCCAAGCTAGTGCAAAGTAATCCCGAACGCCGAAAACCCGCCGAACGACCTGCGAGATGCTCACGCCCGCTCCTGCCGGGGAAAAGGCGGCTTGGTTTGGGCCTTGTTTTCAGTTCGAACGACGTTGGGCCTGGTTTGTACAATGATGGCTTTGGTTACTCAAAGTTCTGTCCTACCGAAATTAGATATGCTGTAAAACTAGCCACGGGTGCTTGTGTTTTGGGTTTATAGGTCTGGCCGAAGCTTTGTTTTTTGTTCACATACAGGAGGTAGAATGCTTCTTTGTAGCTTACAACCAGAGATATATAGCTGTTTCTAAAGTCGAATCTAGGGGCTTGTTACTGGGGCTTGTTGTTTGGGAAAATTACAGGCTCGGGGCTCACTCACTTATCATGTGTCCCACACGAACGGCCAAACCTGATCAAAGAACACCCCGATCCCGAATACGAACTCCAAAGTGAGCGACAAACCAACCCGCAAAACCCACGAATTCCATACTACCCGAAGTTTCTAATTAAAGTCGGCCGGCCTGCTTTGATTGTCGACACGAACACCGCCACGGCCTCCCGAACGTCCAGGACCTGCCACGAAGTCAGAAGAAGCAGCACATGTTGATGCTGCATGGCAAAAGACAGCTTCCAGTGCACGCAAACACGTTCTCTTTTTTCCCCCCTGCCCCTGTCGGCGGGCTGGCTCTACTCGCCCGTCCCGCAAAAAAGGCTGGCCGCGAGATCCCGGGACGAACGAACGACATCAGGATCGCAGCTTGCTGGGCTCCAATGGCCCAGTCCGAACCTTAGTCGGATGCACGTTCAATGAAGTTCAACTCGCTGCAAGCATAACTGACTGTTCAAGTTAAGCCTAGGCACGGCCGTCACGAACGGCCTAGTAGCGACGACGCTGGCGATCCTCGGCAGCTGCAATGTAACACTGTTATTCAATGCAAGCCATGCAAAACGAACGGCCAAAACAAGTGACAAAGCACATGAATCAATCATTGCTGGACGAGCGACCCGCTCGTCCGAAAAGCCGTAGCGAGGGGCCGGACGTCCCGGGTGGCCCGGATCGGAGATGTCGTCGTAGTCCCGCCGCTCAAAGCGATAGCCCGGGCGACGATCGCGATCACGATCGTCGTAGAAGTTCGGGCGACGATCGCGGTTGTAATAGTCCCTGTCCTCCGAACGACGATCGCCGTAGCGAGGAGCAGGACCAGGGCCACGGCGGTCACGATCGTCGCCTCAGACCCGGTTCGATTCAACTCTACGACCAAGTCCCAAGTCAAAACCGCAGCTTCACTGGTTAACCTCGTGCATGCAAGCCACCACGGTCGTCCGAACGGCGAGGGGGATCGTAGTCACCCCAGTCCGAACGATTGCCCGAAGGACGATGATCGCGAGGCGGGTCGTCCGAACGGCGAGGACCATCGCCACTGCTTCCTCAGAACACAGGCCAACAGGACTTGCCCTATCAGCTGAGTCTAAGCACAACTTCACTTTAGTTATTGTGGTCCAAGATGCCAGGCAGCCCCGGGATCTCCGGCCGCAAGCGATCCATTTCCTTCCGAATGGCCCGTGTAATTGCGGCCGACGGATTGTCGTACTTCCGAAGGTCCTCCTGATTCTCGCCTCAGCTACAAAATTTCGCGAAACCGAACGACCATCGAACGACCCAACTAAAGCAGCCAAGTCTCGCTGGAAGATCTGGAAAAGCTCACGCACGAACTGCGCCCCCTCCACTCCACGGCCGGCCATGTTGGAGATAGACTCAGGATTCAAAGTGGATGTTTTCAAATGCAAGTCTGAACTCACTCCTGTCGGCATGCTTACTAAATGCTATCCGAAAGGCCCGCATACACTGGTCGTCCAACCGAAGGTCGTCGAGCTCCAGGAGCACGGCGGGCGCCACTTGCCATATCTCATAGCGAACCTCGCGAGGCCATGAAGCAACAACCGAATCGCAAAGATCACAACACTATCCATCCGAGAGGCGGCATCTCGAATCGGATGGCCAAGGGATGGCATGGAGGCCCCCATATCCGCCTTGTCGAACGTCCCTTGGTATTGAACCCCACCGGGAGGCGGGGCCCCCGGGGGACCTGGCGGAGTCTGGGGACCTTTGACCGGCCGGTTGGACGACACCAAGTTTTGCAGCTCCTCCATGGCCACGTCCGGCAATTGGGCGATCGCCCACCACTCCCGATGGGCATCTCCGAACGTCGGGAGCCAAATCGGGATGCGACACAAAGCACTCAGAGCGACCCCGATGGACGCCGAGCGGTTTTTGCCATGGGAGCCTTGGTTGCACTGGAGTCATGCTGGATAAATCATGGCTTCAATCATATTTTGGCTTCGCGGAATGTCCCTAGATGCATCCAGGCTACAAATGATCTGCAAAACCGAACGACCCTCGAGCGGCACGAGGGCCTGGAGCAGGTTGTAGCAAACAAGGAAGGCCGGGATGAACTCTTGCTGCTCGAACGCCGCTCGCCAGGCGGCATACACGCAGAGCGGGTTACCTCAATTTCAAAAACCCTCGAACGACCAAACCTCACAAGCCGCCTTAATCAATTAATTAAACCAAGTTGCCAGCAACTCGAGCGGCCTCCTTATCGTTAGGCCACATGCCCCGAACGTCGATGGAGGTCTGGGTCCCCATCAACTCATACCACCTCTTCTTCAAGAACGCCGGCATTACCTACCGAGTGGCCTTTCTGGCCTTAGATCGCAAACTGATTGGACAGCCTTGAAGTGACACCTGAAGCCACACAGTCACACATCCCTGGCATCATAATTTAAGGCAAGCTACGAACGACCCCCGTACGACTGGACGTGGCATATGTCTCCTCTGCCCCCCAGGCAACGATCAACGGGCCCTGCCAGAACGACCCCTCGTCGATGTTGCCCTCGAGCTGCTCATAGTCCAGGTCCTCATTCGCACGACGAGGTCCATTGCGGCCGCCGAGAGACATCGTGACGACACTACCAAAAATCGAACGGCCTAAATAAAGACCGAACGACCAACACAACCCGAACGGCCTAAAGACCGAACGACCAAGAAACCCCGAGCGACCAAAAAGAAAGCTGTGAAATCTGCGAAAGTGAGAATGGTATTTAGAAGTAAGATCTGTGACATGATCGGGACATCAATGCACTTTGGGGCCACTGAATGCTGCCGAAAAAATCAATCCATGCAAGCTCAGCTGCAACTGCACAAACTCAGGTGACATGCACTGGCAAGCAACACTCCTGCACGCACAAACCCAAACCCCAACACTTGCCAGGGCCACCTCCGAACGTCCACGTCGAGGATGAAAACGATGTGCTCGATGGCCAACGAAAAGCGAACGACGAAAGGCCTCTGAAGTTGATAACCTTTTCATATACTATTTCAGAAATCTAGCTTCGCACCCCAATACCGAAACAGCTAATTTCTGCCCCCCAAAATTAACTAAGTTTTCCGACCACAATTCATACCACAAAAAACACCTAAAACTCAAAGCCCCGGCAGTTAAACTCCCAAAACCATAGTCCCTAACCCACCCAAAACACTATACTTTTCGCTACTTGTCCCGCCCCGGCCCTGACTGACCCAAAACCAACCACTTAAAGTAGTGTACGTTTTAAAGTAGGTAATTGGGCCATCTGATCAACGACTCCTGGAAATCACATGTACAAATACGAATCTCAAATTTGACCGCCTCCTTTTTCTGAAACTCCCACGTAGAACTACATTCTGAGTGCATGCGAGGCTCAGATCTTCGCAAGACTGCACGACTCGAGTGAGCATCGGAAGGTTCCGCAGCTCGTGCTGACTCCCTACGGCCCAGGGTGTCTGCTATAGGCGCCCTAATAGTTAGAATAGGGTTTTGGGGCCCATTCTACTGCAATTATAGTAAAGAAGCCCCAAAACAGTCTAGGTAATCATTAAGGCCCCTATATAACAGGGGTTAGGGCTTTCAAGCAAGAAGGATCCTACTATCTAACGTCATATATTCAAGGATCTTCAAACACTGAGACTCTCACATTGTGGTGAAAGGCTAAGATACGATGGTTAAAGCCGAAACCTACCTAGAGGCTCATACCCTACCCCTTCTTTAAGGCACCTAATTGTCTGGAAAACAGATCCTAACCATAAAACTAGGTTTGCTGAAACAGGGGTAAAGTTTGACCTTGTAGGTAGGATAAAGGCAAGGGGAAGGTGCCGAAGTCGAGTGGGTGTTGGCTGCTTTCCTTGTTTGCAGGTGTTCAGGGTTTAGGATTCAGGGCCATTCAGGGTTTCGGTTTCTGGGCTTGGGGCGTATAGGGTTTGAGTTTAAGGCAAAACGAAAGTCAGAATCCTCGACGCTGCAAACCATCAACCGTGCCCCACTAATATCATGACGCATGCCATGCGAAGCCGATGACCACCACGATCCTGCACTCTCCACCTATCCCTTGCCGCGAATATCAACCTTGTCCTTGTAAATGCCGAAGAGACCACCCTGGCGCCCCCGTGCCACCTGGTACCGTGGGCTTTTCGGCGTCCTGGGTAACACAGGGTTAGGCTAGGGCCCTTCGTGGTCTCGAGGCTTGGGTGTCCACACACGCACGTACCTCATATTGAGTTGTCCATGCAATTTGCCATCTGGTTTCCTGCAACCTCGTCTAGGATGCGCTGTCACAGATACGCACACACACACACACACACACACACGCACACAGACGAGTGTACGGCGCTTGGATATGCTTTCGAGTTTAGTTGTGAGACCCTGCATGAGCCCAGTTGCTTGCTGCTTGCATGTCCTTCTCTCTCTCTCTCTGTCTCTCTGTGTGGCTTTGCGACACATAGCATACGCTTTGCTGTCCCTGAGTATATAGTTGCTATTGATGTACTCGGGACAGCACGAATCATTGCTACGACGCCTACTGAGCTGGTGTGTCAACAGTTGTCAACTAGCTTTGGCGAACAGACATAGTAATTCAGTGCGCGACGTGAACATGTCCGCGGCAGTTTAGACATTATCTAGCAAATGCTGCGGTGCTCAATGGACACGTACAATGCTGAAACGTAAATCCCCGTCCTCAACCCGAAAGCCCTGTCCTCACGCTAAACACCATAAGACTACAGCAAGAATAAACAAAGACAAAGCTCCCAAACAACGAATAACAACAAATCCCGAACCCAAAAAGCTAAGCCTATAAACCCTGTAATCAAACTCCGAACCCTAAACCCTAAACCCTGTAAGCAAACTCTGAACCCTAAACCCTAAACCCTAAACCCTGTAAGCAAACTCTGAACCCTAAACTGCAGTGCCAGGTGCCCCTTGGCCGCCCTGGCACATGAAGTCCCCCGACCTAGGAGCTTTCTCTTCTACCCGCGGCTTCTTGAAAGGGTTTACCCATAGGCCCCAAAGTAGTTCCTTTTGGGGGTTCATATGTAGAATCCTGTAAGGTCATCCCGAAAAGGAACTACTATGGCGCCTATGGGTAAGGCGGAGACTCCTGAATCCCGTAGTTAAGCAGACAACTTTACATTGTGTGGATACTTGATTGATACCATCTAAGGATCTACGGTACATTCCTTAATCGGCAGCTTGTTGTAGGATTAGTCACTGGCGCGGGGATTCTGCTAGGCTTTCGAGTGCCTTTGGATTCGCATAATGCTTGTTAATACGGTTGATGATATAAATCCTGCATCACCTTAATGACCCTAAACTATGGCATTTATGGGATATTTCTCATTCTGGGTAATGCAGGATTTATATCATCAACCGTAGGGCCCTGAACCCTGCACCGCCACTGGAACCTCAAAAGCTCGGGGTCACGCTTGAAGGCCTTGGGGTTGAGGCCTTCACATGTAATTGCGATAGGGTTTCGGGGCAGAATATCGTATGGTTGCAAAACATTACCCTAAGGAATAATGAATAATCTTTGCAATTACTCCAGCTTCTGCATTCGGCATTCTAAGGACGAAGTAAAATCAGACTTCACCTACACCATCGGGCCCCTAGCTTAGGCTTCAAGGTGAAGGGTACTATAAAACCTCGTGTCTTACCTTGCACCCTGGGGTCAAATTTTCTTCGCCAGTGTCTAAACCCTAAACCCTAAATCCTAAACCCCTAAACCCTAAACCCTAAACCCTGAACCTGCCCGAAATCATATACGGTGTCTTTCTGATCCTGGACAATCAGTAATATGCATTTTTCCCTAAGGTTCCTGTCATTGATATAGTGGGCTATCCCACAAGGCCGTAGCCGAAATATCAAGGCCCCTTGATCGCACCCTCTATCCTCTGAGTCTCGAGGCAGGATTCGCATACTACCGCGGTTGGGAGCCCAGAAACTCCAAGATCCCTTCATTAAGGAACTCCTTAAATCATATTGGGGATCCTACTATGCTTTTATATGGTATATTGCTTATTTCAGCTGATATTGGGTTCAGGGCCGATGGTTTAAGGACAGGGTTGGAGGGGGTCCCTTATTATCTGAAGCTAGCATGGTTGTCCATAGCGATGGCACTCAACCAACAGCCCAAGGCCGACTATACCTGCTCTTCGGGATTCATTAACTTCTGCTCCGCTACCTTTGCTGTAGCTGCTGCAGGTCCCTAAACCCTAAACCCCCTAAACCCAAAATCCTGGGTCGATAGGCATTCTTTGCTGCGGACGTGCAGGTTCAATTCCAAAGTGCTCTTTCCTGTTCCGAACCGTAACATCCTACACCCTATGTAATCCCGTTTTAGTCTTGGGGCTTCCAAACTTAAACCCGAGGCCGGCTGGCAACATCTCCTGTATCATAATAATATATCATGGCCATCATACTAATAATAATAATAGTAATCAAAATAGTAATAGTAATCATACTAATACTATACACTGTCTGCGTTTGGAGTTCAGGCTGCGATGTTTTAGGCTTAGGGTGTTAAGATTTATAAGGCTCAGCTCTGGCTTGAAATCTTGTGAGCGTGAAAGAGCCGTACTTACCCAGGCCGCAAGAGTCTCTACTGGGCTATGAAACTAACTTCGGGCTGAGATGCTCAATGTGTAGGCACAGGGAAACTCCCGTGCTGTCATCAACATCCCTTCCCTAAGAAACGCAAGAAGTGTGGCCCCAGCCTAAAGCAACCTCTAAACCGAACATCCGGCCCGAAAGCCTATACTTGGAGGGTCGGGGGGGACTTAGTAATTAGGTATTAAGTAGACTTATCAGTACCCTAGTAGGGACCCTAAATAGGGGGGTACGATGCTTACAAGTCTCTAAAATAACTACTTACTAAGTCCCCCGACCCTCCAAGTAAGCCCTAAACTCTTCAATTGAAGAAACTAAGGGGCTGAGACTCCTAGCCCAAACAAACCTTTACTTTTTAAGTTATGGTACCCAGAGGCTCCAAGTACCCAAATAGTAGGGCTTTAGATCCCAAAATCCATACTCTGAATGGGTTTTGGGACCTAAAGCCCTCTTATTTGAGTACTTGGACCCTCTGGGGTAGGAATATGTAAGCCCCAAAAGGTTACCTACTCAGCCGCTAAGGAAATTCAAACCCGTGGACCGCGATTCCTGCGCCAACTCCCAAACCCTGAACCCTAAATCCTGAGCCGAATGCGCAAGCACGTAGTACGTCTCCTGGCTGGGTTTCTCTTCGACGGGTTTAGGTTGGGTACTGCTCCCACCCTGTAACAGTCTATATGTATAGTATAGTTGTGAAATTACGGCAATGTTGCCACGTTATTCCTAATTCTGACGGACCTAGATTGCCTTCGGGACCCTCAGCCCGAAATCGAATCCATGACCCTGAGAGTCCATGTGCCTATATGATAGTGAACAGCATAGTATAAATTGACCCGAAAGTGCCAATGCAAGAAGCCGTTTTAAGGTCGAGCCACATTCTTAGTCATATATACCAAAGCCTAAACCCTACATGGACCCGCAGGGAAAACGTTGAAGGTGACATAAACTGGGCTTTGAAGTAACCAGGAAGAAAAACGTATAGACTTGTATTTGATAATGGTTCTCTTAATTTCAATACCAGCTCCCAAAAAAAGCATCAAAGCATGGTACTCCAAAGCCAGTAAACGGCAATCCCCGAGGTCGAAACTCAAGCCCTACCTTGATGAGTTTGCGATTCAGGGCTTCGGAGGGTTCAGGGGGTTAGGGTTTAGAGCTTATAGGGGCTTAAGGGTTGGCGTTTAGGGTCTAGGGGCAGTTAAAGCTACCTTTGTAGCCAGTAATGTAGGGGCCTTATGTTATGGAGCCCAGAAAGTGTAGGTTTTCCGTGGTCCAGGTAGTATCTGCACCGCATTTCTTCAGTTCATGCTGGAGCTTGTAGCGGGGTGCCTTGAACTAGCAAACCTCACCCAATATGAGCTATGCTAGTTTGAGGTAAGGTTCAGGGTGCACGGTTTCCCAGACCCCCGGAGGATCCAAAAAGTAGATCCCTTAATGGGGGTTCCTATAAAGTACCCTTGGTAGTATAGGGGCCAAAATTAGGGGATCTACTTTCCTCCCGGGGGTCGGCGTTCAGGTACGGGCTTTGTCGGGCGATTCTTCGAAGCCTACTGAGGCTTCAGGGACCCAAAGGGTCCAAAGTACCGATTGGTAGAATGTAGGGTTTCTATGTTAGGACTTACTATCTGATTTGGGGAAGTATTCCCCATAACAGTACATAGGATCCTTTGGGGGAGTGGACTGCAAAACAACCGGTGACCATGACCACGGACAAGGAGAAGGCCGGCTTCTGCTTGTGCCAAGTATGCGACATGGGCCTTATGCCTCTTCGAGAGGCTTAGGGTTTTGGGCCATGTGGGTGAGCAAAGCTCTCCCCTGCCTTCTTCGTCTTCGCCATTTCAGATTAGCATCCCATAAGGGTTCCTATAGGGGTTCCTTTAAATGATGAAAGGGTCCCTTTGAGGACTCTATAGAGTTTTAGAGTATAAGGGTCCATGTACCCAAAAAGTAAATATCTTGGCGTCTATATAGGTACATTGGGGCCAAAGTAGATACTTTTTGGATACATGAGGCACCCGAAAGTAGGCAATGCTTCGCTTGTCATATGACGTGCCTTTGATCCTACGCGCAAAATGGTGGGAATCTGCAAAAACATATATAAAACAAGGGAAACACTTCAAAAAAACAACGAAAAACCCAAAGACCCTAAAGCCCTAACGGACATGAACATCTTAACAGCCCTACACACCTCTGAAATCGCGCAAAACACCCTCAAGCACAACAAGCCCGAACCAAAATCAGCAGCCCTTATTTGGGGCCTGGAACCTACAGCGCATCCGTCTGCGGTGGTCCTGGAAGGTCTTTTCCCAAGCGAAGAAGAACGACCACATCACAAGCACCACGACGCCCAGCGTGCCGTAGCCGAACACCAACTGCAGCGCTGCGACGCTAACCGATTTTGGCATAATGAACCTTTCACCTTTCTATACCGAGTGGTCTGGCACCTGCCACTTGTAGTATTTGGGGATAGTGAGCTTCGAAGTCTAGTCTATACGCTATACCACGAGATGGACCCCATGAGCCGTGACTAGAACACTCGAAACACAAGATCCCCAAGACTGAACTCATGCACTGCACATACTGGGGACCAACCACACTACAATTCCCAGAGCCTCAGATACCTACATACCCTAAAGCCATCAGCCGCAGTCTTTGTTTGGAGCTTGCCCCATTCGGATATCAAAACGGTCTTTCTCACCCAAGCTTTCAGGAACTAAACCTAAACCCGAAGCCCGAAACCTATAAGTCCTACACTCTTAAACCCTACCGAAGAAACGAGTATGGGGACACCGAAGACTCAGGTTAAACCATCTGGCCCCAAGCCCCATCCTTATCCCTCAGGTCTTTGTGCCTTTCTTAAAGCTTTTCCAAGGTTCCGCCCTCCTTCATGTGGGTGGTTGTCAAAATTATGGTCCCTTTGGGGGTCTATTATTTAGGGTACCCAAAAAGGGACCTTAATTTTGACAACTACCCATGTGCACCATACAGTTTCATGGATGCTCGGGGCTACAACCCAACACCCCCAAAGTACCTGTCTCTCCATGCCTCGTCAGCTCCCCGAGTTTGGGAGATTGAACATGGCCCAATGCAATACTACCTATCCTCTGCATTCTAGTTTCCTTTTTTGGGGTTACCTCATAGGATCCTCAATTGTTCCTACGGTTAAACCAGCTACAGTGGAGACTACAGGTATACAGGTGTCGACCAACAGTCCCCAACATTGCTTACAACTAGGGCTCTATATTGAACCACATGGGCAATTAACCCTAAACCCTAAACCCCTAAACCCCAAACCCCTAACCCCTAACCCCTAAACCCCTAAACCCTAAACCCCTAAACTCTAAACCCTAAAACCCTAAACCCTAAATCCATAAACCCTAAACCCTAAAACCCCTAAACCCCTAAACCCAAAATCGATACCTAGGACCTAGGACCGCCAAAGAAATTCATGCATCAACCCCAAAGCCTGAAGTATCAACTTCGTAAACCCTAATCAAAGGGGAAAAGGAGGGACCCTTAATGGGGATCCCTACCCTATAATGGGCTATATAATGGGTATACAATAGCTATATTAAGGCACCCTAAACTTCGAGGGGAACAGTTGGGACCCTTAATAAGGACCCCGGGGCATGTACCCTCAATATAGCCATTATATACCCATAACATAGCCCATTATAGGGTAGGGGTCCCCATTAAGGGTCCCTCCTTTTCCTCTTTGATTAAACTTCAAGATGGAAGCTGAAACATAAGAACACAAGCAGATGATAAAGCTTGTATGCTGAATGCATACCCTGAAACCCAGAAAGTTGGAACATGGACTTTGGAGGATTAGTGCTAGGATCCCTTCTACTTTACTCTAGGCGCATGAGGGTAATGATGTTCGAATTTTCTGGCTTCTACTGTAAGTAGGACTAAAGCCGCAGGATCACCCTGTCGACGCAGGTTTACGGTGTATGATCAGTGTTTGGAGCCTAGGGTTCAGGGCTTTTAAGAGTTCAGAGCTTACATGCTTGTTGTTGGGGCTTTGGGTTTTGGGTTCAAGGCACAGGGGCCAGGGAGACTTTGCAAGAAGCTTACCAGAAAGATATTCTGCAGGATGACAGAGGTTGAGGTAGAAGACGAGCTTGTCACCATTGGCGCAGCCGCCGCCTTCGCACTGGCGGCTCTGATCGCCGCGCGGGCTTCCCGCCGGCTCTCCCGGTCCTTCTTCTTGCAGTAGAAGAGACTCACTCGGTAAAAAAGAGCGGCTTCGAGAATATCCCAAACAGTCTTCACCTGCAGCGCAAAGACACCACGAGGGCATTCCAATTGTCGGGAGGCCATACCTCCAACCTTGCCCAAATAGCCCTCCGGCGTCTTGAGGTATGTCAGGAAAGGCCCCACGGGCGTTCAACAAATATTGCATCATCGCAATTGAGTCTGCTTGGTACTGCCGATTTTTCCACGCAGCGCGGGACGACTTCGGCGGCCCGGAGGGAAGGTGGTTATGACTTCAAGCGCTATTACCATCGCTCTTATAACATGGTGGCGAATCAGTTCATCCGTTTCGTCGGTTTGAGTTAGGGATTGGGTCTAGTTTGGGGTTTCAGTCAGGCCACGGCAAAGACGATGTTCTCGTAGGTGGGATTGCTCCCGAAGTACTCCTCAGCTGAGGCAGATGTCATGTATACTCTGTCTACCCTCGACTCCTGCATCGCCTTAGATGTAAACCCTAAAACCTAACTTAGATTGAACTGAACAAAGAGGACCGAAACCCTCTGTCCTCAAACTTGCTCCGCCCTGACCCCTCACTGAATCCTGAACCCTAAACCCTAAGCCCAGCGGTGTAGGATCAAGCCCAAGTCTTGGTCCTTTACGCGAAAGCTTCTGCTATCCGAAGATCCAGGCCCGAAGCACTCTACCCACCTACCATGCTAGAAGGCTAGCTACCTAAATGGGAGTTTCCGAAAATGGGGGACCCAAATATAGTACTGTAAATAATAGGATCCTTACTATAAGGACCCCAAGAAAGCCACCCCTAATTTTCGGAAACTCCCACAACATGCATACCTGCCTACAGACATAAACGAAAAGTCACATTGCCGTACAGGCATACAGACACATACACATTAGAGACGGTCGGGTGCATATACAGTTCCGTTTCAATCACGCATTAGAAGGCTTCTAGAAGGGATATCCAGACTACTGCTATCGCTTCTTCTATACTGAACTTAGAACCCTAGCAAAAATCATAATTTTAGCTGTTTCTTAGGGAAGATAATAACCAAAAAATTAAAAAATATTTCTAAGTACCCCTAAGTAGTCATCATGCAGCCATACAGCCCGACATGCTTGTCACTGCTTGTAGCAGCCATAATTAGTGCAAACTCGCAAAGTCCAAACACCGTAGGGTCTGAGAATTTTGTAATGCCAAGGGTCCAAGCACTAACTTATCACATAAGCTCCAGAATAGCAACCTACATGACTACCCTAAACTCAAACCTAAACGCGAAACCCAAGTCCCTAATTACTGTAATTTCTGTAGACCTGCTGGGGTGCAACAGGGCGACCACGGGGCTTCGATCTACGGTTGATGATTTGCATCCTGCATTACCTTCATGACCCTAGATTATGGGAATCATGGTATATTTCTGATTCCGGGTAATGCAAGCTTTAGATCATCAACCGTAGTTTAGGGTTTCGGGTGCTGGGCTTATAGGGGTTTGGGGTGTGGGTTGTTTTGAGGAATGCTGCTTTGTGATTGCAAGATCTTGACATGAGCTTTGGGCATGTGGCCAGGCTCGCTTATCCTTCCTTAAGTTAAGTGCTCCAGTTTGAGGTTTCTGGCAAGGTGGAGTTTCAGGGGCTCTGTTCGGTAAAGCTAAGGTTCAAGGGACCTAGTGAGTAGGTACTTGGGTTAAGGAGAGTAGTTTTGTAGATGGGGAAAAGTCTGTGATTATAAGGTATTTGGACCCTTAGGGGATAGAATGATCTCTGCCGCCCTGGCACCATCTGCATGGACATCAGCACGCAAAGTACCTGGGCCATGTCAAACCCGTTCCCTAAGGTTGCGCACTCTCGGGGTGAGATTTTGTCGTTCGAAATGTCTGTGGATTTGGCGTTATCTAATGCAGAATCAGTGCGAAGAAGTGGAGCTCATGCGGAGTTGACCGTAAAGCGTTTTACCCTGAGGTGTAAATCCGGGCAGGTCTGTGGCTATCAAAGATTCGGACCATTGCAGACTCAATCATCACGTGGCTGACCTAAGCATAACTATATCACCACCATCCCGAAGAGTGCAACAAATCCTATTCGTTCGCACGGATGGTCCAATGGTGCAAGCATGACGGATCCAGATGACGTGCCCTTTCTGCTGCCTATTTCGCATCCATCGTCCGAGCCAGAACAGACATGACAGTATAGGGCTCACATGTGATTAACGGAGTCAAGAGGAAGAGGCAGGCTACGGCACTGAAGCAGACTGCTGGCTCTCACGAAGTTTGAGCGCCTCAGCGTGGCCTGAACTCAAGACCCTAAAAATCAACCATGGAGCAACAAATCCCAAAACCCCTCGCCCCCAACGCCAAAACGCCAAAACCCCAAAACCCTCGTGGATCATCTGGGGGCCCGACATTCAAGAAGGCGAAGCAGCTCTCCAGCACGTTCAGACCTCCCGAATTCAATATCGGGGCCTTCATAGGATGAGATTTCAGTGACAGAGTGGGATTTCAGGGTACACGACTGTACCAATATCATTGTATTGAACCCGTTTAACGGATTCCTAGTTTTGAACGTCTTCTATATCAGGCGGGTTGTTGTTAACGCCTTGCCTCGATGCTCAAATGCAACTCTTGTTTTTTTTGAGTACGTGATTTCTGATCATAGGACAATGAAGGTAATTGCAGCAATTTAGAGCCCAGATGGTGATTCGGGCTTAGAGGAACGTAATATAGGGGCCTTAATAAATAGATTGGGGATTTGGGGCCTATTATAATATAAGTAAAATGAGGAAGCCGCCAAAATAGTATTGGTATAATGGTTTAGGCCCCTATATAGTAACTGACAAGTCCCGGCGCTCAAGGTTTGTTTCATTTCAGGGCTGTGAGCTTCCAGCTCTCTGGAGCAAGAAGGTTTCGTGCTTGGCTTTGCAAAGCGTCCGAAGATGCTGTACAGTGGAAGCCGAAATGTTGGAAACCCTATAGCCTCAATCCTTAAGAGTAATGTATAGGGAATCCCAGCACTATTTGGCCGTAACCCGGTTTCCAACTTTTTGGGGTTTACTATAGATTGCTTCAGGAGTCGCATACTGCTCTTGAAAGCCTTCGTGGAAGGTGTGCTTGCCCTTGAGGCTCAACATAATAAGCCTCAAAGATCTCAGAATGCATGTAGCCTTGAAGACCTCGCACCGTGAAAACTTAGAGCCGTAAAACGCTTTGCTTCGATATTCCGAGTCCTTAAAACCTAAACCCCAAATTGGCCCAAACCCTACAGGCTCCACCCCTCAACCCAACCTAAGCCCTAAAGCGCGAAACCCTAAACCCAACCTAAACCCTAAACTAACCCTAAACACTAAACCCAACCTAAGCCCTAAGCCCTAAGACCTAAAGACCCACGAAGAGCAATCCTGCAATCCATCTCGAGGCCTCGATGGCGATACGGCTGCACCGATAGAGAGAGCCTTGGCTGACTTCTGAACCCCTCCTAAAAGTTAAACTTTTAGCCTCCTTATTATAATTCATATAGAAACCCAAAAAGTTAAAGTCTAAAGAGCCAACCAGAAGAACACCAAAGAGCGTGAAGTAGCTTGCGCAGATGGCCAGAGCCAGTTGGAGGCCTCGGCTCAGGCTTACCCAAAGGCCCCAAAGTAGTTCCTTTTTGGGGTTCGTATATAGAACCCTATAAGGTAATTATAATCCCCAAAAGGAACTACTTTGAGGCCTCGGCTCAGGCTTAGAGCTTTTGGTTTAGGGCGTGCGGTTTACAGTTTAGGGTTGGGGTTTAGGGTTTAGGCCTCAAGTTTTTGGGTAATAGGGCTTAGGGAGTTTAAAGCGATTTTCTGGGGTTCTCCACCAGCACGTGCAACGCGTGCTCCTGCATGTTCTTGCTGGCCGGAGGAAGCACGGTCTGGATGGCACTTGGGGATGCTTGCGGCAAGAAAATGCAGTTGCCGACGAAACCACGTTGTCTCTCAGCGGCAGGCAGGACAGTGCGCTGCAGCACGCTGATCCGGGCGCAGGTTCGCACCATGGGCAAAAGCCGCTTGGTGCCGGGACTGAGATGTCGAAGTGCCGTCAACACCCGCCCCATCCACAAGTCGTTGGCCAAGGAGAACCGTGGCAAGCGGGAAAGCAGCCGAAAAGTCTCAGTCCGTGTCGCAGCGATCCTTGAAGGTGAGTTACTCAAAGGTTCATGGGACTTATAGTAACTAAGGTTATAATTCAGCTAACTATACTTATAATTACTTATAACCCCAACTACGGTACTTATAACCCCACTTACTAAGTCCCATGATCCTCCAAGTAAGGATCATGAGGATGCGAGCACATCCTCCGCTTGTGCAGCAGCAAGTAGTAAAGGGCTTGTTTTCTGTAGCAGTCGCACATGATTTTGTGGATTGTAGGCTTCTGATATTTATAAAGGGTCTTTGGGCTTATGAAGCCGGCTCTATCTACCCTTCCATGTGCTTCAGATGATTGCAGTTTTGGAAAGGTGTGTACGATTCCGAAGCTTATGTGCGCCGACAAATACCATGCATGCAAAACTGTAAGTTCGTAACAGGTGTCAGAGGAAAGTAGACTTGCAGGTATGGTGCTGAAGCAAGCTCTCTCAAAGCAGAAAGCAAAACAGCCTTAAACCTAAATTCCTAAACCCTTAAACCCCTAAACTTCTAAACCTTAAACCCTTAAAACCCCAAAAACCCCAAAACCCCAAACCCCTAAACCCAAAACCCCCCTAAACGATGCCAAGTCCGACCTTTTTTGAGAACAATTCCGACCCCTGTATTAACCTCCTGCGTCCCGAAAACAACACCCTAAGGGCCAACTAGTCGTTATTTATTTTGGTTTTTGGTGCCTTCAAAAGGCCCTAAAAACCTAGAATACGGAGCACCCGGACCCGTAGGTACGAGCAAAGCTAGGTTCCTGAGTAGCCCCTTAACAGAGAGGGTACCCTTTTTCCTACGTTTTGGCTTTGATACGGGAACCCCTCCCGGCAACAACAAGGGCAAAAGGGTACTACTCGGGAACCTAGCAGACCCTAAAGCCTTCATGGAACCCTTATAGAGCCCTTTAAGGAGCCCTGCAAGGAAACTTTAACGGGAACCTAGAAAGCTCCCAAAAGATCAGCTTTTATAGAACCCCAAACCCTAATCCCTCAACCCTGAACCCTTAGAGAACCCTTTAAGGAGCCCTTTAAGGAAACCTCAAAACCCTAATCCTTAAACCCTTATACCGAGATGCCTAGGCCTGGCCGATGCGTGGTGTTCACCCAAATGAGTCCCAAAGCTGTCTTGTGCGCCAGGACGACGAGCTCCTTGGGTTTCGGAGGTTAGAAGGGTTTAGGATTTAGGGGTTAAGGTAGGGTTTAGGGGTGTAGGGGTTTGGGGTCTACGGGTTTAGGGTTTAGGGGTTTAGGGGTTTAGGGCTGTATAGAGGTGGTCTAGGGGTCCAGGGCTGAGGAATTTGGGGACCGTTCCCAATGAAGGTGTTTGGTTTCATGAGAGTGCCCGCGCCAGAAGGGTTCTATGATATAAGGGCTTGTTTAGGGTTTTATATAGGGATGTTATAGGGGTCCAGTGCACCAAGTAGTTAGGCACTTTGGTTGGGAATAATAAGGTACTTTGGCGGGATATATATGTATATATATATATATATATGTATATATATATATATATATATGTATGCCCAAAAACCCCAAACCCCAAGCCTGAAGTTCATGTCTTGAGTTTAAGGCGGCTCCGGATGTAGCAGGGTTTAGAGCTTAGGGGTTTAGGGTTAGATTCAAGGGAGTCCCGTGGTTGTCAAAGGGGCGAAGCGGCTCGGTTAACAGCTGTGGTTTGAAAACTGATTGCTGCATGCTGGGCAGCAAAAACCTCGCAAAACCGTAAAGACGGAAACATGGGTAATCGTATTATGCCGCTTTTCCCAAACAAGTCTATTCAAGCTTCTATATTATTCTAGACCTATGCAGGTGCTTTAAGGTGGCAGCCTCTTCACGGCCCTGGGGTTATGAAGGTTTTGAGGGTCTACGGTTTTGGAGCCGCAGGGGGCAGTGGACACTACTTCGTGGTTGATGATATAAACCCTGCATTACCCATAATGAGGAATATACCATACTTCCCATAGTTTTGGGTCCTTAAGGTAATGCAGGATTTATACCATCAACCGTAGGAGCGCGCCTCTGGGCCAGGGGACCAAGTAACGAGGTCGGGGGAAATAGAATTTCTATACGCTTACAGACTTCGGTTATCCTAGCCTATACCGTTTAGGGTTAAGGGTTTGGGGTTTAGGGTTTAGGGTTTAGGGTTTCATTATGGCCCCTGTTTTAGCCGGAGCGCCCAAGAGCGAGGATTTGGCGTCGAAGGCTTCTCGCAGTCGAGCGGGGGTTCAAGGTTTAGAGTATCGGCACGAAGTCCCTGAACCCAAAGCCCTACACGGTCGCCCTAAACCCGACCCTACTTAAACGGTCATGGAAACTAGTAACTTGGGCTATGATTAAGGTAACTCTACTATTCTAAGTACTCATAGTCCCATTTGAAGTACTTATGACCTGCCTTACTAAGTCCCACGATCCTCCAAGTAAATCCTAAACCCGGAACCCAGATCCCTAATCCCCCCTGAACCCAAAACAATACATTGGCCAGCGGCCCACAGGAATGCCAGCAAGTCGGCCAAACTCATCTGCGTTTCCGAAAAGGAACTCATCATCCTCACCGGGCCATAGACATCGTTCGCGCGGTTATGAGAAAGTGCTTGTTTGGAGCTTAGGCTTAGGGTTTAGGGACTTAGGGTTTAGATAGGGGTGTTTGCTGGCAGGGATCCAGAAGGTGTTCACATGGTATGTTATCTATAAGTAGGGGTCGTCTGCTGCTCCCAGATGGCTGTGTAAGCATGTTGTGCTTATGTGCTCTTCTTACATAAAGCCTAGATGTTGGCATAGGTCCTAGTTGCCTTTCGAGTGCCTCACCATGAATCCCAACCCTAAACCCTGAACTTCTTGTGCAAGACTCACAAAGTTTCGGGAATCGGGATCTGCGGGCGGGCTCCCTCAGCCAACGGATTACCCATGATGGCCTACTTGGAGGATCATGGGACTTAGTAAGAAAGGTTGTAAGCACCTTATTTGGTGTTCTAAGTAATGATAAGTATAGTTACCTTAGTTATTATAACGCTATAGCTACTAAGTCCCATGACCCTTTAAGTAGACGCGACCCTGGTTCTAGGCCCACAGCCCCTAAAACCTGCGACTCTAGCACCCCGGCCCCACGCCCCCAGTACCGTTACCCTTAGTAGCTCTCAACATCTGTTCCTGTCTCCTTTATTAGGGTTCCTTGTATGAATCCTACTTTTTTGGGTGTTATGGGCCCAAGGTTTCTGAATCAGGTTCCTACATGAAGGGGATACCGGGATACCTTGAGTTATGGCGGGTATCTGAACACGTTTGAAATCTAGGCCTTGATTTGCGGATTGTGCAGTCTCTGGGTAGCCATTAACGGTTCCTTTAACAGGAGCCCTACAAAATTGTGATGGGAACTTTAACAACCCCTACAGGAAGCCAGACAGCCCACAAAACCACAAAGCACGAGCCTAAACCCTAAGCCCGGAAAGAGCCCTTCCACCCAGGACGGGCCTCAACTCCACAAGAAGCTTCTCCAGTCGCCACGTTAGCCGATCGTAGGCGGCCTCGAAACTAGAACAGGGGCTTACAGTGCTGCCAGTGTTGCTAGGGTGTTAGAGACTGCTTGTGTTTACACTGAACCCAGAAAGCTAAACAACTTTCAATTAATATGATTAGTGCTGGAATTCACTATAGCTTAGCTTCAGGCATCAGAAGAAAATTTGTTCCAACTTGTTTCTGGCTTCTAGAGTCAAATACCTTAGGTTTTGTTGGCATACGGGTTTTGGGGCTTTTCTTTTCAGGGTTCATACTCCTACTGTTGATGATATAAATCCTGCATTACCCATAATAAGGAATATACCATAACTCCCACAGTTTAGGGCCCTTCAGGTAATGCAGGATTTATATCATCAACCGTAGTGTTTCAAAGCTTTCGAATTCAGGGATTCGGGTGTAGGAGGTCCCCAGGCATTCGGGGCCGGGGCTGAGGGCACGGAACAAACTGCGATAACCCCAAACCCTGTGCCAACTTCTGCAAGGAATCCCTTTCCTACTGTCAGCCGTGGCATGCATAGTAGGGTGTTGGGGATACTACTAAGAGTGCATTCTATCTTTGGGCTGGGGGATGTTACATGGTGTGACGGTAGCCGTGCTAGGCGAGCATGGTTTTAACTGTATAGAAGTCAAAAACCATAGCATGCTTCAAAGAACTTCCTGTATCAGCCCAGTAACCTCCTAAGAGTGCCACCTTTTTCACCATCCCTTCCGAAACTCTGTACATGCTGTACATGGGGCATGCTCGGGTCATGCGTATGTGGACATAGAGGGGAAGGCGAGCAGATTCTCTGCAGCCACGCTCATAAGTAAGTTAGACGTTGAAAATGAGGAAACCCTGTGCTTCAGGTGTTTCCGTTTAGGATCTTTGATCCTAATTTTCAGCAGCCAGCACTGTCTTGGGACACCGGTGGCTTTGAGAGATCTCCTCAGCGCTGACCACTTTCCGCGCAGGTTGCGCGTAGCTGGGCGAGAGGATGTCGAATCCTTGAGAGCGGCGATTGATGCCGGTAGTCGTTTAGAGTTGAGGGTTCGGGGGTTTAGTGTTTAAGGCTTTAGGGTTCAAGGCATTCGGAGGGGCGGTTAGCAGTAGTCATTTGGAAGGGAAGTGGTGGCTTGATGTAGCCGTCGTCATCATGAGGGGGTCCCGGGGCTGAGAGACTTGGGGGGTTCAAGACTTCTTATGCCGCTTGGAAAGAACACACTTTCCGACCCACGGTCTTCAAACTCAATGATGCCAGACGTAGACGTAGTCCACCCAGGGGTTGGACTGGACTAGTTGAGTATGCTATTCACTACCGCGTATATATACTATAATCTTATACTTACTGCAAAATACTATGATAGACTATATACCCTTAACCCTAAACCCCTAAACCCTATAAATCCTAAAAAACCGATGATAGGCCTCCACTCCACCTTCTGTCCGTTCTACGAGCGTCGTCTGACGATGTCTGAAGGCTCGACACATGTGACGAGCCAGAGGCTCCATAGTAGTTCCTTTTGGGAATACCTTATAGAATTACAGTAGTTCCTTTTTGAGAATACCTTATAGAATTACAGTAGTTCCTTTTTGGGAATACCTTATAGAATTACAGTAGATCCTTTTTGGGAATACCTTATAGAATTAAAACAGTTTCTTTTTGGGAATACCTTTTAGAATTATAGTAGTTCCTTTTTGAGAATACCTTATAGAATTACAGTAGTTCCTTTTTGGGAATACCTTATAGAATTACAGTAGTTCCTTTTTGGGAATACCTTTTAGAATTACAGTAGTTCCTTTTTGGGAATACCTTATAGAATTACAGTAGTTCCTTTTTGAGAATACCTTATAGAATTACAGTAGTTCCTTTTTGGGAATACCTTATAGAATTACAACAGTTCCTTTTTGGGAATACCTTATAGAATTACAGTAGTTCCTTTTTGGGAATACCTTATAAAATTACAGTAGTTCCTTTTTGGGAATACTGAAAAGGAACTACTTTGGAGCCTTAGGGTAGTCAGGTTTCCAAACCCATGGCCCAGTATCTCACAAGCGGATCCTTCCGAACAAGGCTTCCGTCAACAGAACCTGACGTTTCTCACGGAGTTGGCTATGGGTGTGAACATCAGACAGTATGCGAGCCAACAGTCTAAAATACAAGAGCTTAAACCCGAAGTCTCGAACATCGCACATGTGAACATCATTCATGTGCATAGTTCTCTAAATATTAGCCTCCCTCCGGGGGTCCACAAATAATATTTTGCATCACTCTTCGAAAAAGGGACTTGAGCCCAAAGCCCCGTTTGGGACCGCAAATTGTAAACCCGACCCTACTTTCGAGAAGCCCCTCCCCCCTTATTCGCACGTTCCAGTGGTGTTACTCAATCGCGGGATCTACTCATTTCGGAAACCAGCCAGATCTCCTTCGCCATAATGCGCAGCCCAGTCGAAGTACGGGTCGACATTCTCTCGTCGGAAGGCTTCTGCCATGCGGACACCCTCCTGCCCGGCTGAACCACCCTATTCCCTACCAGCAGCCAAACAAGAACACATGTTAGGGGTTCAAATTCTGATGCGTTCATCTTACATTTGTCCTTGGGAAGGGTTTTCGGGCTACAGGCAAGTCCCACACCCATCCGAAGGGGATGCTTATGAATCAATACAAAACGGAGAAGGAGGTACAGCATATTTTCATCTGCAGATGCAGGGACATTGTCTTTCAGTTTCAGACACTTTAAACCCTAAGCCCGGAACGCAACCTCAAGACCCGGTTGGACATTGTAGGCCCTGTTCTTCAACACCCTAGCCCCAAACGCCAAAGCCTAACCCCTAACCCACCCCAAGGGTCCTAAAAAATCGGGGAAGATTGAAATTAAGGGATTCTGAGACCCCAAAGAGACCCAAGGACTCTCCCTAGGAGATTCCGGACCCTCCTAAGGAGATACCTGGACCCTTAGAGCAAACAAAGTGAAGCGGCCTGCGGACCCAAGGCTGATCCTATGCCACTGCAAACCCTAAGGGTCCAAAGGACCCAATAATTAAGTACTAAGGTTTCAGGATAGTAGTTATGTAGGTTACTATTGGGGAGAGTATATGATAATTAGGTACTTGGACCCTAAGGGAAAGGCCTGGAAGAGACAGTACAGGAGACAACCGTTGTACATCTTAGCCGATCCTGTAAAAATGCCCACGGAGCTTCTGACTACTTTAAACCCAAAAAAGGCTACCCAAACACTCTTCATCCCAAGCCCTGAGCCCCTAAACCCTAAACCCCTAAACCGTTTCCCTACTCGTCGCCTTGCAAAACACACCGGGCCGGAAGCTTCGGGAGACATCACCGGATTTACGGGTGCTGATGATTGAATTCTTGGAGGAACGCAGCGCGTCCAGATCGACTACCACTATGGGTTTAGGGTTAGGGTCTAGGGAACCTGAAAGCCTATAATTAATCTCTAGGTCCTAGCAAACCATGAACTCGGGAACTCTAAGCTTCGACAGCCTGACATCCTCGACTCCGAACATCCTCCTAGATGCAGAGATGGGAGTTTCTGAAAAAATCAAGAAAGGAAACCCTAATATACTGCCCTAAATAGTAGGATCCTTATTATAAGGACCCCAAAATAACAAAGTACCACCAAAATACTAGAGGGTTCAGGATGTTTTGGAGCTTGTTTTGTCTACGGGTGTCGGGTTTTAGGGGTTGGGCTTAGAGTCCTGGGGTTTAGGGCTTCGGGGTCCTACTGTCATCAATCAAGATAGAGACGCTCCTCTGCGAGCGACGCCGGATCAACCTCGCGAGCCTCTGCAACGCGAAAACGGAGCGATGGCTGGAGAATGTGAGGTTTCTAGTTCATGGTCGAGATAGTTTTTTGACAATATCTACAACTTTTGCTCTTTATTTGTTTTAAGTATCCATAAACGTGTAAAACGCTACCCCAACTATGACAAAAGCTTTCTGCATCTTTCAAGCGTACTCTAAGCGTGCACGCAGTGCCCCCTCGGCCCTGTTCCGACCTTAGCAGAAAGCATACGGTTGAACTCAGATGAGGTTTGCTGGGAAGGACAATAACCTAGACCCTCCATCTACCCGCTCTTGGACCCTAAATGCCTAGTACTTGGGACCAGATACTCTACTTGAGGGTACAAGGAGAGGGTCCTGGAAGGCACCAAACTTTCCCAAGATCCCACTTCGGACCCGACCACTCGGGCATTAAGGCTTTCTAGGGCTTATGGTCTGCCCCAACTATAGTCTTCTCAAGCCGGACGCAGCCCTGCAAGCAGTTTATACTACCCTCATCTCTACTCCACCCGAACTCTGAGCCCTAAACGGTAATAACAAGCCGAATCCTTCAACTTCCTAAATCCTGGGTGTGGGGATTACTCGCGGCTCAAGGAAACTTAACACCCTTTTCCCAAAGACCTACGCGTCCTAAGCCGCTGAGCAATGTGCTGCCTCAGGTGTCGTCGCAGCGCTCTTCTGCCGGGCTCCCTGGCCGTAGATGCTGCCATCCGGGCGCTGGAACCTCGCAAGGGGCGCTCCGGGTCGCAGTTATTCCTAGTATTCTTCCTGCCACAAGACTGTGGCAATCATGACCTATGGCCTTAAGGATTCCGAAGGCTTCAGGGATTAGCTGCATGAAGCACGGATCAACTCTTAACTTTCACCATCCCGCGGAAGGACGCTCGGTCCCCACACTCTGTGCAAATGTTGGGAAGTTCGGCAGCTTGTTATTTGGTGCTTGGGGTTTCTGGTTGCGGCATCTCATGACCAATGTCCTATGCGCCTGAATCCTAAACATTCACCTTCTCAGGGCACACTCTGCTTCAGGTGCGCCCCTTTTTGTTACTATGTTTACGATTATTGGTAGCAGTGCCATCATAACTATTATAACTATACGACTGCCACCACCATTACCATTAGCAACAAGAACTATTATCGTTATGATGAATTACCACAGCCCCTCATGTAACTTCCATCAACAAGTTGGTAATGCACAGTACAAGTGAGGGAATACCAGCACTTTTATAACGTGCAATGTAGCGCATGTAACCTGGACCTCAAATCTTCATCCTGAATACCGCAACGTTAAGCAGAAACCATACGCTTTTCATCCATGGTAAATACTAGAGCCCCAGTACACTCTAAACCTCCGACTTCACCCTGAAAAACACTACTACAACCCCGAGCCTCAAACACTAAACCTTCATCTAAAATACCGAAACACTATAAAGCCTGAACCTTCAACTACTAAGGTCATAATATAATGAACTTAAGACAGAACCAGGTGGCGTTCCCACCACGCGCAGTGTCAAAGAAACCTGGGCCGCACTACAACAAGTTCATCTGAATTACCCAGATGAGGCTAAGTGAGGTATTATGTAGGGTCTGTAATAAGAGTTACAGGGGTGTAAAAGGATTTTTTCCTTTACAACGGTTTATTCAGCTTTTGTTCAATGCTAAAGTATAGACTATATGGGTACATGGACCCTGAAACTTAGGGCCACACTCTAGCTTAACCTACCAAACCCCACTTTTTTGTAGGGTCCCTATAAACTCTATATTAGGGCTCATAATAAGAACCTACAAAAAAGTAGGGTTTCGTAGGTTACAGTACCCAGAGGCCCCATAGTAGTTCCTTTTTGGGATTACCTAATAAGATTCTAGAGATGAACCCCCAAAAAGAACTACTTTGGGGCCTTAGGGTAATGCCACCATCTGCAGAGCCAGGCACACGGACGCCACCAAAGGCGGTTTCGTCACTTCGTCTCTGGCCATCCGATCTCCTCACAGAGGAAGCTGTGCAGTGCAGGGCTTAGACGGTTTAGGGGTGCAATTCTGTTTTTATTTGGAGCTTTTTCTTGCGGGTTCAGGCTTGGTTGCGGCTTCAATCTTATGATTTGAGGGTGTATGTGGGCTTTCACAGTAAGTTGGAGTCTATCAGGACATGATGGGTACGGTGCGAGGAGAGGTTTCACGGATTCGAGTTCAGAGTGTAGGAGGGTGTAGGATGCCGGGCTGGAGAGCAGAGCGTCCGGAGCCCTACAGCACGACTCCCAAAGGGTCCTATGTACTGTTATGGGGAATACTTCCCCAAATCATGATAGTAATCCCTAATATAGAAACCCTACATTCTACTATATCGGTACTTTGGACCCTTTGGGACTAGAACTAAAACTGGATTGAATTGGAGCGATAGGCGGCTGTTGCTAGCGGTTCTGTCGTGGTGATGTTTACCTTCTAGCCCCGCTGTCCGCCTTTCGCCTGTAGATGCCTGGTAAACATCCAACCACATAGCCCGGCAACCTCGGCTGACATATTCATGGAGGCCCTACAAGATAAAGATGAAGCGACAAATCTCAGCTTGAGACCTATAAATCCTACAGGCCATAAATATTAAACCCAAGATGGGTGTCCTGTCGGGCAAGATCTGGTGCGTGCAGAGCCGGTTGGTCTCCAGACCAAAAGACAGAGCGGAGTTGTGCGGCAGCACCTATGGCGGTTTAGGCTTATGGGGTTTAGGGCGACGTCAGCGCCACGGCTTTCGAATGCTCCTATGGCTGTTTAGGGTATAGCTACTCTTGTCTGATTCGGGGGTAGCCCCTAGTGGCATGTTGGGCTATGGTTACATGTACAGGGTTGTATATACAACAACTAGTATTAGGACGCCCGCAAAAGCCATTTTCTCACTGCTCGCGTGTAGAACTCCCAGCAGCTGAGACGCACACCAAGCACTATTGAGAGTGGTTACCCGAATGCTTACAGTGGCCAAACCCCTAACACCTAAGCTTCATTTTAGAAGCTGCCCTCACCCTGTAATAGTTACTATAAGGATTAGATTAGGGCCCTATTATATTCCTATTATATTCCTATTCTACCACTACTACAGGGTGAGGCAGCTTCTAAGCTTTATTGGAGAGCAACGCTCTGGACTCTGGGATTTAGGGGGTGCCCAGTTCGAGTTGTTATGGGGAGAGATAGCGTTCAGGGTTTAGAGATGCCTGGGCTGCATAATGATGTGAGAGTTACAAAGACTTAAACCTGAAGCCCCTGCCCAGAAACCCTGACGCCTCACCCCCGAATCTTTCAACCTCGAACCTCACACCGTGAGTCCTGACCCCTGCGATTCGATACCCCGAGCCACTGAAAGACAACCCACTAAACCGTGAACTCTATAAACCCTCAAGCCCCCTCAGACCCTATAAGGCTTGCGTAGCCCAACAAACCCGAAACCCCAACACCCCAAGCCTAAACCCTAAACCCTGAAGAACTCCAGCCATGTCAAGGGGCAATGCTCTGCCTCAGCGCCGCCCATGTCCCACAGGTCACCTCGCAGGGTAAAGGACAGGGTTAAGGCTTTATGGCTCGCTGCCTACTTCGACTTTGAAGCTATAGGCTTTCGGGTTTAGGGCTCAGTGCATATAACTACTTATACACCCAATTCAGCTACTTATGATCTTACTGACTTCGAAGCTCACAGTTTGGGGGTACAATGCTGGGCGGTCCGGGGACATGGTTTCAGGCGCTGAGCTCGGGGGCTTAGGGTTGGTCTTCAGGCTGATAAAATCTCACCCCTGAACCCTGAGCTCCAAACCGTATAAACCAAAGCCCTCAACCCTGAATCCTACCACAACCCGGCCATTGGCCACTCTGAGGCCCGACTCCTAAACCGAAATCCTAAATCTTACATTTACTTGAGGGTCCTGTTGCTTTTAAGCGGGGTTTGAAGCTATGTGGCCTCTTCTATCACCTTACTCTGCCCTTGACACCGCACAGACTTACACACAATACGAAAGACGGTACTAGTTCATATAATACTTGTACCCCCCAAAAGCCTATCCTTTTGATGAGCTCTATAAAGATGGACTCCGACACAATTAAGTGATTTTGGGCTACATATGGGAGTTTTCGGAATTAGGGGACCCTAGTATAGTACCCCAAATAGTAGAATCCTTCTTATAAAGACCCCAAAATAAGGTACTCCTAAATTTCGGAAACTCCCAAACCCTAAACCCTATAGATCCCTTATAGGCACCTTTAAAGGAACCCTTAAAAGATTCCTTTAAAGGAACCCCCTTAGGGCGAATTACCAAACACTCTAAACCAGCCTTCTCCTTGGATCGGATCAGGAACTCCTTGCATCGACGGGTGTTGAAGGTCTATAAGGGTGTAGGGTTTAGGGCCGTTTAGGGCCGTTTAGGGCTTAGGGTTTAGGGCCGTTGAGGGCTTAGGGTTCAGGGTTTAGGGTGCGAGGCAAGGGGCCTTGCAAGCAAAGCCCCTGCGTAAGAAGACACGCACAAATCAGGTCGCATGGCATTGTCTCGCCCTGCGCAAGGATGACACACTAAGGTACATCGAGAAGTGTACCAACGTGACACGTGGCTCAAGGGTTTAAAAGTTTTTGTTTGTGCTTGAGTGGTTTCCCCACCTCTTTGGGGTCACCCTAGTCCTTATTTCAGGGATTGTGTGGTTGTAGGGATTGGGATTGTTTTCCGGCCGGGTTTGAGGGTGTTTTCGGCTTCGGGGCTTCAGGGTCAGGGCTTTTCTGGTGTGGTTCAGGGCGGATTTTACCCCGTAGGTTAGGAGCCCAAACGCGGTTCCCCCTGTGCTAAGCCATGGATCCTGTTATGCGTCGTTCGCGTTCTGCTGGGCCTGCTCCTGCTTTGTTAGATGGTCGTGAAGTGGCCCGCAGTCATGAGATGCAGTCAAGCGTGACCGCTCGCAGTCATGAGATGCAGTCAGGCGTGACTGCTCGCAATCAAGAGATGCAGTCAAGCGCAGTGGCTCGCAGTCATGAGATGCAGTCTGTAAGCACACCACATGCATTTTGGAGTGAGCGAGCGCGGACAGAATCCCAACTTCGGCAGATGAGACCTGCAACTTTACCACCCTTGGAAGACTCAAGCGTTGCTGGGCATGCGGGGGTAACGGTTCCAGTAGGTAATCCAGTTAGTTATGGTCCCGTTAGGCGCCCAACAGTTCCACAACCGTTGCCTTCGTCAGCCCTGGATCGCGGGAGTAGGGAAGTTCAGCCGGTGGACGGTCTTCCAGCCGCCACGCCTTCTTCATCAACTACGATTAAACCAGATAAAACAGAAGAAGAGTTGATTCCAGACCAACCGGAACTGGGACGCTTGAGCCGCTTGGAAACTCTGTTGCGAACTATGATGGAAAGCCAAGCGCAATTCCAAGCGCAACTATCAGAGAGAATGCAGAGAGTAGAAGAGAGAAGTTTTGGCTCGATACATTCTGGAAAGTCTGTAGAGACAGTGTCGCTGGGCAAGTTTGTTCCACAACATCCTCCAGGTTTGCAGGCTCCGACGACAAGCATTCCATCAGACGTGGATGTGCAAAGACCTTTGGAATCTAGTGCGGTTATTCTTGAAGGAAAGGAGTATTATCGGGATGCATTGGGAACCATTTGGAATTTCACAGCCGCTGGTGAGTGGGAGTGGGTTGATGAGAATCGAATTCCAGTTGGGGCGGTGATCTTTAACATGGCGGAGTTAGAGGAGGGGAGCTTTGCAATTGAGTGGCGCGATACCGTCAGCAGCGAGGGTGGATGTGCCACACAGGAACGCCAGCTCTGCAATCGGGCCAGAGGTCTTTGAGGGCCCCGGGTCGCAATCGTTGGGGCAAGTAGTTGGTAGTCTGAGTGGTAGTGCCAACCAAAAGCATCCTGTACAGCCGTTTTTCCCTTTTCAGGATTCTCGGGGTTCGGGTGGGAGTGGTGCTAGGGGTTCGGTTGCGGACAATGCTCCAACCTTTGGTCAATCACCCGGACGTCCTGCTCCTGCAACTTCGGTGTCTCGGGATCACACATCCAGTGAAGCAGCGGCTGGGGTCACCATGATTTCTGGGATTCCTTACAAGTGGCGGGTGATCAACGGTACTTTGGATATTTCTCCTGTGGCTTTAACTCCTGCTGCTTCTCCTCATCCAGGTCCGTCGTCTTCTATTCCGCAGGTGGCGAGTGGGATGGGGCATACCGTGGAGCGTCCAGAGGTGCTGGGCAAACATGTCATGTCGTTGCCAACTCTATCGGAATACAGCGCATCAAATCCTACAGCTTTGGGTGATTGGTTGGCGATTGTCAAGCCTACACTTTCTAGTTTGACAGATTCGGGCCATGTGTGGTGGGACTACACCTTTGATCGAGCTTCGCGCGCGTACACTAAGTGGCTCTCGGTGTCACCATTAGAGCGGCTTGGCATCCAGGCGGAGTTAGAGATGTATGGTACGCACATGCCACAGCACATCTTATTGGAACAACGGGCTTCAATTCTCTTGCTCCAGGCGATTCCTGAAGTTGTAAAGACAGATATTGTAGCCACAAGACGGATGTCCCCTTCCCAGATTCTCTTCAAACTCCTTACGGTATACCAACCGGGCGGCGCCCATGAGAGAGGCACAATGTTGCATTATCTGGTGTCACCTACCTCGGCTACTTCAGTGCAGGAGGCGATCAAGGGAGTCAGACAGTGGGTGCAATGGAGGTCGCGATTGAAAGAACTACATGCAGCTGAACCGGATGCTACACTTTTAGTGAAAGGTCTTGACACAATGGTTTCTGCAGTGCTTTCGAAACATCCAACGGTTTTATTTCGGGTGGCGACTTTTCGGGAGCGGAAAGGGCCAGACTATTCACCAACATCCTTGACGGTTGGGGAGTTAGCCATCTTTCTTCAAGCTGAATTGGAACTCTTGCTACACAGTACTGGTGATGATGATGGTGATGCAAAAAAGAAGGCTAAGCTTGCAAAGGCTCAGGCGAGGGCTGAGGCGAAAGCAGCCGCTCGCGCCGCCACGACAGCTACAACATCAACATCCACAACATCTGAGCCGTCAGGAGCGAGAGCACAGGATGAACCTGGAAAGGGGAAAGGCAAGTCGAGGGAATCTGAGTCAGGACCAGGGGACAAGTCTCCATGTTGGGGCTTTCATTTGGACAAGTCTTGCCAGTTTGGGGATCGGTGCAAGTTTTCGCATTCTCCGATTACAAAAGAGCAAATGGATAAACTGGTAACGGCAAAGGCAAAAGCGAAGGCGAAGGCCACGGCTAAGTCAGCTACGGCAACGGAGGAGGCTTCAATACATACTGGTAGTTCTGGTGCGGGTAATGTTGCTTCTTCTTCGACGGCATCTGACAATTCACGCGTGATGGCAGAGGCTTTGGACATCTTGAAGTCGCTTAAGTTGTCGCAAGGGTCTGGGGCAAACAGCGGGGGTGTTTCAGCCAAAAAGCTTGTGGTGGATGAGGCCATTGTGGGGCAGAATTTGGGGTTGTTGGATACCTGCGCTTCTCATGCTATTCGGACGCTGAGGGCAGGCGAACCTGTCCCAACAGATTCTGTTGAAGTTGCATTGGCCACTGGTTGCGCGCACATGCTTATCAATTCGGTGGGAACATTGGTTACTCGTGAAACTGTTTGCCCTGTAGTTCCTTTTCATCTTGCTCATTCGCATCTTCATGTGGACTTTGATGTGATTGACGGTCGGTGCACGGTTGTACATCCTCAGAAGGGTGACTTGAAAGCCCAAGTCCTTGATGGCCGCATTGTGATCGATCGCCAGGTGGCTTTAGACATGATTGCGGACTTGGAAACCGCGTTGGGGGATGCAGCAGCTAGGGGGGGGTCAGGGTCTTCAATTGACGACCTTCTGCAAGGAACTGCTGCTTCTAAGGCTATCGCTGGATCTGAAGAGGACGTGGTATCTGGTTTTCTCAATGTTGCTCGGGTGGATGGGGTCCATGACCGTACACAAGGTGTGGGTTTGCTTGATTCTGGGGCTTCGCATCCTTTGAGATCCTTGCGTCCGGGGGAGCCGTTACCAACAAAAAGGGTGACTGTGGCTTTGGCTTTGGGCAAGAAGGAAATGATGCTCACGGATGGTGGTACTCTAGTTACAAGCGAGCGGGTGGATCCTTTGGTTCCGATTGGCAAGGCTAGCGAATTGGTTGGTCTTCAGGTTCGTTGGCGCAAAGGAAAGTGTACGGCTACGCATCCAATACTGGGCCCTCTGGAAGTTGAGACGGTCAATGGTTGTCCTTGCATTGCTGAGGCGGTTGCTCTACGAATCATTGATGAAATGGAGCAAAAGGGGGTTGCTCACATGTTGCAGTCTGTACGTGCGCTTCAAGGGTGTCCATCTGCAGACACGGAACATTCAGTACGTGAGTGTCTTCATGGTGCTATGCGTAGTGGAAATCAAGATGACTTCATTCAGGCATGCTGGCGTTGGTTGCGTTGGTACTATCCTGATGTCCCGGAATCGATGCTTGTGGATCTTCTTCCTGCCTCGGGAGCGGGGGAGTTGCTTTACAATCGTCACAAAAGACGGCGATTAAAGAAAACCAGACGCGTCATCGTTCATCTGCACTCAGGCGGTCCGCGATTGCACTTACCAAGTAGTTGTGGCGAAGTTCTAGAAGTGGATTTTCGTACTGACCTTCATTCTTCTTCCGTGTGGACGTACATCCTCTCGCTGGCAATTGAGGGCAAGGTCGTTGCAGTGGTAGGTGGCCCGCCATGTGAGACTGTAGCTCAGTTCAGGGGTGTTGAGGACGGTGGACCACCAGTGCTACGAGGGAGGTGTGATGAGGGGCGTTTCTGGAAGAATGGGCTCAGCTATTCAAGTGAGGAACTGGCTAAGAAAGACGGCCTACTGTTTTTGAAGGTGCTATTCCTGTTTGAGACAGCTGTTCAGGCACGAAAAGCTTTGTCATTGGAGCAATCCTCTTCGGTACATGCTGGTGTGTTTTTCGCATTGGAGAATCCGCAAGATCCAGAATTGGTGGGGCACAAGTTTTCTCAGATTGGTTGTTCAGTTATGTGCAGGGAAGATGTTGCAGAAGAAGGTCAACCCAGCCTAGCTTCTCCAACATTTTTCGCATGGCCAGAGGTGCGATCTTTCAGGACTCGGTACAACCTTCTTGCAGCACATTGTGATCAGGGTGCTTTGGGTCATCATATGGTCAAGCCAACGACGGTTCTTACTTCCGATTTTCAGTTGTGGGAGTCTCTAGAGCAGGTTCAGGTGCGCGTCCCATGGGTGGTGTCAGTACCCGAGGAGGCTAGTCAACGGTTGGCTATGTCTAGGTCGTGGTCCTTGTGGGCTCCGGGGCTTACAACGCGGATCAAACGATGTTTGCGGGCGTGGTTGGCACACTCATCTTTCGTGGAGCATCAAGCTGTTTCTGAGGAGAGGGCGGTACACCTGGCCAAACTCACAGCTGAGGAATCTGAGTATCGAGATCATTGCTTGAGGGGTCACATACCTTTCCGTAAAGACTGTGAGGTCTGCGTTCGGGCTGCAGGTAAAGATCGGCGTCACCTTCGACAAAAGTATGGCAGCGCTTATACTCTTTCATTGGATTTGGGTGGTCCTTGGCAGGAGGCTAAAGATCTGTATCAAACGCAGCGTCATGTGTTGATTGGTACGTATCAGTTTCCTTTGTTGGATAAACCGGCTACTGAAGAGGGTTTCCCTATTCCTGACGATGTGGTGGGAGCGCATGAAGAAGGTGATGGTGCGGATGATGTATCTTTAGAGCCTGAAGACGGGGATATTGTGACTCCTGACGAGCGTTTGGAGGCTTCGGAGGTTGAGGTCAAAAAGGTTATCGAGTCAGAAGAGGCTTGGCGTGCTTTGAAGGATCATGCCACTAAACCAGTGCGCATGATTAACTTCATGATTGCCGAACCTCTCAAAAGCAAACACAGATCGGAAGTTTTAGCCGCTACACAGCGTATCTTGGTCAAGCTTCAACATCAAGGTTATCCAGTTCTGAGGCTTCATACAGACCGCGGCGGTGAATTCGTGAATCAGTCTTTCCGTACATTCTGTGAGGCTCGACAGATTTTTCGTACTACCGGGGACCCCGGATCACCACAGAGTAACGGTCGCAGTGAAGCTACGGTTGGGGTGTTCAAAAAAGGCGTCCGCGCACTGCTAAAGCAGGCCAATCTGGATTCATCGTATTGGGCACGTGCCGCTGTTCATTGGTCAGCTCTTCGATGGAGATGGGCTGAACAACAGCTGGGATTGAAGCCTCGTGATATTCTTCCATTTGGTGCTCGGGTTCATGTGCGTCGAAGGGCTTGGGAACTTCGTGATCCGAGTGGTTCTAAGAAAGGGCGTCAGTGGTTGGATCGGACACAGCCGGCAATACTGTTAGGTCCATGCACAGAAGTTTCTGGAGGCTACATCGTTGAAGCTAGGGGCGCTAAAGATGATCCTGACAAGCTGGTTATGTTTCCAACTACGGTGGTCTATGACAAGGTGGAACATAAGTCGTCGGTTCCGGAGTGTGATGCCGAGTTTACTGAGGAACGTCCAGCGCCTCCAAAGCATCGGATGCGTTTCAAAGGGGTGGCTCGTACCATGCGGGTTCCGGGGGAGACGGATGCTGAGGTCCTTCCAGCGTTGAGGCGTTTCATACCAGATGGGTCGCTTCGTTCACTATGCTGCACGAACCGGGGGGAGGGTCCAGTTGCTTGCGAGGTTTTGCAGGAAGACTTGGAGGTGGAAATCCCGTCGGGTGACAGTCCGCGTGCGTGCATTGCAAAACCCTGTTACACTGATGACATCGCAAAAAGTGAGGAGTTAGCGCGTGAGTGGTTGGAGCAGAAGAAGTTTTCACCACAAGAGTGTTTGGAACTTTTGGAGTCTGTGGGGTTGGATTTTCGTGCGAATCGGAGAGGCGACATTCACTGCAATGAGGATCGCATTCAAGCTGTGACTCTGGGACAGTATGTTCGTGGACATATGTGCGGCGTGACCAATGCTGCAAAACATAGGCCCATGTTCGTCAAGTACTTGGTGAGCTTTGTTCGCGAACACAATCCAGATGTGGTATTCTCATCGGTTTATCTTTCGTGTAACACTGCCGTGGGAGTCCATAGAGATCGTCACAACGATTACTCGTGCAACAATGTCATCTGTGCTCTTGGCGAGTTTACGGGTGGAGAATTGTGGGTTCAAGATGATGGTATCTCTAGGGAGGATCAATCTGCAGTGGAGCGGAAGTACGGTGATCGTAGCCTCGTGGGCAAGACGGTGGACATTAAGAATCAGTTCTTTTCATTTTCACCCCAACAGGCACATGGCCCTCAACCGTGGAGCGGCACCAGATGGACTATCACAGCATTCACGCCTCGAGGAAGTGATCAACTTTGTGATATGGATCGGAGTTTTCTCTTGGACATCGGCTTTCCAATGCGCGCATCTTCTTCGTCGGATTGTCGTCAAACAGAACATTTGGTCCAAGATAAAGTTTTCGTTGAAAACGCGTTCGGTGATGTCGGGGGGGACGAGAATTCTGTATCGGATGTAGACATTGGTCATCTTCGAAGTCAACATGCTAGCTTAAGAAGGTTGATTGCGGATCAAGAGCAGTACTTGATTGCCGAAGTGTCGTTGCCAGAGGTGTTTGAAGGTAGTGCTACATCAGAGTGGCTACAACACTCTCGCGAAATCGAACGACAGTTGGAGCAGTCTTTGCAGCATGCAGGTTCGTTGTTAAAGATGCAACAAGAGACGATTGCACAGGAGGCTGGGGACAATGAGGAGTTTCTTCAAACTCGCACAATTCCTACCACAACAGCCATGCAGGAGCTGGAGGATTGGAGAGAAGCATTGTCAGATGAGGTTAACAATCTCATCACGGAGCTGCAGGTCGTAGAACGGACTACGGAGCAACAACTTGCGGAGATGGCGAAGCTTCCTGATGCACCCGTTCTTGAATATGTTCCAAGCTTGGTGGTGTTTACACGTAAACAAGGTTCAGGTCGACGGCGAGCTAGAATTTGTGCATGTGGAAACTTCTTATCAGGAAGCCCAAGTGTTCAACAACAAGGTCCCAAGATGCTGCGCAGACAAGGGCTATACGCTCCAGGATTGGATTCTACAACCTTCAGGTGTCAAGTGAGGCAAGCCGCGGAGGAAGAGTGGTTTCTAGCTGGTCTAGATATATCCAAGGCTTTTCTGACAGCACCAATGAGCCAAGTTCAGCGGCAGGGTCGGCTAATCATTGTGCAACCGCCTAAAGCAGCGGTGAAGCTTGGACTTGCTTCGCCATCCGAGCGGTGGGTGGTGCGAAAAGCTTTGTACGGCTTGGCGGAAAGCCCAGCTGCGTGGGTGGAGTGGAGAGACACGAGGCTTTTACAGATGCGTTGGCAGACGGATGGTTTGGACATGAGGTTCAAAAAGTCAGAGGTTGATCCCAGCTTGTACCTGCTCATCGCGACGGACTCCGACGGCAAAGAGAGTGTCAAAGGCACTTTGGGACTATACGTTGACGACTTTTTGTTAGCCGGGAGTATGTCCATAATCACAGATGCCATCCAACAGATTCGCGCTGAATGGAAAACTTCTGAACCAGAGTTCTGCGGAAGAGGTCATGACGACAAACCGTTGAAATTTCTGGGTATCCAAATCTTTTGGAATGATGGCGCGTACTACTTGAACCAGGAGGACTTTGTCAGGGACCTGTTGCAAAGACGGGGGTTTAAAGCAGATGCAGGCGGCATTGGTGGTGCTGGGCCAATGAGCAAGGAGGCGCCGCCTGACGAGCCGGAGGAAGTGTCTGTTGAGGCGCTACGAAAAGCACAGGCAGCCGTAGGAGAGCTGTTATGGCTGGCATTGAAGTCTAGAGCAGATCTGGCTTTTTGCACAAGCCAGCTTTCTGTGTGGTGTACTCGCTATCCGCGTTTTGTTGCAAGAAAGGCAGATGAAGTGTTTCATTACTTGAGTAGGACGGTCACACTGGGCCTAAAGTATTCGAAGGTGGATCCTATGTCTTTGGGTGGTGATTCACAGCTTCGTTTCAAAAGGAGTGTCACAGTCTTGGAAGCTTATACGGACGCATCGTTTGCTGCGGGATGTGAAGGTGAAGAAACGGCGAGATCACACAGTGGAGCTGTGGTCGTATGGGCCGACAGCCCAGTCATGTGGATGACGCAGCGCCAAACCACGATAGCACTGAGCACAGCGGAAGCTGAGCTCAACGCTGCCCTGGAAGGAACAACTATGCTACAATCTGTCGCGCCTATCGTTTCTATGCTTTTGGGGATCAATGAAGATGGCCTTTCCAAAGCGCTATACATTGATTCCGTTTCCGCATGCTCGATCATTTCAGTTGTCGCTGGTGCATGGCGAACACGTCACTTGCGAATCCGAGCAGCCGGTTTGCGGTCTTTGCTAAACAGTGGGTACCTGGTGGTGGCACACTTGAAAGGTGAGCACATGCTAGCTGATATGCTGACCAAGTTGATGAACGGAGCAATCTTTGTCAACCTCAAGCAGATGTGGCAGATGACGACTGCTCCTAGCACGCATTTGGTTTCTGATGCAGCACGTGCAGCGGCCGCCGCCGTGGCCATCCTCGTGGCTACTATGTTGCAAGGCTACGAACTGGTGCAAGCAACTTCTTCGACTTCTTCGATGACTACGTCTTCAACAACGCGATGGTTTGATCGAGCGGATATCGGATTTCTTCTGGTATTGGTTTTCGTCATGGTCGCAGTCCACAAGGTCGTTTCGGCGGTGTTTCGAAGTGGCATGATCCGCAGTTGGTGGTGATTGCGGGAATCAAGCGCAAGATGATTTCAAGCAGTATGGTTTTCCAAACTGGGCTATCGGGTCCTACACCTGGTTTTCCGTCTCAGCGCATTGGGCAACGTGTTTATAGTCTGATGTCGTGGTTTAAAGGCTGATTATACCTGTTAGTGGATGATGGGTTATTCGGTTCGCACACAACACTTTTCCAATCATGATGTTTCAATCAATTTGGACAGGCTTCTGAGGTACAGTATGCGACTCTGCATTACATAATCATGAGCTTGACCTGCTGCATTGTGCTAATGATGCATACCCCTCGCGAAGAGCAGACGCAAGGGACGGATCACTCAGTGATCACTTGGGCCCCAAAGGGGCATCGGAGCATGGATATGGTTTGGGTTTAGGTCCTAGGTGGTCTTCAGTTACCCCGATTTCTCCTGAACAAGGGTGCTCAGATGCAAAGCGCCTCTGAGTTTTTGCTCTTATGCCTGTGCTGTCTCGACAGCAGGGGGAGTGCGAGGCAAGGGGCCTTGCAAGCAAAGCCCCTGCGTAAGAAGACACGCACAAATCAGGTCGCATGGCATTGTCTCGCCCTGCGCAAGGATGACACACTAAGGTACATCGAGAAGTGTACCAACGTGACACGTGGCTCAAGGGTTTAAAAGTTTTTGTTTGTGCTTGAGTGGTTTCCCCACCTCTTTGGGGTCACCCTAGTCCTTATTTCAGGGAGGTTGTGTGGTTGTAGGGATTGGGATTGTTTTCCGGCCGGGTTTGAGGGTGTTTTCGGCTTCGGGGCTTCAGGGTCAGGGCTTTTCTGGTGTGGTTCAGGGCGGATTTTACCCCGTATAGGGCTTAGGGTTTAGGGTTTAGGGCCGTTCAGGGCTTAGGGTTTAGTGTTTAGGGCCGTGTAGGGCTTAGGGTTAGGGTTCAGGGTTTAGGGCTTAGGGTTCAGGGTTTAGGGCCGTTTAGGGCTTAGGGTTTACAGTAAGGTTTACACGTAGACTTTGACGTTAGGGCACGCTCATTGATGTTGACTGTCGTTCTTCATATACTCCTGTTTCGTTCCATTCGTCGCCATCGTTGTTACTGCTAACTGCAAGCCCCCCATCATTGTCATCATAGCAACTCCATCAGCAACCTCCCATGGAACACGAATCCGCGACGGCTTTGTAACACTAAGGGGCTCCAGGTCGCGACGTGCGAGCAAAGCCCTTTCTTCTTGCAGCTGGGCTTCACGCGATGCGCCGAAGCTGATATTCACAATGGGAGTGCCATGCCTGAGGTCAGATGCTGCCGAGATTCAGAAACGCAAAAAAATCACAGGTTGAGTAATCCTACACCTCTATAACCCCTAAACCCTCAAGCTCTTGCCAAACCCTAACAGGACCCTTCAGTACCTCTTAAAAGGGACCTTATCCTGATCAAGAGGCATTTAAAATGTATGGGCTACTGTTTTGGCCAGTTGGTGGTCTTCGGTAAACCTTAAACCCAAAGACCTGCATTTTGACACCAGACCGCGGATCTTCAGCCTTCGCAAGCCCTGAAATCCTAGAGCCCTTAAATAAGGAATAGACCTTTAATCTTGTTCGGGATCATATTTAAAGCATAGTAAGTTGTATTCCTTAATTAAAGGCTCAAAGGTTTGGGAGTTTGTGGGAACCCTCACCTCTTCACACAAAGAATGATCTAGGATGAAGACGATCTCGGCGCTACTTCACGAGCTGAACTGAACTTTGAAGGCTACTAGGGGCCCTTGGAGTTCTGGGGCTTGGGCTTCGGATTTTCGAGCATCGCCGACAAGAGCCTTTGACCTGCCTACTTGGCCCTGCATGTGATATCTTGAGCTGGCAAGATACGCCAGAACCCACCCTACATCTTAAAACCCTGAACAACCCTAAGCCGTATACTTATACTCTATACGCCAGAACCCACCCTAAATCTTAAACCCGAAACAACCCTAAACCGTAGTAAAATATACCCCAAACCCAACTCCCTACTGAACCCGGGTCCCACAAAGCCCACCACCAGTCATGAAGTTCGGAACCTCAAAAAGCCGACAAACCCCGATATTTACTCCTTGGAGGATCATGGGACTTAGTAAGTAGGGCTCCTTAACGGGATCTAAGTATAGGGTGCCTTAAAGGGATATATAGGGCTTATAGGCTTTATCAGGGTTTACTTGGAGGATCATGGGACTTAGTAAGTAAGGTTATAAGTATATACTTTAACTGGGGTTATAAGTAATCATAAGTATAGTCACCTCAATTATAACCCAAGTTACCAAGTCCCATGTCCCTTTAAGTAAAGGGTCTCAAGGGCACATATTGGGGCTTCCGAGAACGGGAGACCTTAATATACTACCCTGAATCGTAGGATCCTTATTATGGGGCCCCAGAAGAAGGTACCCCTGGTTTCGGAAACTCCCATATGGATATGATAGGATAGGTAGAGTGATAGGTAGGTAGCTAGGTAGAGAAGGTAGAGATAGGTAGATGGGGACTATAGTAACAAGTACTGAGCCCGCAGACCTTCGGGACCTTTATCGCCTAAACCTCGACGTGAACCCAGGCGAGTTTGAGGGATTGTATGTTCTATCTATAGGGTCACCCTGACCAGTCCTGGACGGCGGCCAGAGTTGTGGACCAAGCAGAGTTGTTGCTGCCTGCCCGACCAGTCCTGGACGGCCAGGCCAGATTTGTGGACCAAGTAGTGCGAGAGCTCCGTGAGCACGCAGTGGTCCACCTTCCTGAACCGCAGGTAGCCACAAGCCTACTCGCAGTCAGACAGCAACCTGAGAACCAGGGACGGACGGAACGGAACAGGTCACAGCAAGGCGACAAAGCAATAGAAAAAGTGCGAGAAAGGGAGAGACACAGAGAGATGAAGACACACGACCAGATGGAGTGAGGCAGAGAAGCAGAAGCCAGCAAGGGCAAAGCCAGAAAGAGAAGCAAAAGAAAGAAGAACCAAACGCAACATGAACAAGGAAAAGCACTCGAACTCTCACAGCACCCACACAAACACACGAGAACACAGCCCGCCTGGTCTTGCGCAAGATGTCGAGGACATGGCAGGCACAGTCTGGCCCCAAGACGATTTCTGTCTTGGGAACCAGACCTGCCCCTTGGTTACGAGCCCCATCTTCGTTGCCACTTCAGCCTGGGCGCAAGCTAAAAGAACAACAGACGCCCGTAGAACGCAACCGTAATGAACAAACTCTGCACGCACGCCCACTGGTTGAAGCAGAGGGCTGCCGTGCTAAACTGGCTCGCCAGCAATTTCTCCACCTGGACTAAGCCATGCCCCCAGAGCACAAGCGGACAGTGAGACAGCGCTAAGCCCCCGACCATGTAGACGGTGGAAACTGGGAGAGTGTCGTCGACCCCCAGCACCTTGCACATATCCCTGCAGTGCTCCAGGTAGGCCTTGACTGGGTAGATCTTCGGACAGTCTGTGACCTCAGCAATTCCCACCAGCTGCTGGAATTCCTGAAGCACGTAACCACAAAAGCCACTCTCACTTCAAAGCCCGCTGCTTTGTGCGCAAGGGCCTGCATAATGAGGGCAGTCTTGGTAGCCACCTTGCCGTCCTGGCGTGACAAACGTCACAGACACACACCCCTCACAAGACAAGTCACACCGAGTCACACCCAAAAGCTCTCCTTGTTCATCAGTGCATACGTCGTGGCCTGGAAGCTCATGTTCGACACAAGGCCACGAGCAGACGGGGTCTCCAGGGCCAGTAAGAAGCGGTCGAACATCAGACCCAATGTCAGACTTGCTGAGTTCTTGTTCTTTCCCACCAACCAACACAAAAATTCAAGATAGTTGCAGTCAAACCACTGCGGCTCTGACCCGGGGGCTGCAAGAATTTCAGGGTAGCTAGTTTGTACCCTTAAAAAGAAATAGGTACGACCCTGCAAGTAGTGTCCTATCTCGTACCTCTAAGGCCATTTTCGAACTGCACACAGCTGCTGGAGGTTCTCTACCAGAAAGAGCAGTGTAGGGATTGAGTTAAATGAGGCTAATTAAACTTCAGGGTTTCGGGTTTGGGTTTAATGTTTAGGGTTTGGGTTGAAGGTTTGTGGGTTTAGGTTTCAGGTTTCAGCGAAGACACGCAATGTCCAAGGTCTTGTCAGAGTGCACATTGATGCTGTCGTCCCCAGATCCTCATGAAGTTTTGGTGCTTCGGGCTGAGGGCTTGGGGTTGAGGGCCTATCTGGCCTATCTAGAGTAGAGTTCATGTCAGGGTTCCGGATTTCGGGGATGAGCCCTAAACCCGCGTAGAGCTTATCGGTTTTAGGGTGTAGTTTGGGTGGCTTTAGCAGGCTATGACCCCTGCAGTACACTTACCTAGCCATGGCTTGCATGGTGACGGGCTTGGCGGGGCGTTATTGGGATCTACGGTTTGTTAGTTTGGGTTTATGAGCGTTTTAAAGAGCAGCTCATGGGAAACCCTAAGCCCTACTTAAAGGGTCATGGGACTTAGTAACTAGGGTTATAATTAAGGTAACTGTACTTCTAATCACTTATAACCCCAATTTTGGTACTTATAACCCTACCTACTAAGTCCCCTGATCCTCCAAGTAAACCGTTCATGTGGGCCAAAGCCGCGATAGAGCTGGATCAAAGCGTGGTTGAAGGGGAACTTGAAGGCAGCGCGGGCCGCGGAGACCACCTGTGCACCGGAGAACAGGGTTAGTAGGGTTCAGGGTCTAGGGTTTTTATGAGGGATGAACAAGGTTTGATGAAAAGAAGGGGGGTAGGCGGGTTCTTTGCATTCGGGCTCCGAAATATTGTCGACATTCTTTTCGAGGTAATGGAAGCCGACGTGGTTGCAGTAAGGGCATGCGAGTATATCATTCAAGGACTCACAAACGGCAGCCAAACCCTGCTCTTTTGAATCCAAGGCTAGAAGGATGGACCCTTAATAAGGACCCCTAGGTATATACCCTGAATATAGCTATTATATACTCATTATATAGCAAATTTATTTGGTAGGGGTCCCCATTAAGGGTCCCTCCTTTTCCCCTTTGATCGAATTTCGGCTTCGGGCCTTTTATCAGACTTCGGTTAGGATTCCGCCCGTTCTCACCCTGGGCCGACAAAACTTGCAGACTTGTAGACCCAAAGGGTCCTATGTACTGTTATGGGTAATACTTGCCCAAATCATAATAGTAATTCCTAATATAGAAAACCCTACATTCTACTATAAAGCTACTTTGGGACCCTTTGGGAGAAGCCCTGAGCTTGCTGGGTTTCATAGAAAATCAGCAGATTTCCGCGAATGGTAACAGTTAAGGGTCCACATAAACCCTATAAACTCCAATCCCTAACAGGGAGGGCCAGTTGGGGGTTCTATATAGGCTATGATAGGGGTTCTGCTCCCTTGAGGGATCTTTAAGGCCTATTTTTGGGGGTTCTATAAGGGCTATAAGGGCTACTACTGCAGCCGAGAAGCTCTTTGCACTGTGGGTGTGAATTCGAAGATGGGTGGCTGCTCGTCCACAGGGTGCCGGTAGACTGGCATGGAGCCATCCTGTTCAAGGGGTCTATAAGGATTACTATAAGGGATATCATAGGGTCAGACTGGGGGCCTTAAGAAATTATCTATACTATTTTGGGGGGTTCTATCAGGACCCCCCCGCCTCCGCGGGGCCTTCATATTGAGTTGACAGGGGTCTATAAGGGCCCTAGGCCCTATGATGGAGTATAGCAACCATCCTCCAGGTGGGGTGTTGTCACTGGGCGAGATTGCATCCATGGCTTTCTGGTGGTTACACATGGGTATTCGGTACCTACATCCGGATCCCTACTTGCGAATCTGTCTGATCGTGAAGCGCAAGTCATCAATACCAACACGACTTCTGAAATGGGGCGTACGGCTTTTTGACTTTGTTGGCCTTGCGTGCTAGTTCTGCTGCTGCTGTGCCTTTCCCCAACCCCTTGAGGAATATTCCTAAAACTATAGTAGGGCTCCTATTACATTCAAAGGTATGTGCTCCTTCAGGGGCTTCGCAGCCATCCTACGAGGACCCCTCGGCAAGTAATATAGGAGCCTTCTTATTAGAATAGGGTCTATGAAGTTTAGGGCCCCATTTTCATTACAACCATAATTATGTCAAGGAGCCCCAACACAGTATTGGTATTGGCATTGGTATGTATCAAGGCCCCTCTTTTACCCTTTAATCCCTAACTTATGGTCCTTGATAGAGGGTATTTGGGGTATAATAGATATCGGCATTCTTGCGCTTTCATGATTGCGGAGTCTGCGATTGAGCGGGTTGAGGCGCGGACTTCAAGTGTTGGCTTGAGGATATGCAGAGGATTAGGCTCTAGACCCTCGGCCCTTAACCCCTGCACCACAACCTCGAAACCCTGAACTTGTTATGAGGGTTTGGGTCCGGGCTTCGGTCCCGGGGCTATCTGGGGCAGGGGCTCAGACTTGTGGATTTAGGTTTGTCAAATGGTATAGGGGCCATAACAATTAGAAGAGGTGTTGAAGGTATGTTATAGTACAAGCATAGTATGGAACCCTAAGGAATAACACTACTAAGCATGTAGGCTTCTTTAGTTAGAGTGGAAGCCGGGGGTCTTGCTTGAGAGCTTGGTGATGAGCTACCCAAGATTGTGTGCCGAACTTGACGAAGACCCAGCTCTTTAAACCCTAAACCCTACATAACCCCAACCCGAATCCGAAACTCTAAACTCTAAACCCTAAACCCGAAACTCTAAACTCTAAACCCTAAACCCTAAACCCAAACCCTAAATACTAAAGGGCCCCAGGGTTTGTCGCACTGGGGAATTCAGGGGCTCCTGGCAGCGCTCCCCCTGGATGCACACCAACCGCGGCACGGGGACTCCGTAGTAGTCCATCCTGTCGGTTGTTGCTTAGGGTGTTTAGGGGTTTAGGGGTTTAGGGGTCTAGGGGTTTAGCGGCTAGGGGTTTAGGGTTTAGGGGTGTAGAGGTTGAGGGGTGTAGATTTTGAGGGGTTTAGGGTCTTGGGTTTAAGGTTTAGGGCAGGACGACGACGACGATGACTACCTCTTCAACTACTACGACTACGACGACGACTACGACTGCTGATGCTACTACTGCTACGACGACGACGACTGCCTGTACTACTATTACGACGACTACTACTACGACGGCTACCACGACTACCACGACGAGGACGACGACTACTACTACTACTACTACTACTACTACTACTACTACTACTACTACTACTACTACTCCTGCTGCTGCTGCTGCTGCTGCTGCTGCTGCTGCTGCTGCTGCTACGACTGCGGTCACTGCGACGACTACTGCTACGACTACTGCTTCGACTACTGCTACGACTACTGCTACGACTACTGCTTCGACTACTGCTACGACTACAAGTACTACGACTACGACTACGACTACGACTACTACACTACTACTACTACTACTACTACTACTACTACTACTACTACTACTACTACTACTACTACTACTCCTACTCCTACTCCTACTCCTACTCCTACTGCTACTGCTACTGCTACTGCTACAGCTACGGCTCCTGCTCCTGCTCCTGCTCGTGCTCCTGCTCCTCCTGCTGCTGCTGCTGCTGCTGCTGACTGCCACTACTGCTGCTGCTGCTGCTGCTACTGCTACTATCGACTATCTACTACGATCTACTGCTGCTACTACTACTACTACGACGACGACTACTACTACTACTGCTGCTGTCCTTTCTTCTGCCACGGCTACGAGTATCACATTGGCAAACGCGAAGACGTGCCAAACTGAGCCTCTGCCACTGGATCTCGTCGCCCGCCTGGACCTCACATCCAGCCTCAGGCAGCTTTTGGGGTGTGTGTACTACAGTAGCGGCCTTAAATGAGTAGAGTGGGTTATGTCACAATTGCATGGGCAATCTACGGGGATACTTTAGTAGCAATTATCGGACCTCTATATCTAAGGGGATACTGGATACTACTAGTATTTTTCGGACCTCTAAATAGTAGGCCTTTGGATTTCGGAGTGAGCCCTAGATTTGCATACCGATTCTTGCAGAGCTTCCTGGGGTGTATATACGGCCCCCTAGTTCGGCGTAGGTCTAGAAGGCTTTTGTTGCTTTGGGCTTGAAAGGGTGTAGGGGGTGTTGCCCAATTCCTTCAAATCCGGGTCCGGGTCCAATTTTTGGTGGAACCTAATGAATCCCGGGGGAGAAAGACAACTCCAACACGAACACACCGACCACTCGCACACCCGAACGCTCGAACACCCGCAAGAAACTTGGACCTAACCACCTGCGCCATGTGAGCCCAAGTACAACCCAAACCTCCGTGGCTAAACATTGTCAAGTGAAGATGCGTCGTAAGTTTAAACCTTGAACCCTCTTTACCATAACTTTGAATTCCCAGATGTGCCGAATCTACTGTCTCTAAATACCAGACCCTATGGCCGCAGCTGCAGCCTTGTGCTTCCAGGGTTTGAAAGATCTGTTTAGGATTTTACAAAGGATTTGCGATCTCTTTGGGCTTCATTTGGCATTTGTTTACAGAGCCTGTTGGGCTTAATAGGGGCTATATGACGGCATGTACGGGCATCATACGGGTTCTAACGCGGTTCAACGGTACAGAATAGTTGGCTTTTCCACCCCCCGCGGAATCATGTACGGGGTATTGGAACTCATAGGCATGGCTTAAGCATCATGTTCTGCAAAGCTTCGCCGGGAATCAGAGCAGCCATAACTTCAGCAGCCACATCCGCCGGCAAGAAGTCCTCGCCATAGGATTTCGGTTAAAACAAGTGAGGCTGAAGGTTTAGAGTGTATAAGTGCTTAGCATTCAGCACATCGCCTTTTAGCAGAACTACGTTGGCGGAGAGTCTGGGTCAAGCTTTACTGCCAAATCCGTAACCCTGCTTGCTGAATATCCCGGCCTCACAAATTCAGAAATTAGGGTTTTGGGCAGAAGGGCACCCACCCCCATGTAGGGACAATACTGTATTACCAGTCATTCAGATCCGTATGGCAACAACTTGCTAGTGAAGACCGGGTGGGCCCGGGCTAGGGCTCAAGAACACGCATCAAAAACCATAGCACAAACTGCAGTCACAAACCTTGCCTCCAAAATCTCAGGTAAAAGCTCTAAACCTGAAGCCACAAATCAGTAAACCCCGGTCCAGCAGCAAGCTCGAATCCCCGGTTCCAAGTGCTTCGATGCGTCGATCCTGGAGAAAAATGCCAGAGCCTTCCTTTAGCTACCAAAACATACTTCTCTTCTCTGAAACCTACTTAAAGGTTCATGGGACTTAGCAACTAGGGTTGTAAACCTATACTTGTACATATAATTACATAGAACCCCAAGTAGGAGATTCTGAGATGTTGCAACTTTAGTAGGGCCCCTATTAGGTAACTGTAAAGCCCCAAAACCTGGGTCAAAGGATTTTGGAGTTTGGGACTCGCTCGCTATCTACCGGTCGATCTATCTACCTTTCTTCCTGTCATTCTACCTACGATACCTACGTACCTATGTATACAACCAGTTCTCTTATTAGTTAGGCTCCCTTATAGGGTCCTTTCTATAAGGGTGCCATACTATTTTGGGGACGTAAGAAGTGACTCTAATTTAGAGGCCTGCCCATAATACTTGCAGGGTCGGGGGACTTAGTAAGTAGGTGATAAGTGGACTTGCAAGTGCCTTAAAAGGGCCCCTGATTGGGGTTATGGTACTTATAAATAAAGTCTCTAAAGATAAATACTTACTAAGTCCCATGACCCTCCAAGTAGGCCCTAAACCCTAGCACCCCTATAGCACCCCTATAGCACCCCTATATAGATCCCTTGAAGGGACCCTTAACCCCCTACTTACTAACTCCCATGACCCTCCAAGTAGGCCCTAAACCCTAAACCCCTATAGCACCCCTATAGATCCCTTAAATGGACCCTTCACCACCTACTTGCTAAGTCCCATGACCCTCCAAGTATGTGCCCGGACGGCGTCATAATCGACTCAGTGGACCCCCAAAGCGTTGACACAAGCGCATGATGTGTCTGTGTATCTAGCTATCTACGTTCCTATCTATTTACCTATCTATATACCTATCTACCAATCTATCTAACTTTATCTATCTGCATATTTGCCTATCTATCTGTAGCCCTGGAGCCCATCCCCAAAGCCTCCCCTAAAGGCCCCAGGTGCCTAAAAACCCTAAACCCTAGACCCTAAACCCTAAACCCCAGAGGCCATCCCCCCCCCAGGTGGTCTTCTTTGGGGTTTTCTGCGGCGGCTCTAGGGTCTTCGGTTGCTCCCAGCTGTACTTGGAGGATCATGGGACTTAGTAGGGGGTTAAGGGTCCCTTTAAGGGATCTACTAGGGGTACTATAAGGCTTTAGGGTTTAGGGTCTACTTGGAGGATCATGGGACTTAGTAAGTAGGGCTATAAGTGCTCTAGTCGGGGTTATAACTAATTATAATTACAAGGTTACCCTATGTTTTAACCCTATAGTTACTAAGCCCCATGACCCTTTAAGTGCAGCAGAGGACCGGTTTAGCCAAGAGGGGTTTGGGGATTTGGGATTTGTGTCCCGAGGTTCAGGCGACAGGGTTTAGGGGTTAGGGGTTTAGGGTTTTAGGGTTGTGGGGTTTACTGGTTTTAGGGTTTAGGGGTTTTGGGTTTAGGGCCTTGAGGGGTTTAGGGGTTTAGGGATTTTAGGGTGGTGTTTTCAATTCAAGGCGGTATGAGGAGTTATGAGCCCTAATTACCCTGATTCACCCATTTGGGCTGAGGGGTCGAGAGCTCCGCGGTCATGGAGTCATGGGGTTGAGGTTGTCAAGCGACGGGTGCAGCATTTCCGGGAGTTACGATGTATCGGCTTCCAGTCGTTGGGACGCCAAGGGTCAGAAACTGCGCCTTCAGGATCACCTCTGAGAACCTTTACATGCCCGACGGCTGACCTTTAAACCTGAGGACTAAACATGTATTACTGTAGGGGTAAGGGTCAAAGGGTTTAGGGTGTGTAGGGTTTAAAGCCAGGGCTCCAGGGGAACCGAACCAACCACCCTAGGCCCTACACCCAAGCCCATGCATGTCTAGGGCGCACCCAGAGACTCCAAAATCCCTTTATCAAGGAATATACCTTATAAACTATGGTAGGATAACATGATTTAACGTATATTCCTTACTATAGGGATATTGGAACCTAGGGTGTAAGATTCAGAATCGCATTTTCGGGGCTTGGGGCAGCCAGACTTCGGGTGTGGAGTTTTTGGGCCTTGGCCTCTACCGGTTCTACTTGGAGGTGCATGGTACTTAGTAAATACCGGGGGGCTTGGTAAGTAAGTAAGGGGTTAAGGGCCCCTTTAAGGGATCTATACGGGTACTATAAGGGCTTAGGGTTTAGGGTACCTGAAGGTTCATGGGATTTAGTACAAGCAGGGATAAGTACCTACTTGGGGTTCTATGAAATTATGTACACGTATAGTTACCTTCTTTATAACCCCAGTTGCTAAGTCCCATGAACCTTTAAGTAGGTTTCAAGGAAGAAGGATTGAGGTTCGTCGAAGCACCTGCCTTCAGCTTCGCATAGGTCTTGGGGTGCAGCTTCTTCTCCTCAAGGTTTGGAGGGTAAGAGTAGGGCTTTTTATAAAGGGGCCTAAAAGGTTTTGGGCCTCATCAAAGAACACCTATAAGAAGGAACCCCAAAATAGTACTGGTATTTATTTAGGCCCCTACAGTAGGCTTCTCTTAGGTGTGCTACAGTGGCTATCGTAAGAGTAGCTGCACAGGTTCGGCAAGGTCTAAGGCCGGGATTCGGTTTTAGAGTTGGCAAGTATGATGGTTTCGAGCTTTGAGGTTGGAGGTTTGGGTCGTCTGGATGTAGGCATGAAGGCCAACACCAAAATGGAGGCACCCTGAACCCTAAACTATACCCAAACCTTCCCAACCACCCATTACTGTGGCTCTAACTATCACATGAAAAGGACTATGAAATCCCCTTACAAGGTACTTGCAAGACGGTGATAAACTTTACACCCTAAGCCCATAACCGAAACCCTCCATCGTCAAAGGCTGGTGACGACCAAAATATCCCCAAAACTACCGAGGACACTACAGAAATCTACGAAAGCGCTCTACAACCCCCTTTGTTGAGGAGTCAGGGGTTCCGGTACAGGGCTTACTCAAAGGGTCATGGGACTTAGTAACTAGGGTTATGATTATGGTTACTATTCTTACAACTACGTACTTATAACCCCAATTAAGGTACTTATAATCCTACTTACTAAGTCCCATGATCCTCTAAGTAGACCCTAAACTCTGTAAACCCTATAGATCCCTTTAAGGAACCCTATAATCAGATCCCTTTTAGGAACCTTACTTACCAAGTCCCATGATCCTCCAAGTAGGGTCTTGGGTTCAAGGCTTCGCTGGGGTTTTGTGTTTAGGATACTCTATAGGTCCCTAAATATCCACGTATCTTAGAAGGGGCCGCCACCCCTGTAATAGTGGTATAATAGGAATATAATAGGGCCCTACTATAATCCTTATAGTCACTATTACAGGGTGGGGGCAGCTTCTAACACGTGTGCATGTAACTTGTACGTTTGCCCCTAATAACCTCTTCTAGGGACACCACTGTAAGGCCTAAGTCTAGGCTATATGGGAACATGGAGCCTCATACCCCAAATACCCCGAACCCTTACAGAGCTCTTAATTTCAAGGAACTTTTTAGAGCAACCCTTGCGGGACTTTATGGGTACAGGGACCCTTAGAGGGTTTACGTGTGCTCTCCATTGTAGTTCCTTTTCGTGGTTATCTTATGGAATCCTACTTATAAAATTGGTTAAACTACCCAGAGGCTCCATAGTAGTTCCTTTTTGGGATTACCTTATAGGATTCTAAGTATGAGCCCCAAAAAGGAACTACTTTGGAGCCTTAGGGTAAACACAGGAACTGCAACGGAGACTGAAGGTAGACCCGAAGCCCCTAAACCCTAAACCCGAAACCCCTAAACTCTAAACCCTAAACCCTAAACCCTAACCCTAAACCCTAAACCCTAAACCCTAAACCCTAAACCCTAACCCTAAGCCCTGAACCCTAAACCCTAACCCTAAACCCTAAACCCTAACCCTAAACCCTAACCCTAAAACCCTAAACCGCAGGTAGAATCCCCCCCAGACCGTGTCCTGCGGCTTGGGAGCCTCGCGCACACGCCGCGGCATGGCCACTCCGGCAGAGTGGTGCGCTTGAGCTCTTCCGTGGCTGGTGGTGACTTCGGACGTATTAGCTTAGGGTTTGGGGGTTAGGGTTTAGGGGTTTAGGGTTGAGGGTTTAGGGTTTGGGAGTTGGGGTTTTAAGGTCTGGGATTCGGGGGTCTAGGGTGTGGGGTAAGGGTCTAGGCGAGCTTCGTCCGCAGAAATCACAATCGGGAGCTCTAGAAAAGTAGGTTTCAAATTCAGGAGGGTCCATATACACTCGATTATGGAATTAGGTCCCCCCAAATCCATGATGAGGATGGTCTTTTGGGACCGAATCATATGGCAGTATATATGCACCCTCTGGGTTTGGTCTCTGCGAGATTCATGTATGGGGCTTCAAACAGAACGTTTGGGGTTCAGGGTCCAGAGTCATATACCTGACTTGTACGTAGACACAGCATGACACACCGAAATGTTGTAACATGAAAAACACATAAAAAAATAGCTGCATCATTCGAAATCCGACCAGGGAGTTTCTGATGAAACAGGGGCCATCCTTCCTAAATTCCATATTGCAAGCCCATACCCAAGAGCCAAAGCACTCGACCCTGTGTCCTCCCCCCTCCAACACAACCCTCAATCCAGGTTGGCAAAGCGACGGGGGGATCGAAAGATAAGAGCGACTTGCCAAGATAAGCGTTCAGAACATTAACCAAAGCAAGGGGCAGTGAGAACTGTGCACTATCCTAGTAGCCTACGATATATCATCGTCGCATCCATGGCTTCGACAAGCTGGAAAGCTACCGAAACTGCTAAATCCTGATATACACACACACTTATATATATATATATACATATATATATATATATATATTAAATATTAATACAAACTATAAACGCAAGCATGTGTGCAAATAGTTGCAAATACATAATCTTGTATACATTCAGTACCTGCACAACACAACCATAAACACCTAAAGCCCTATGACAGCCTTACACAACCACAGACTTCCGAAGTGCCCGGCACGCCTTGCGCAGGTCACTTCTGGCTTTCAGCTTCTGCTCTTTATGAATAACCACACGTCGGCCACCTCAGAGGTCTCAAAACTCTGCTTCTTCGGGTGTAGGTGACATAATATATTAATATGTAGGCACCTTAATAATTAGATTCGGGTTCGGGGAATCGCACACTATAGAGTGACTATAAGAGGATTCGGTGGTGATACATATTACCCTTTGCGGAAAGGGGTGTTCTGCGTCGGCGTGGGTGTTGCAGTGGGCTTTGAAGATGTCGTAGATAGGGACGCTGAAGACTGCAGCGAGTTGAGGTTAGTCTCAGAATATGGAAGCTGTTGCAAGTGGAAGCGACGATTGCAAGTGGAACCGGCGATTGGATGTTATATTGTGCTGCCGGTTGGTAGACACCCCAGGAGTGGAAAACATGGACACTGCTTGTTTATAAATCTACTTCTGTTGATGAACAGAGCCCCACATCACATTAAGTGCACTGGACTCCAATTACGAGACATTACATGACCCTGTTATGCTGTGACTTATTGGTGAGCAGGACTTGGCCTGTGAAAACACTACACTGCCAAGCTCTCTACCAGGTACCGGAAGGTGCCTTGGCATGAAAGCATGCGTTCTAGCTGGGATCTTCGTGTGGCCTACTTCTCAGTCTGCTGGAGCATGAGACAGGACACATCTCTTATATCTGTTAAGTTAAAAGTCTGATCGCGACAACCTCAGCTCTGTGGCTGCAGCACGCAGAGAAGATTAGATCATGTCGGGTGCAGCTAATGAACAATACTAGGGGTCTTAACACGCAAGGCTCGTAGCGGGCTGAGAGTGCCACAACAGCTCCAACTGAAGCGACTGGGCTCCTGATCTCCGAGGTAACTGCTCTTTTACCCTACTAGACTGAAGTTAGAACCCTAGCAAAAATTGTAATTTTAGCTGTTTCTTAGGGAATATAATAACCAAAAAATTAAAATTATTTCTGAGTACCCCTAAGCCTGTAGGGGTCCCAAGGATCCACTAATAAGGGACTCGGTTTCAGGATAGTCGTGATGTAGGTTTGTATTTCGGAGAGTATATGATTATCAGGTACTTGGACCCTTGGGGTTAGGCTTCAGGGACTCAGATTTGGGTCTGGGTTGGGCTCCCCAGGTTGAAACCGTATTTTAGCCCTTTACTATAGCACCCAATTACCTCTTAATAAGCAATATTAGAGCCCTTTAAAGGGTACTTGGGGGGGTCCTGGTTTACTGTAGAGTTCAGGGCATTTGGTGGGGTTTTGGGGCTCAGGGTGTAGGATTGCTCCTGTTTGTTCTCCCTTGAAGGTCCGTGGAGTAGACGACTCTACACGCTGTCCCCAGAGGAATGCCAGCGCATTTCGGGGCCTTAATGAGTAGAACAGGCTTTTCGGGGAGATCATGCTACTACTTTAGCATAAACAGGAGTCCCCAAATAGCATCGGGAATTCTCTAGGCTCCTATAGTATACCAGTTCGGTCTTTTGGGGATACTTCAAGTAGTTTCGCTGCTGCAGCGCGGTGTTGACTGACCCATCGAGGGAACGACTGCTTCGGATACTTACGGTACACATTGCAAGATAAGTGCAGACACTGTCTCTGCATCCTCCCCCCGGCAAACTCCGAAGGCCAAACCGAAGAGCAAGGTGCTTGGCGCTTCCCCTCAAACGAAGGCTTCACGGCGTAGCACCGGCACAAGGCTCAGGAGTCAGTGGTTCATGGAGAGGGGCATTCTCTTGTCTTTGGGGTTCCTGCCAGGGCCGGGGATTTAAGGCTGCTGGTCCTGAGCTCGATCCTTATTTCGGGGCGCCTACCTCGCAATTGTCTGGTGAGGTCGGCTGATGTCGCTAAAATTTTGCCAGACTTGGAGTTTGTAACAAATGTCGGGTCCCTTCACGGCATTAGAAACGTACAAGAGCACTTGGAGGATCAAGGGACATAGCAAGTAGGTTACCCGGTAGGGCTATAAGATACAAGTCCATAGGATAGCAACCATGAAAGTACTTACAACCCCAAGACCTGCACCCTAATCTCCAGAACCGAAACTCTTACATGGAAAGTTCCCGGCCCTGCTCGGATCCAACTGAACAAACAAGGCGAAACACAAATTCACAGAACACCCCCCTCACTGACTCACGCGTGCCTCAACCGCGCCCTTAAGCTCTTAATCTAAAAACTATAAACCCTAAACCCAAACCGTTTACAATTTCTGTTCACTCCTCCTCGTGATGGCCCTCGGGACCCGTCTGGCCAGACCTGGCACGAGTTCAGAACTACGGCCTTTCTGGTGGACGGTGATTCGGGCTTACGATTCTTGGCTGACTTCTGAACCCCTCCTAAAAGTTAAACACTTTTAGCCTCCTTGTTATAATTCATATAGAAGCCCCAAAAAGTTAAAGTCTAAAGAGCCAACCAGCAGAACGCCAAGGATTTTGGGAATTGATATGTAGCGGGAAATAGGGTTTGGGGTTTGGGGTTTACTATTTGGGAGTTGCCGAAATTGAGGGTACCTGATTTTGGAGTCCTTATAATAAGGATCCTGCTATTTAGGATACTATATTGGGGCCCCCTATCTTTGAAAACTCCCATTTTAGGATGTAGTGGATGGGGTTTGCATCTTGAAGTCCTGGGGCTCTATTCCAACTTTCTGGAGTTCCCTGTAAAGGCAGAACTCTACCATGACCCTCCTTGTACCCTCAAATAGGGGTCTACTTAAAGGGTCATGGGACTTAGTAACTAGGGTTATAATCAAGGTAACTATACTTATAATACCTTATAACCCCAATTAAGGTACTTATAACCCTACTTACTAAGTCCCATGATCCTTCAAGTATGGTCCCAAATAAGGGGCCTTTAGGGTCTAATAGAGGATAGATGGAGGGTCTAGGTAACCCTTAAAGATCCTCAAAGCAGAGCCCTAAAACCGACAAGTAGAATCTTAAACCCTAGAAGTAGAACCGTAAACCCTAGAAGTAGAACCGTAAAGCTTAGAAGTAGGACCCTAAAGGACCCTAAAGCCCTCGAAGTAGAACGACGAAACCCTAAACCCTAAACCGCAGAACGGGTTTAGAAGCCCTTGGAAAAGGCCTTGGACTGGTTGGCCGTGCGGGTCGCAGCTCGTCTTTTGAGGCCTCAGCTGACCTCGGAGGAAATGGAGTATTTTTTTGAGGGCTCTTTTGCATCTGCACGAAGGTCCGGCCTACGAAATGGAGTTTGAGGTTGAGGCTTTTGGCCTTAAGGTTTTCTTGGGGGTTAGGTTTTCGGGTCTATATCAAGCCTCAGCCGGTGTATGTGAACATGTACATTCGACTCCGAGTGCCTTTGTTTGAGAGCGAGGGGCCCAATGCGAGTTCAAGACGGCTTCAGCGTAGGCACACTTCTGTGGGTAGTATACCCCTTCGGTGCTGTCCACTTTCAGGACTTTGCTCTTACCTTACTTCACACTGGTCCCTTGAGTGAGGACGCTGTTAACCCTGAGCCTCCGAGTCTACAAGTAGCGTCTAGTTTTAAGATCCAAGGTCTAAGATCATATCTAACTTTGAACTTGGAGTGTTAGGGCACCCTAAACTCAAATGCTACCCCCCCTACGAATTTCATTGAAAAAAGCTTCTAGAACCACTGTAAGAACGCATACTGGAATTCCGTAGCCCAGAGGATCCTTCGTAGAATCCTCAGGATCCTGACACGTTTGCGTGTTTTGGGGCTTGGAGTTCAGGGTTTAAGGGTTAAGGGTTTAGGGGTTAAGGGTTTAGGGGTTTGGGATTGAGGGTTTTTTTTTTTAAAGTTGATGTGCACCCTTTCTCCAAGGGGTTTAGGGTTTAGGGTTAGGGGTTTAGGGTTTGGGATAATTAAGTACTTAAACATGGTCTGGACCAGCTTTGCACCAGGAGGCAAGTCGTCAGCATGCTCGATGCGGAAGCCCTGTCCAAAGCAGACTTTCAGATCGATGGTGATGTCTAGGGTTGAGGCGTTGGGTTTCAGTGGGTTTGGGAGAAGAGTCACAACAAAGGGAAGTATGGCTACGTCTTGGTATGCAAGAAAAGCATGAGGCCTGGCAACAAGACCGGTGTGACTTTAGAGACCTGTGTCAGAACCTCCAGTACTGGCAACTCTGCTTGTTTGTAGTTGGTCCAATGTTTCTCGATTTCAACAGTGTCCAACAGTTATTCCTTCTGCGCCAGATGTTCGCAATGTCATGATGGTCAAACACGTACCCTACACCTACGTGCTTGCTCCGCCCCGCCCATCCCATTTAAGACCCGAAAAAAGCACATAAGCAAAAATTAGGATAGGGATATCCCATATAAACCCCCTTATAATGAAGCCCAATAAGGTAGGGATATCCCTATAAAATGCTTATGCTTATGTGCCTCTTGGGTCCCTAATCCACTGTCCAAGCGGCCTGCAAGTAATCCCACAATCGCCGGATTCCACTTTTAAGGTCGCCGATGTTCTGGTCCAACAAGTCATCCTGGGCTACTTGGAGGGTCGGAGGACTTAGTAAGTAGTTATTTTAGAGACTTATAAGTACCATAACCCCAATTAGGGTCCCTCTTAAGGCACTTATAACCTGCTTACTGAGTCCCCCGACCCTCCAAGTAGGGGCTTCGTTGCACGGGCCGACGGACTTACCCAGCTGATGCACGTACCCATAGTGTGTATACTGTTGGCCTTAGCAGGGCTTCTATATATGCAACCCATATTGCAACCTGTCCAGTAGTAACCCTAAACCCTAAACCCCTAAACCCTAGACCCTATACCCGAACCCCTAAATCCATATTAAAATGATAGCAACCCGTCAGTCCAAGGGGCACAGAGAGAGTTGATCTCGGAAGCCTGGCCATCAAAGTTTAAAGGCCTAGGGTTCATGGAGTTCGGATGCTTTTTGTCGGGGGTCTGTGAGAGCTCGAAATACGGTCTATGCATGTTCTTTCGAAGTTTACAATTAGTCTTCTGGTCGTCCTCACTCGCCTGGCCTGGTGTCTGTGGTGGTGGTGCTTTGTGGCCGTGGTTTGTCGTCGTGACCACTTATGGTGGTGGCAGTGGTGGTGGGGGCCGCGGTGTGTCATGTTGCCATTGCTCTAGCTGGGAAACAATTACTGCTGCTATTGCTGCACAGGTTCGGTACATATATTTTGCGAACAACGGAATGCGATGACCATCTACTTATGCAATATTCTGCTCCATGAGCATGTTCTGGCCACTGTCTCGGTGGCGGGGGATTCAACTTTTGGCTCACTTGTTGTTGCTGATTGCCTAGTGCCCTGCAAGTGCCCCGTTCGATTTCACTCCCAACATGCTGAGGCTGTATATGTGCGACCTGATATAGAAATCGTTTCTAGTACGCACGGCCTCAGCCCCAAAAAGCCCAAACCCCAAAAGCACTGAGCCCACACTCAAACGACATGACTGCATCTCATGAGACGGACCTCCATCAACAGGGGCCAGAGAGGTTGGGAACTCCCAGCAACTTTTAACCCGAAAGCCGAAACCATGAACCCAAGATCCTCCACTCAAAGCCACGAGCCTGGAGGCTGTCTGTGGCAAGGTCCAGATGGACTTTATGTCCACATATCGCAGCACCTGCGAGTTTCTGACGCCTTTAGCTCTAGATCGGAAACCCTACAAGACACCTCAACCTGCCTCAAACTCCAACCCCTCGAGCCAGCAAGCCAGAAAGCCCTCAACATTCAACATGGAGGTCCGAGCGTAAACCACTAGCAGCAGTAGAAGTTGTTGTCGGAGGAGTAGCAGCGTAGTACTACAACTACATCACAAGCTGTTTCGACCCTGGTACATAATTTTGCGGTGGCACGGTGCTTCAGAGAAACGCCGCGTGAGCCGGTAATCCACCACCAGGTGAGGAACACAGCCCGTGGGGGCTCCATACCTCCCAGCATTCAAGGTTTGGGTTTAGGGTTTAGGGTTTAGGGTTTAGGGTTTAGGGCTTTGAGGGCTCAGGGTTCGTAGGGTTTAGGGCTTGGGGTTGGGGGACCTCAACGCAGGGTTCTTTAACGAGAGTTGTTGTAAGGGTGCTTGTAAAGGCTTTTGTAAGGGTTCTACAGGGACTTAGGGCGTAGCCTAGCATTCCGTGCAGTGGGATGTAAGGTTTAGGCTTAGGGATTTTCAGGGCTTGTGTCCCTCTGCTGTAGGATTAGGGCTTAAACCCTGGACTCCATAAGTATTACCCAACCCCTAAGGTTTAGAGGTTAGGGCTTACAGGGTTTAGGGTTTGGGGTTGTAGTTTAGGGACTCCTTGTTTAAAGGTTTTGGAAGTGTAGACTTTTCAAGGCCTGAACCAGGGCCCCTTGTCCCCCTTCAGGCTCCGGAACCACAGGCCCAATTCCACAAACCCAGACTTTGTTCTGCAGCAGTTTTTCTAGCTTACTACCAGCTTCTGCCTATGGGGTTCAAGTGCCCTAAACCCTATAAACCTTACACCCTAAACCCTAAACCTAGGGAGCCTGAATATCTGGACCCCTGTTACACGGAGCTTTACACCGCAAATATACTTGGGAACATTTGGGCCCAAAGGCCAAAGGAATTATGTTACTTAGTACCGCTCTTTGATACAACGAGGACCCCAGAAGCCACGACGATTTGGAACAACCCGCCCACACACAGTGCCCTCAGCTGGGTGGCACGCCAACTTCAGCAGTGCGATACCAGCGGTAGGTGTGGAACACCTTTGAACACACAACCGAGGCTGCGACACCGCACGGAGATAAACATGACTCTGCGGGTTATGATTGCGAGGATGGTCTTGATGAGGATGATGAAGAATGTTATGATGATGATGATGACGATGACGACGGCTGTGACGACGATGAAGACGATGATGGGAAGGTGACAGCGATCATGTTGCTGTTGTCAATGTTTTTTGGGGGGTCTTTCCGGACTGTTTAAACTACATTGCGTTCCGATGTTCGTAGAGTTCCAAAGCCGTCCGCGAGTGTACGGTGTATACAGAGAACTGCATCTGCACGGTTGTGGCGCCGTAAAATGATCCAAACCTGATGCTAGGGCACTGCAACTGTTCTTCCTGCCCATGCTGGGGGCGGGGCCGCCAAACAAAGGAAAAGAAACAGGATCAGCAGCAAGGAAAGGTCCACGGCCTGACTCGAGGTCTACAGTTTCGAGTTGTGTAGCAGCTTTAATGTACGCTCATCGCGTTTGGAGTTTCATGTCACTCTCCTCCGAGATAGAGATGTACTATTGCTTGGGCTTTGGGGTTTAGGATGTTACTAAACCCAAACTCTAAGGTTTTGGCTTCTTTCCATTCTGTTCACTTTGCTGTTATGTCTACTAAAGCTGCACGTAAAGCCAGTCCGTCACAGTTTAGGGCTTATAGGCTTCATACTGGCTCTAGTCGTGGTGCAGAAGGCATTGATAAGGGTTCTATAATCGTGGGGGATTTGGGAGTCTCCGAAAATAGGGGACCCTAATGTAGTACCCTAAATAGTAAGATCCTTAATCTAAGGACCCCCAAATAAGGTACCCATAATTTTCGGAAACTCCCATTTGCCGAAGCCTTGGGCTTCACAAGGGCTTCCATACGGGTCCTACTCGTATTTCATGAGGACTCCATAAAGGGTTTTTTTACGGGTTGAGGGCTTTGTTTGGAGGGTTGAGGCTCAACATACGGAATGGAAGCAAACACATCCGACCCAAAACCCAAAACATAAACACTAAACTCTAAACGCTATATACCTAGAAACCCTAAACCCAGCAGTTGAGGAAAACCCTAAAGCACCGATTCCGCGAGAACAACTACACACCCCGTAGAAAGCCTATGAAAGCCTTCTTGGGCCCATGGGGGTTGGGGCGCTTACAGTCTTGCTTACCGCTGTCCGGTCTAGAGGTAGAGACCCCAACCTCAAACCCTGATCGACACCTTTCCACTTAACGGTCTGCAGGCCGTTGCTATGCATGCAGCACAGAGCCGCGAAACATCTCTTCCACAGATACAACGTCTGCTTGCAAATCCCTGAAACCCCCAGACCACGCACCACCCTAAACTCTAAACCCTAAACCCTAAACCTGAGCCCTCGATCCCAAACCTCCAAGCCCTGTACTCACCATACCCTGAACTCCTCTTAGAGGATCATGGGACTTAGTAAGTAGGGTTATAAGTACCTTAATTGGGGTTACAAGTAATTATAAGTATAGTTACCTTAATTATAACCCTAGTTACTAAGCCCCATGATCCTTTAAGCTATCTCCTGGCCAGGCCACAGTCACAAAGAACATGCTCCACCAATTCGGATCCTCCCAGCACACCACCTTTCAGTCCACAAGGGGTGCCAAGTACCTACATGGGCTCCTTTGAGGGTTCCTTTCAGGATTCTTTTTGAGGGCACCGTTAAGGGGTTCCTTAAAGGGCTCCTGTAAGGGTGTCCTTTACACAATGGTAGTTCCTACTAACTAAAGAAACTACTGTCTACTATAAAGGTACCGAAGACTACCCCCCGGTGGAACTTGCATCTTGCGATGTAGTGAGAAAATTACACGTGTACACACGGGTGCGGGCCCTGCGGGCAGACATGCCGGAGTTTCTACCCACATCCTGAACCCTAAACCTTCGACAAAGCCTCGACCCCAACCACATGCCCTAAACTAGATACAAAACGCCACAGAAACCCTAAAGCCCTAAACCCTAAAAGCTTACAGCCTCTTCTAGAACCCACATCGAACCCTTCTAGAGTAGACCTGTTTTTTGCCGTTATACGAAGGCTTGTAAGTCCTTGCGGGCGCCCTGATACTAGTAGTATACCCGCGCCCTCAAACCCTAATGGTAACCCCGCTTACACCCCTAAATGGGTGCATGTCATGGTTTGGGTCCCTTTTTGGGTCCTTATTATAATACGGCACGTACTATTTAGGGTTAATTTTGACAACCACCCAAATATGGCAGCCTTTAATTGCTGGTACCCTAAACTCTAAACGCTCAACCCTCAAACCCTTAACATCTTTCAAGTAACCGCTATAGCCAGTGATAGAACCCTACCCAAGCCTAACAAAAAGCTACGCTACCCAGATCTTTCAACATCAATCAATAAAGGAATGTATCCTGAATCATATTACGGATCTGATACTACGATTTAAGGTAAATTCCAAAGTTGACGGATTGGAAGATCTGCGCTAGGTCGAACTCCCCGTTGGGTTTGCCGGGGTCCTGTTATATATAATATAACTATTGCCATTATTACTATTATAAATATAAAAAATATTGTAACTATAATTGCTATTATTACTATTGATATGAGCCGGGCGGCGGCACGATCGAGGTCCAAGACCCATGAGCCGTCTCCCGAGAGAACACAGTCGAAGACCTGCGACGGATTTGGATTCCCAGAGAGCCGAAGACCCCGTAATTAAGGAATATCTAGGGCTCCTTTAAAGGGATCCTTTAAAGGATCTATATGGTTGAGGGTTTATAAAAGAGAGTCCAATACCCCCTTAATTGCGGAAGATGGCTTAAATTATATAGGGCTTCATTTGATTTAAGCCATATTCCTGAACTAAGCGGTATTGGGCACTCTGGGTTTGGGGTTTGGGGCTGAGCGTTAAAGGGTGCAGGGCTTAGGGTGTTCGTTTGTGGAGGGTTTGTTGGGCATTGAAGCGTCTAAGAAGAGTTGCTATATGGATCGCTCTAAAGATGGCTCCGGGCTGAGCATTTGGTTTTGGATGGTTTGTAGGGTTTGAAGTTTTAGGTTCTGGGTTGTTGGGTGTGGGGTTTAAGCTTTATGGGTTCAGGGAGTGTTTGTCTTTAATTTTGGGATTCAGAAGTTTTGGGGCCTTTCAGGTATGTTGGGGGCTGTGGACATGGGGATTGGGGTTTGGGGGGGTTGTGGGTTTGCGGTTTTTGCGGGGCTTTAATGTTTCGAGTTCAGGTTGTCTTAGCGCTTAGGGTTGGAAGTTTTCTAGGCTTCGGTTTTTTGGGATTCGATGCTTGGGTTGTTGGGTTCGGGGTTTGCGGCCGGGGTAGTTAATTAAGGGTTTAAGGCTTGAGTTTGCTGGTGTGGCGCCTTGGGTATAGGATTTGGTTACTTGTTGATTTTTCTTGCATGGGGTTCCCGTTTATAGGGAACCCTGATATAGTACCCTGCATAGTAGAAACCTTATTATAAGGGCCCCAAAGTGAGGTTACCCGTAATTTTCGGAAACTTCCATATGGATGATGTGGTGTTTAGGCCTAGGCTTCAGGGTTTGATGTGTTGGACTTCAAGGTATATTAGTGTTCGGGAATCGCCTCACGGGAAACGCATACCTTGTGCAAGAGTGGGATCGACGCATTGAGAGAAAGAGAGGTCGTGCACATATATCTTTGCATGCGTGCGCACATAATTATAAATTTAAGTATATTGAATATACTTCTTCGTTCAAGGAGCAAACATATGCAGGCAGGTGGCATGCAGGCAGGCAGGTAGGTAAGCAAGCATGCATCCTTGCGTGGATGTGTGTGTGTGTGTGTGCATGCGTATGCATGTGCGTAGTATTTCTGTGTGTGTATGCATGCATGGATGTGTGCATGTGGGTTTGTATGTGCATGTATAGACCCAGGCAAGTAAACATGTATGTACATATGTATTTATCCATGCACGTACGTGCATCTGACCATTCCCATGTAGTTGTGTTATGGAGGATACCTTGCTCAGTGAGGTGCCTGCTACCGCAGTATTTCGCCAGTACTGCTTCAAAATATACTTTCCTTCTCTAGCAGGTTTAGGCCACAATTGTTGCACGCTCAGGGTTAAGCTTGGCTGTTCCATTTGCAAGGTGGTGTCCACGCTTGCGAGATGTGCCTTGAACGCAGTCAGCAGGTGGATCGGAGACAGGTACCTGAAGAGATACTATAGGGGCCTTAACAGTTAGAATAGGGTTCGGGGGTAGATTATATTATACTTATAATAAGGAGCCCACCCAGAGAGCCCAATACCCCTTAATTAAGGAATACTTGGAGGATCATGGGACTTAGTAAGTAAGGTTATATTGTACCTTAATTGAGTTATAAGTACTTATAAGTAGAGTTACCCTAATTGTAACCCTACTTACTAAGTCCCATGATCCTTTAAGTATGCCTTAAATTATATAGGGCTTCATATTTATGATTTAAGCAATATTCCTCAATTAAGCAGTATTGGGCTCTCTGAGTACCTATAGTTTCCATTGTAGTTCGTTTTTGGGGTTGCCTTATAGAGTCCTACTTATGAAATGGGTTAAACCAGAAAAAAGAGGACTACAAAGGAGACGGTAGGTATGAATGAAAGTAAGGCTGCAAACCTCGATCCACAAATCACGCCGGTAAGCCAACAACGAAACTCGAAATGTGCTCTCCTTCTTCTCCTGCGTGCTCAGCCGTTCTCTATGCTACCAGGCAGTGATCCCTGAAAATCATCACGGCAGAGATATGTTCTACAGCAGTGGGTGGTAAAGAATGTCCTGACAACTCCAGCTGGAAGGATGCACGAAGCAGAGTTGCTTGCTGCGCCGCTGATCTAAACTGTCTCCAAAACTGCTACAAGAGATAACTCGCACTAAAAATGCTGCAGAGTCATGTGAACTCCGAAAGCATTTCAGAACATGATGCCGGAGCATGTAGAGGTTACTTGCTTGACTGCTGAATTTATGGAACACCTTCCTCCTGAATGACAAGACCGCTACTGCACCCCGCACATGACTACGTGGAAACCTGAGAGCCTGTTTGCTGGTTTAGGATTTAAGCTGACCGCAGCGCAGCAGACCGGTTAGACGATGACAGTGATGCTACAAATTATGATGTGGTGATGGCCCTGGCGAAGGAAGTCATGTCGCCGACGATCATACCAGCATGGTGTCGGTGCTGATGATAGCCGCGCTGCTGATGCTACTGGTACTGCTGCTGATGGTGATGAGGAGATGATGATGTTGAGGCCGACGACGTTGATGACGATGATGGCGATAAGGATGATGGTGCTAGTGATGACCCGGCTTATGTTCAATGGCCCACAAGAGGAATATGGTCATGGCAGCCGGCATGAGAACGACGACGGCGATGACGAGGATGAGGATAAGGATGATGCTGAAGATGAGGATGAGGATGATGATGTTGCTGCTGATGATGATGAGGACGAAGGAGAAGAATAAGACGATGTTGACGGTAAAATTGAACACAGCTGCGTCCATGATCATCTTGGGACGGCTTGTCCAGTTGGCACAGGCAAAGATTTCAGAGGACGGGATATCATGTCTTTCGTGCTTCAAGGCCTGCTACTGCGACCGTAGATGCAGATACCCGAAAAGCTTCGGTAAGCCCAAAGCCAAGTGACAGCAGGAATGCGCCCGAGATCATTAACGTGATGCGCATCCGGCGTGCCCTGTGCTTCCTGCACTCCGCGACACGCTTCAGGGTGAGGTTTACCCAGAGGCTCCATGGTAGTTCCTTTTTGGGATTACCTTATAGGATTCCAAATATGAACCCCAAAAAAGCAACTGCTTTGGAGCCTTAGGGTAGGTGAAGCGCTCAGGTCTCACCGAGGGCTAGGCTCTGCGCTGCATTGCAGTCTGAGGGTCCAGGATGAGGGGGGGGGGTGCAACAACGTAGCAGTCAGGTTACGGTACTTCGCAAGTTCATGACCCCCAGCTCCTTTAATTCCCTCAACGGCCAGGGCAGTCAGGCTACGAATTCTTGAACCCCCAAACTCCTTAATTCCCTCCATGACACACTTGACCATGAACGTCCACATGCACAAGACATCTCGGGGCTCCTCTGGTGGCACAGCACGAAGAAAAGGGCACACACATACCTGGGCGCATCTCCGGCCATGCTGACGTGGTCTCACGAAGCTATCCACGCTCAAAGCTCGAAGCAGGAGACACGTCTCGGGTCGATCCTGATAGACCCAAAGAGCCCAAAGGGTCCTATGCACTGTTTACGGGGGGAAACTTCCCTAAGTGATAACAGTAAGTTCTATTATAGGAACCCTACAGTCTACTATATAGGTACTGAGAAACCCGTAACAGGATCCTAAACTCTAAACCCTTGAAGGAACCTTTAGGGGAACCCATAGAAGGTACTTTGGGCTCTTTGGGTAGAGTCTAGGGTGATGTTTTCGGCTTAGGGTTTATGGGCTCGTGGTCCCTGTGCGTGAGTTTTCGGATTTGTTCCTGGGCTCGAGGTCTTGAATGCTTACACATGTCTTTTCTTAGTGTTTAAGGTTGAATTAGGGGTTTAGGGGTTTCAGGTTTAGGGGGTTAAGGATTTTGGGGCTCAAGGTTTGGGGGTTGAAGGTTTGGGGGGGTTAGGGGCTTAAGCTTTTGATTGTTTAGGGGTTTGGATTTAGTTTGAGGCTTCAAGCTCGGTTGAGTCTATTCAGCGCAGCGCTGGTCACGGCTGGGAGAAGCACAGACAGCCCACCAAACTCAGTCTGATCCTTGGGTTTCTAGGGTCGATATGGGGGTCTGCTGAGTGAACGACAATATCCCCTTCATGACTCCGACATGCAGTTTACACCCAAACCCCATTCCAACCAATGCTTGAGGTCCCTGTTGGGATTCAGGCTGAGGTGGGAGTTTCCGACAATAGGGGACCCTCATGTAGCACCCTAAATGGTAGGACCCTTATGATAAGGACCCCAAAATAAGCTACCCCCTAAGTTTTGGAAATCCCCAGGTTCTTACCTTCCCACCACATTTGCACCAAAACAGCCATGGGCCGGTCTATAACATTGCATCCGGCGGCCTAGCAGAGAAATGCGATCCCCCGGCCCCTGCCCTGGAGACTGCGGTTCAAAATAACCCAACAAGCCTTGCATACTATATATATATATATATATATATATATATGTATATATGTATATATCGGTACATCTATATATATATATATATACACATATACATATATATATATATATATACATATACATATATACATATATATATATATATATATGTACATAGTATATTTTCTACTATACATTATATATTGTGTTTTCATATTATATATGTATGTATGTATATATATATATATATATATGTCTATATATGTATATATGGTCATTGGACCTAATAAGCTGAAAAAGGAGCCCCAGTACCCAGTACCTTTGGTTAGTAGGGAATGGGAGAATGGTAGTAATAGTAGTTTACATTGTACCCCATTCCTCCATACCCTACTAACCAATGGTAAGTTTGGGAGTCGTTGGGAACACGGCTTCCGACAGTCGACAGTCTGTTGTGCAGAACAGAACCAGGCGAACAGAATCAGGCATCCTCATCTAAAAATGTTGTTCATCTGGGCCGCGCAAAGCTTGTGTAGGGTTACTGGATTGTTTGATCTGAATGCAATGCCGTGCTGCAGACCATATGGCAGGAAGAAGAAGAGGTACCAGCGCTCTGTTGTTGTCAGCTGCCTCGAACCCAATCTGAGGTCTATCACGCAACATGTAGACTCCCAGAAATGCAGACCTCTGCTTTCTCTAACTTCCCAAGCTTTTCTGCAAGGGCCCAGTATACCAAGATCCTAATTCAAAACCCTAAACCCTGAACCCTAACCCCCAAACCCTAACCCCTACACCCTAACCCCTATCAACCCCACCTTCCTAACAGAAGAGAGTCTTTGTTCTACAATCAGGGAGGGCCGTTTGTCTTACAGGTGTGAGGTCAACTAGTCTGTACTTGGAGTGTCGGGGGACTTAATAAATAGTTATTTTAGAGACTTATAAGTATCGTAACCCCTATTTAAGGTCCCTATTAGGGTACTTAGAAGTCTACTTACTACCTACTTACTAAGTCCCTCGACCCTCCAAGTAGGTCTGTAGCTGGAGCATGTTCCAGAATTTACGCTCCAAAACATCCAAAGGCTGATGTTGGGATCCAATGTGTATGTTGAGCGCCAGTATGAGCTTAACAGGGTTCGCAAGGTTCAGTTAAAGCTCAGATGTCTGGCTTGATCGAGCTGGAGGAGACAATGCGAAGGCAACACCTTGCACATAAGGCTGGAGCTTCGCATGGAAACGTGGTTTCGGGTCTCGGGGCAAAAACCCCTCAACTCTAAACCCTAAACCGGCCAGACCGGACAGAAGCCCGACATCCCCAAATCCCCAAACCAGACACTTTAAACACCGCTACAAACCCTGCATCGGCAGCCCCAAACCCCCACTCCTCAATATTAAACCCTACTTTTACACCAAGACATGGATTCTTAAGGACTGAAATACGGAAAGCATGAAAAGTATCGATTACGTGGTAGGTACTGTCGGGGGTTCAGGTACATCCCACAAGTTTGTCGCAAGGAGTGCCCGCCAAGCCGCATGACACAGTCGGGGCGCAGCTGCTCCACGTCGTTCAAAAAGAGCCTTAGCTTGGGTTTAGGGTTTACGGGTCTGTACTTAAAGGGTCATGGGACTTAGTAACTAGGGTTATAGCCAAGGTAACTATACTCGCGTATAACTTATTAGGGTTTTGGGGTCTGTAGGGGCTTCAGGGTGTAGGCCTTTAGGGTTTCGGGGCGAGGTTCTATTGGCGTAGAGCCCTAAACCCTAAACCCCTAAACGCCTAAACCCTAAACCCGGCTAAGGGTTTAGGGTTAGGGGTTGAAGGTTTAGGATTATCCAAAAAGGTCGATCCCTGACCCCACAAGTAAACATATGCGACTGTAATACAAACTGCAGTACGTACACTTGGCTGACTTCTGAACCCCTCCTAAAAGTTAAACTTTTCGCCTCCTTATAAAGTCTAAAGAGCCAACCAGAAGAACGCCAAGTATATGATGTAATACGACTACTACGAAGTTCAGAGGTTGCTGAAGCTACTTTGGTTACTCCTGGTCCGTAGTTAATCCATGAAATACTGTTGATGATATAAACCCTGCATGACCCACAATAAGGAATATACCATAATTCCCATAGTCTAGGGTCCTTAAGGTAATGCAGGATGTATACCATCAACCGTATTGAAACTTTTGGGTTTGTTGAAATACTTTGGCTACTCCCTAAACCCTACCTAGAGGCTCATACCCTACCCCTTTTTTCGGATACCTAATTTTATGGTTAGGATCTGTTATCTTAAAAAGTAGGCGCCCTAAAAAAGGGGTAGGGTATGAGCCTACAGGTAAACCCCAAGACATCCGAGGATCATCCCGGAGCGAAGCAGGACCTCGGCCGCAAAAGCTTGGCTTGTTGGCTCCCAGAGTCCCTCCTGGCTGGGCCCTAAGAAAAACCCGAAGCCCTCATGTTTGAGGTCGAAAAAGTTTATGACTTGGGCTGGGATGTAGGGTTCACGATCCCAGAGGGTCCAAGTACCCAAATAGTAGGGTTTTAGATCCCAAAATCCATACTCTGAATGGTTTTGGGGACCTAAGGCTCTCTTAGTTGAGTACTTGGACCCTCTGGGGATAGTAGGACGTCGACTTCAGTACTTTGGGTTTAACTAGCTTAGTAGGGCGTTGCTGTTGAAGCTATGTCTTTTTAACTTTGATTTTGATTTTTCTGAGGTAGCAAGCAAATATGAACGATTGGCGTTTCATGTGGCAATGTGCATGTTCAATGTGAGTTTTTGCCCAAGGTTCCATCGTTTTTCAGTTAACATCAACAGCTTTGACGAGAACACAACAACAAGTCGAGGGAATGGCACTTGAGATGGGAAACCGCGACGAGTCGGAGGCAGCTCTCCCGAGCACAAGCTCAACTCGCATCCTCAGGTGTAGGTAGAACCCCCTTCCTGCACATCGTGCCCTTCATCCCAAGGGGAGGCTATTATGCAATCCCAAAGTAACCTTCAAAGGAACCCCACTCTAGAACACGCAACGGTTGATGATATAAATCCTGCATTAAGTTAAGGACCCTAAACACTATGGGAATAACGGTCTATTCTTTATTATGGGTAATGCAGGATTTATATCATCAACAGAAGCACCCTTACGGGGGTCGACCTTAACTCGAGGACCACCGAGGCATTGGCTTTGGCTTGCTCCGGCCAATACTTGTAGCTCATGTTGGCAAGCATGTAGCACACCTCTTGGGTGTCGGGTTTAGGGTCTGAGGTTTAGGGCTTAGAGTTTGGGGTTTAGGGCACACCTCTTGGGTCTAGGGTTCGGTCTCGGGCCTAGGTTTGAGGGTTGTGGAGCTTCCGGTTTAGGTTCGTGAGGGAGCGCACCTGTGTGCAAAAGGCTCTGGGCTTCTTGATTTTCGGGGAAGAGTCGCATGGAGTTGTTATGGTCCCGCTTCCCTGAGGCTTTTTTTTACGAATTCGGGGTTTGCTATGCTTCGCGGCTGAAGCGCGCCCGTCTGTCCATAAACCAGCAACTGCTTTAGCTTATCTTGAATGTTGTTACGCGTGCATAGACTGCTTCTAGTATGTAAGAACGGCATGGCTCCCGCCTGACCTCAAACTTCAGAGTTTAAGGCTTACCTGTAGGCTCATACCCTACCCCTTTTTTAGGGCGCCTACTTTTTAAGCTAACAGATCCTAACCATAAAATTATAGGTATCCGAAAAAAGGGGTAGGGTATGAGCCTCTAGGAACAGCTCAGGGTTTACCCAGAAACTCCCCGGCCCCCTAATTAAGGAATATACCTCAAATTATAATAGGAGCCCTAATATTGCTTTAAAGTATATTACTTAACTAAGGGGCTTTGGAGCCTCTGGGTTTAGGGGGTAACCCCTAAACAGTAAACCCTAAACCCTAGACCCTAAGCCCCTAAACCCTAACCCCTAAACCCCAACCCCTAAACCCTAAATCGTAGTTGCCTTCTTCGGCTCCCTGCTTGCCTCGCCACGGCTTCTAATTACTCCCTACCCGGCTCCTTTTAAAGGCTTCCTTAGGGGTTCCTTATAAGGGTTTCATAAGGGATCCTTTTAAAGGCTTCCTTTAAGGGTTTCCTATAAAGGGGTCTATAAGGGATCTGCAGCTATTTCAAAGGGTTCCTTTAGGGTCTGGGCAACGGACTTTCAGTTGTTGAGCTTCGGTCTTCAGTTAGAGCTTGAGATCTGGGTGGTTGTCAAAATTGTGGTCCCCTTTTGGGTCCCATTTATCATACGGCACCTAATATTTAAGGTACCCCGAAAGGGCCCTAATTTTGACAACTACTCATCTGGACTTTAGGGTCATTGCACTTCAGGCCCGGAATCCCCTCTTGGAGGGTCGGGGGACTTAGTAAGTAGGTAGTAAGTAGACTGATAAGTACCCTAATAGGGACCCTAAATAGGGGTTACGATACTTATAAGTCTCTAAAATAACTACTTACGAAGTTCCCCGACCCTCCAAGCTGAGAATCAGAGGCCTGAAAGTTGTTCAGCAGGATGTTCACGACGCGAAGCAGCTCCGCCTGAATCTCGAGATGGAGCCCCCGAGCCCCAAAACTTTGCCTGAAGGTTCCAGGGTACGAAGAAATACTGTTTATGATATAAATCCTGCATTGCCTTCAGGACCCTAAACCATGGGAATAATGGCGTATTCCTTAATTATGGGTACTGCAGGATTTATATCATCAACCGTATATTAGGGGCTGGTACTTCTTGACTGCGACAACTTTGAGGCTCCCCCCCCGTGGGACTATCTCTTGCGAGACTAACCATCCCTTGTAAACCCTACTGTTGATGATATAGATCCTGCATTACCCATAATAAGGAAATATATATATATATATATATATATACACCATAATTCCCATGGTTTAGGGTCCTTAAGGTAACGCAGGATTTATATCATCCACCGTATTAACAAGTAAGGCCGGTATACTTACCCTAAGGCTTCAAGTGTACCCTACTTAAAGCTGCTTGGAGCCCCACAGTCAGGCCATCTTGGTTCTCATGGTTCTCATCCCACGCATCCGCAACACCTCCGACCAAGCTCGCCGATATGAAGTGTAGCGAAAACCCAATTCTAAGTTATTTGGTACTTCGGTTAGCATTGGGTTACAAGTACAGATGTAACACAACAGAAGGCTGCTACCCAAGGGCTCGTGCACCACAACATTCCTTGCATAGCACGGTGTGTGAGTCTAGCGCACACGCTCCAGTGCTCGAGGATTCAAGGAAGCTATTTTCTGCACAGCTTCGAATACCCTACAGCGGTCACACCTGCTCATTTGCACTGTATGTACTTTGCCCTAAACCCTAAAACCCTAAAACCCTAAAACCCTAAACCCCTAACCCCTAAACCCTAACCCAATAACCCAGGAAGCTCTAGGCCCACCTCGAAACTCCTTCTGCTTCATCGGCTCAAAGCCGTGTAGGCGCGAAATTCTCCAGATCCTAAACCCAAAGGGTCCAAAGCACCCATATAGTAGAGTGTAGGGTTTGTATACTATAGGAATTTGAATTATGATTTGGGGAAGTATCCCCCAATTACAATTATGACTTGGGGAAGTATCCCCCATGAAAATACCTAGGACCTTTGGGAAACTATTCCCGGAACCCTGAACCCAAACGCCGGAATCCTAAACCCTAAGCCTCACATCCTCAGTCCCAAAACTTGAATCTCAAGCCTGAACCCTAAACCCTATGGACCCTAAACCCTAAACCCTATGGACCCTAAACCCTAAACCCTATGGACCCTAAACCCTAAACCCTATGGACCCTAAACCCTAAACCCTATGGACCCTTAGGGTATGGTCTATTCCTATTCCAGGGACTCCCTACCCCCGGAACCTGATGGATGTCTACCTGCTAAACTGCCCCCTCTCGTCAACTCTCGAAGCATTCTACGCCAACCCTATACTGAGGACCCTGACAAACAACCAAGGCAATCCTGACAGCTCAAAATCTTACACCACCCCCAAACCCTTCCTGAAACCTTGGCTGCTACACTCTCAACCTATATTGGGGCCGTAATTAGGGACATAGGGACCCCTAAACCCTAAACCTCCAAACCCTATACTGTGAAGCGTTGAAGACCGGGTCAGCTATGGGATCCTCACTACATACATAGCTGATGAAGTAAGGGGACTGCATGTAAAAACACAGTCGCCTAAGGGTCCAAATGGTCCTGATTCATGGCTTTTGCTGTCCAATAAATGACCCAAAGTTCCATGAAAAGGAATACTTGAACTGTCGGGGTTATATACCTTTGGCACAAAGCAGCTGGGAAGAATCTACTTAATTATGAATTATGACCCTAAACCCTAAACCCCTAAACCCTAAATCCTAAACCCTGAAACCCTAAACCATAAACCCCTAAACCCTAAACCTGTGTATATCTGCAACCGATCGGCCCCCTGGACGAGGTCGCGCAAAGGCGTGGAATGGAGACCCCGGAACATGCCCAGAAATCGCCGCGCCAGAGACCAAACCTTCGACGGCTTTACGATGTAAAGTGTCTGATGCTGGGTTGAGGATTTACGGCTTAGGGGTTTAGGGTTCAGGATCAAAGGGTGTCGTAGGATTCGAGGGCACTACAGGGTATAGAATTAGAGCTTTGGATGTAAGGATTCGGACCTAATTTAGAGAACAACCCCAGCTTCAGAAAAGCTCCTGGACATGGCCCTTGTTCGATTGATCAGCTTCCTAAAAACTGCACCCCGAAACCCTAAATTCCATCAGCGGAAAGCCTCAGAGACAAGACTCGATGTGACTTTTTTACAGCGCATTACAGCCTTCAAAGGCATGACTACCTGGAGGCTGGGGGTATTTTGGAGACTTAAAAGGTCCCAGTTAGGGTTTAGGGTTTTGGGGTTTCGGGTTTTGGGGCTTAGGGTTTTGGGGTTTAGGGTTTAGTAAGTCTACATATTACCTACTTATTAAGTCCCCCGAACCTTTAAGTGGGCAGCATGAGTTTGATCATTCCCCTGGTCCGCCTTCACAACCCAGTCAAAGCCCAAACGCTAGGCCTGAACTTCAACCCTAAACCCTAAAACCTCTTGTTATTATTATGAAACACTATTCAACCCTAAACCCTATTATTATTGTTGTTATTACTAAGCTCTATTAAACCCAAAACCCTCAAGCAGCCTAACAACCCCATTGAAGCAAAACCTCCCAAAACCCAAGGCTCTACGCCCTGTTCGAATACTATGAAAGCCAGGCCTTGTGGTCGTCGCTTTTCAGTGCGATGTCTACCTCGACTGTCAGGTTCTTAGTAGGGGGTTATTGGGACTACTGTTGGGAATTATATAGGGACTACTATAAGGATCCATTCACCCATTCCCTGCTAAGCACCAGACAGTCGACATCCAGCCGGAGCAGGGGCATTCTCTTGTAAGAATGGGTACTCTCTCGTAAAGTGTATTGTTTGGGTTTAGGGGAGAATGAGGATTCAGGACAGGGTTAATACTAAGACTACAAATATGTACCTCGAAGTTTAAAACCAAATCAATATATGCTGGTACAAGCCCAACTCTAGGTTTCCATGCTGGTCTGCTTCCCATAGCACGTCCTCCGCCCACATGCACACCGAGCGCACAACGTGCGGGGCTCAAAGCCCAGAGGCCCTACTCCTCAACCTCTGCAGTCAACCACCAAAATACATCAAGGATACATCCCAAAGTTCATTCTAACAAACCCCAGACCCTAACCCCCTCAACCCACAGCCCTAAACAAAATCTCCCGACCCTATGACCCCAGAGCCGTACACTTCTTGAGAGAAAGTTCCCGACGAGAGTACCGCACCCCTTAAACCCCTAACCGTTCAGGGCCCCTCAAAACGCCAATCCCTAACACCCTAAGCTCTCAAAGCCTAAACCCTCAAACCCCCCAAAACCCCGAAAAGGACTGAAGCTCCACCAAACCCCGTAAGTACGGCTCTTAAAACAGAAACCCCAATGCCCTTACTCAGCGGCAGCGGCTAGTTCACCCTTGGCACCATGGAGGAGGCGCTTTCTCCAGAGCCTCCACTTGCAGATGCTTAAGTACCGCGGAGTACTTGGAGGATCATGGGACTTAGTAAGTGAGGTTATAAGTACCTTAATTGGGGTTATAAGTAATTATAAGTGTAGTTACCTGAATTATAACCCCAGTTACTAAGTCCCGTGACCCTTTAAGGCTGAGGGCTGCCTTCCGATCAACCCGAAAGGGGTTCCGGTAGTGCAGGTTCAGTGACAGCAAGTGTCCCTCCATATTTGGGAGGTCTTGTTTTTGGAGTCCATATTTGGGAGGTCTTGCATAATCTGTGGGTTTTTGGAGTCTCTGGTTTGGGGTGATGGGTCTCCTACATGATCCTGCTCCATGTCAGACCTCTGTCGAGGCTGCACTGTCTATTCACGTCTCTATGAAGCGACTCTCCCGACTCCGTAACAGACTTCAAGTCCAATCCCTAAACCCCACGGTGAACTGCAACTACCTGGATTTCAATTCAAGTCTAGTTATGTAGGGCGTGTTTGTTCATCTGGGTGTGGGGTTTTGCTGTGCGCTTAGGATCTGCCCACCTTTCTGGTTCAGTGTCGAGGGTTCTTGGCAACAGTATAGGTAATCATAAATGACCCTAAGTATATCACCACAGCAGAGGATGGCCTTCGGCGCGCAAACGAAAAGCAACACATTTTGCAAGCACGCCCCCCCCCGGGTTGAACCGATGGGCCAAGGGGCCTCATAAGGGGGTCTATAAGGGCTATAGTATAAGGGAGCTATAAGGGCAGTATAATATAGAGGCCTTAATAATCCTATAACTTACCTTTGGTTAGTAGGAATGGAGGAGTGGGGTACAATTGGAACTACTATTACTACCATTCTTCCATTCCCTCCTAACCAAAGGTAAGGACATGAGAGCAGCAGAGAAACGACCAGGACTCCACAACGCGGACACAGTACCCTCCAGTAGCCGCATTCTGCTCGTTAACAGTATCTTCTGCTCAGGGGGGAGTGGTTCCAGGCAACCCCCAAGTCCAAAAGCACTTGTAAGAGTTCTGGAGTACGCAAACCTCAAACCCTAAACCATAAGATCTCACGCCTAAAGCTAAACCCTAAACGCTAAACCCTGAGCCCTAAAACCCCCAAACCCTAAAACCCTAATGCCATTGGCCCAAGAGCCGAACAGCAGTCCCAGAAACCACCCTTTAAGCCTTCACCCTAAGGTTCCATTTGGCCCTAAAGTATCTATGTAGGGATTACTTTGAGGCCAATGTATATACCATATGCATACATGGACCCCTAGAGTCAGCCTTCAATAACTCCTAAACAAACACCGTTTTATGGGCTTGGAGGCTAAGGGTTTAGGGGTTCAGGGGTGGTTTGGGTTCTAGGGTTTCAGGGTTCAGGGTGTAGGGTTTACAGTATTTCTGCATGACCATGGCTTGGGGAGAACCAAACCAACGGCAATATTGGCAGAGAATCGGACCGAAGCCCCTCGGCCCTAAATCACTAAACCCGAAAGCCTACACCCTGAACTCCAAAAGCTTGATAGTGCCGCAAAAAACCTAAACCCTAAACTCTAAACCTTAAATAAACTACTCAGAGGACCCCAAAAGACTGGAGCCTTCGCAGCAGGCATTGGCACAGGCCGAAACAAAGCCATGGTGGCTCGACATCTGCACAGAACAGGAAAGCTGGACATGTGCGCTTCGTATTATGTAGGGAACCTGTTGGAATTCTGCAATGCTTCCGAATATCTCAGGCTTCTTATAATGATACAAGAAAGTCATGATTCGGACTGAGTCTTGGAGGTTCATAGGACTTAGTAAGTACAGTTATAATTGCCGTAAAGAGGGTTACAAGCAGCTTTAACGATGGTTACCAGTTACTAAGTCCCACGAGCCTTTAAGTAGACCCTTAACCCTAAATCCTTAAAGGGAACCATATTATAGAACCCTATAGTACCACTTAAAAGGGACTCTAAACCCTAGTCACTAAGTCCCACATGCCTTTGAGCTGAGACCCTCATCGCTCTCTCAAAGGCTCCATGTACCCATATAGTAGATACTTAGGCCATAAAGGGGTCCCTATATAGCTACTGTAAGGCCTAATTAAAGGGGTCCCTATATAGCTAGAATAAGGCTTAAGTATATACTACAAGGGTACATGGAGCCTTAGGGTCTCTCCTTCCATTTGCACGTCGGACCCCGTCTCGTTAGCTGTCTCGTTGCTACCTCCCTTCTTCCCCAAAGTGTTCATGGGCCCTCATAGATGCTTTATTGAAGTAGTCCTTATATAGGCATTTTAGAGCCAGAGTATATAGTGTATGCCAGAGACGTTAAAGTAGTCCCTATGGCGGTACTTTAGGGCTAAAGTAGACAGTATAATGGATTCATGCACCCTTCGGGCTTCAGCATAGACACACAGAGCGTTGACTCGCTGTTCAAAGTGAGCACAAGAGGCAAGATCTGCCGGGTTCCCACCGCATCATCACCTGGATATACACATCAAGACTCACCGGTTCAGACGTATCATCATCCCTGGAATCCTAAGGCTGCTTCAAAGTGAGAGATGATAACTAAAGCCGGCAACCAAGGCCTTGTCCGCTTAACTCTGTTGTGACTAGGGCCTAGGATACCCAGAGAATCCGAAACACCTTAACTAGGCCAAACACCCTAAAATGTAATTTATAACAGGAGCCCTAGATGTCGGCACTCCGGTAGACTTCCGTGGCGCCGAAGAAGAAAAAGGAGACCATGACGAAGCAAAGCCAAAGCCAGTGCAAAGCCAAAGCATCTCCTTACAATTTATGACAGGAGCCCTAGCAAGATTTAAGGTATATGCCTTAATTGAGGGGTTTCGCAGTCACTGGGGCATTGACCCCGTCGGACTTGCACCCGACTCCCTCATGGCATTGCAGCAGCTACTGGGCACTGGGGATTCCTGGCCATATGCTTATCAGTTGGCTCCAGGTGAGCAGTCGCGGTGCTGGTAAAGCCTGGACAACTTATCTGCGAAGGATGTTTATTTGCCAACTCCGAACTTCACAGCTCTAGGCCTGGATGGCCGAACGTGGCAGCTAAAGCATCTCTTTCGGAGCTTCCAAACAAGGCTGAAGTAATGAAAGTCTCGGAGAAAGATGCCTGTGGCAAGAACCGACACAGCAGCCCGCCAAGCCCCTTCGCACGAATTACGCGCAACCACTGCTTTGAAACCACCATGCGACAAGTAGCAAGAGACTAATGATTACACTGTAGCAATCAGAATTATCCTAACAAAGCGGAGAACTTCGTTGTAACAACAACAGTCACCATCGTCACGTCACCATCATCCTGATCAGCATCACCAACAAATCACATTCGCCGCCGCCACAATAACCAGCAGACTAGCCACATCAAAACTCTTCGACAGCCGCTTGCCTTTTGTAGGATTCAAAGCATAACGTGCTTTGAAGAAGAGGTAGGGCAGCAAGAAACAAAACCTCCGAGAAGGGGGTGTCGGGTTTCTACGTCGTGTCTAGCGTAGTGGATATTGGGATGTAGGGTAAGTTCGCAGTGCGAAGCCTTGCTTTAACTACTCTCATGGAGGCATGCGAAAGCCCTGAACTCCAAGTCCTACAACCTTCATAAACAAAACCTACACGAATCCGGTGCCATAGAACACGCTTGGTCCTACAGGCCTAAGCCCTACATCCTAATACTCTGCACGGCCTGCTAACCCTCGCTACTTTTTGTGCCGAGTCGTAGATCCCAACATGGCTAGCCATGCAATCCAACTACATGTTGGAGAGTACCCTAATAGTACTACCACTACTACTACTACTACTACTACTACTACTACTACTACTACTACTACTACCACTACTACTACTACTACGACTACTACTACTACTACTACTACTACTACTACTACTACGACTACTACTACTACCCAAATAATACGAAAAAACCCCAAATCCGAAGCCCTGAATTCTCATACCTCGGGGTTCGGAGCTTGAGACTTCAAGGTTTACGACCCAAAACTTGAAACCCTCATTTAAGGGTCTCGGGCTTCAGGTTTCTTTTATCCTAAACCCTAATGTAAGGATTAAGGTTTCTTGACCAGGCTTGTACAGGTTTGTCAAACCTGAGGGATGCGTCTAGCAGGCTACTGACCCTGCACGGCCCCTCCCCCAAAGGCCGCGAAGTACCTACATAGTCGAAAGTAGGGTGTCTATACTATGAACTACTATTGGTTATAGTTTAGGTAAGCATTCCCAAATGGGAGTTTCCGAAAATAGGGAGCCTAAAATGGCACCCGAAATGGTAGCATCCTTACTATAAGGACCCCCAAACCACGGCGGCGCCCCTAATTTTCGGAAACTCCCATATATGGATACTTTAGGCCCCCTGGATCTAAGGGCTCCTCGAAGGATTCCTTCAAGGGTCCCTAGTAGCCATAGTAGAGTATCCCACCATGATTTCTGGGCTTCTTGGGCTTTGGGTTTGTTAAGGTTTAGGGTTCAGGGGTTTAGGGCTAACTTCTTGCGAAGACAGTATGATCAGTAGCAACACAACAAGTAACGGTGATGAGACTCGTTGCAACAGAACGACCCTATCAACAAAACGCGAGTCCCGGACACCCTAAGACTCGAATCCCACAACTCAACCACCCCTCGAAGCCCGAAGCACCAAATCTCTAAACTCGAAGCCATATGCAAAACGGCCTCTGAACCCCATGTTTCCGGGTAGCAAGAGCACCAGGAACACCGCAGCATAGGCGAGGGAGAAATATTGGACCCACGTCTCGCACTGCGCGCAGGCACCTAGGGTTTAGGGTTTCGGGATAGGGTGATAGTGGATGAAGCCGTATACATCCTAAACGTTACGTCCTAAACCCTACATCCGAAACGTAAATACTCGCACTTCTAAACCCGAATCCTTGAAGCCTACGTGGCAAGCTTAAAAAGTAAGTTTCTTGGCTTGATGTAGGCCTTACTTTTGAGTATAGGATTTCAAGCGCAAGGACCAGGGATTGTGTTCTCTGGGCCTTTGGCTTTAAAGTAAAAGCCAGAAAGTTGGAATATGATTATCCTAAACCCTTTATGGTAAACTATAAGGTATCCTACCCTGAAACCATATTCCAACTTTCTGGAGTTCCCTTTAGGGTCTTAGGGTTCGGACATGGTGCTTCGGATGCAACTATTGCGCCTTGACGGCTCCGTCCCCTAACGGACACCCCCTTGAAGGTCATGCTTACCTAGACCCACCATCTACCCTCTATTCGACCCTAAATGCCCCTTATTTGGGACCATATTTGAGGGTACAAGGAAGGTCATGCTTAGATGAAGAAAATAAACTTGCATCACAAAACAGATGCCCTTGCACTACACAGACCGCAAATGGAGACTTAGTATACGAGCCTAAACTGGGCCTTAGCCCTAAGTTGAGCTCCATTTCCCGCAAAGAAGGAACCCAAACCGGCATCTCTGGGGAATGTCGTTCCTTGTAGTGGTCTAAGAATTGCCAGCCTGTCTGTGGACGGAGTCGAGACCCAACTCCTAAACTTCACCCTAAACCTTCAAGCAATAAGGCTTATTCGATAACAAATTCGTTTTTGAGGATTAAAGGCCTGTGCCGAGACATTGAAACCTGACCCCTAAACCCTGAACCCTGCATCGAGCAGCTCTCTTGGAGGTCGATGTAGTACGATGCGGTGCACGTTTCGCATCTCGTCCTGCCACCATGAACGATTGTAACGGTTAGGGTTTAGGGTTTAGGGGTTAAGCGTTTCCCGTTTAGGGTTGAAGAGTTTAGGGATTAGGGTTCAAGGTCTAGGGTTTAGGGTTTATCAGCTTCGTGGTATGCCATGGCACCTATTCTCAATTGTAGGATGTAACCCCAAGGGTCCAAGTAGCTAATAATCATATACTCTCCCAAATCGTAAGCTACATAACTACTATCCTAAAACCGAGTACCTAATTATTGGGTCCTCTGGACCCTTGGGGTAAGAGACTCGGAGGCTGTAGCAGCAGATGCTTGCAGCCGTGCATCCTGCATCCTGCTGAGTAGTCAACCAGGAACTCTGCACCCCCCAATATCGATGGGGTACTGCACCCAAACTGTAGCAGTCTATATGAAGGGTCATAATGAGGGCTCGATGTAGTTCGATCATACACATGAAACTGTCACAGAGTGGGGGGCAGTATCCAGATCGGAATAGCTACCAAACTAGTCTTGAATACTGTTCCTTAGGAACGGTGTTTTTTAACCGTACTACAAAATACCCCAAACCCTTGTTCGAAACAGCAAAGGCCCGTATATATGCATACAAGCATACATACATGCATGCATACATACATACATCCATAGTTACATAGGTACATAGATGCATACCTACCTACATACCTACCTACATACATACATACACCCATGCATGCACAGGAACAAAACTACCTAGACCCTAAACTCTGAATATCTGTGGCCTGGTGTTGTAGCCCACGTCACACTGATTCTCACCTCAGTGGCTGCCAGCTCCCGCGGGTCACCCCATTGAAATGATGAAACATCTAGTGGGGAGTGTCTCGAAATATTCCCGGAAAGCCAAACGTGCATACTTGGAGTCTGTTTTGTTTAAGCCTTGGGGCTCTGGTCTCAGGGTTTACGAAGGAAAAGATCGACAGCATGTGTTCCAGCAAAGTCTGCTGGTTCAGGGTTTAGACTCTGTAGGCTTACTAGTTGGGAGCGAATGCACCCAATCCTACTCTTGCTTAACAACTCGATGACTGATGACTCAATTGGTGTAGCTGAAGGGGCTGCTGGGCAAATTTCCTAGCACATGTTTGGGTTCTACGATCCTTTCATACGGTTTACAAGAAGCTTGCAAAGGATAGCTGCTTTTGTTCATGGGATTCTTGTAGGTTTTAGCAATTTGCCCCAGCCTTGCAGGAAAGGTACCTCTTTCTCCCATCTCCTGCAAAGGCTCCTACAAATGATCTTTACGTGTTTTACCGAAGTCAAGGGTGGTTCTCTCAGATTCCAAAAGGGAGCTATGCGCTATAGGAGTTTAGGTTTAGGGGTTCTCCTACAACGCCGACCCAACACCACCACACCCCAAACACTTTGAGCCCCACATCCTTGAGCGTCATTTTGCCGGGTGTGGTCCGAGCCACCGAGGCAGCCAGCCAAAGTGCAAGGAATGGGAACTTCGCTTGGCAAAACCCACCAGCCTGCTGTGGGAGAGGGGATGGTGGACAGGATACTCTGTTTGGGGTTTCAGGGTTTCGGGATTTAAAGTTTAGCGCTTTAGGATGTTAGGCGAAAAGTTTGAGGGCTACGCAGTCTCGGCTGTTATTCTGCGTGTTCTCCGGACGTTCAGGCTCTCAGGGCTTGATAGAATTTCTTAGGGTCGGGTCTGGCTTTGGCGTTAGGGGTTTAAGGTTTCGTGGGCTTTTCGAGATTGCAGTCTAGATGTGCTATTGAAGTCTGTAGGTGCTGACGGCTCACGCCCGCATGCGGAAACCTCAGAGCTAAATCCCTGCACCCTCCAACTACCCCGAGATCTGGGTCTGTAGCTAGTACGTGGAGTCACAATTGCTATGGGGATTTACCATCCTATTTGTGGCCCCCGAGTGCCCGAGTGCTCCTAGTCTACTTGAAACTCCGCTGAACCTCTGGGCAAACAAATCTCCCTGAACTGTTCTGGAGGGTCCCTTTAAGGGTTCCTCTGCCGTTCCTTGAAGGGCTCTAGAGAGGTGTAAGGTTTTAGGGTTTACATTCGGTTGAGGGCTTTTACCTGACCCCAATTCCTGAAAACATGGCAACCCGAAGCCCTGAACCTTCACCCTTAACCCAACCTGGACCACATAGAATATTCCACTCCACGGTTCCAAATGAAGGGTTCATGTTACAAGCCCAAAGGCTCCATGTACCTTTATAGTAGATACTTCGGCCTTATATAAAGGGGTCCCAATATAACTACTTTAAGGCCTATATACTATCAGGGTACATGGAGCCTGAGGGAAGTCCTTCAAACGGTAGGCGCCTCAAAGCTTAAATCCTGAAAAGCTCGGCAGCGCGATGCTCATGTAGGCACCTAATTCACGAACCCTGGCGCTGTTACGCCATAATATCCATATAAGTGGCTGTCAATATTAGGCTCCCTTTTTGGGGGTACCCTAAATATTAGGTGCCGTACTTTATTAGGGACCCAAAAAGGGACCCTAATTTTGACAACTACCCATATAAAGAGCCCTACAATACAGTAAGACCCATAAAGTTGGAAACCGGATTAAGGCCAAATAATGCTGGGATTCCCAAAACACTACTCTTAGGGATTGAGGCTGTTGGGTTTCCAACTTTTGGGCTTCTACCGTACTTGGAGGGTAGGGGGACTTAGTAAGTAGGTTACAAATAGACTTATAAGTGCCTGAACAGTGACCCTAATTGGGGTTATGGTACTTATAAGTCTCGAAAATAACTACTTACTAAGTCCTCCGACCCTCCAAGTAGGCCCTAAACCCTAAACCCCTATAGCACCCCTATAGATCCCTTAAAGGAACCCTTAACCCTCTACTTACTAAGTCCCCCGACCCTCCAAGTAATCCTATACGAAGCCTGGCCTGGCAGAGACAGCGGAGGAGATAGGTCCCCAGCACAGACGGCCCCAGTAGGGCAGGGAAGGCAGGGCAGAATCCTGGTGGTACGGGATTTTTGACTGGGTTGGTCCTTTGAAGACGTTGAAAAATCTTCGTAACTGAGATCGTCTTAAGCCCAATAAGGGAAATATGAAAGTCACCAAACCTAACTGCCTAGTTTATGGCTTGTTCTAAGGGCTGTTGCAAGGGTTGAGGGGTAGCATAAGGGTTGCCGTAGGAGGATCAGGGCTTGGGCTTAGGGTCTTGAGTTTGGTGGCTTTGGGCTTGCGGTTTCGAGTTTACGGATCTGCGGTGTGGGGCTTAGGATTGGGGGGTTTTGGGCTGAAGTTGTGAGCTTTGAGGTCTTGGGTCTTGAGAAAGCGCCTTTTATCCGGGAATTTCTGGTCCCATTCCGCGGCTCAGGCTTTATATAGGGGCCTTGATAATTAGAATTGGATTTTGGGCCCCACTATACTAGAATTATAAGGAACCTCCCAAATAGTGTTGGTAATCTATTCAGGTCCCTATAGTAGGTTACAGGTCTACCGTACGAGAAGACCGTTTAGGGCTCAAGCTTGGCAACAGTGGGACTCCAAACCCTACCTGAGCTTACAACACCCTACCTTGTCAGCAAATGACGCATAAAAGCAAGAATCCTATCAAAATTGACCAGGCTGCTTATGAGTGTGCCGGGTGATCACATGTAGAGGGTTTCGGCTTGATGGTGTAGTTGCCTCGAGGCCGTTCCCAAAACCCCTAGTAACCTAAACCCTAAAGCCTAGACCCTAAACCATTAAGCCCCTAAACCCTAACAACCTTAAACCCTGAACCCTAAACTTAAATCCCAGACCCTCGTCTGGGCCTGTTAAGGTGTTGCAACCCACAGGCTCCAGGATGATGCTACAAGCTGGACCAAACCTTAGGGTTTTAGGGTTTAGGGGTTTAGGGTTTTAAGGTTTAGGGTTTTAGGCTTTAGGGGTTTAAGGTTTTAGGGTTTAGGGTTTTAGGGTTTTAGGGTTTAGGGTTTTAGGGCTTAGGGTTTTAGGGTTTAGGGGTTTAGGGTTTAGGGGTTTAGGGTTCAGCAACTCTGGTCGAGCAAATTTCAAGTCAAGTTGGTTTTAAGAAGAAATCCCACCCGCCCAAAGGTTCCCCTCACATTGAGAAGAAACCCTTTCTTCTTTTGTATTCGGCGAACATTGATTTTACATACTTAATGAAAGACGACGAACCCAAATTTGAAAGGCAACCAAAGGCGACAACATCCAAATTGAAAGGCGGCCAACTCCCAATTGAAAGGCGACGAACCCAAATTGAAAGGCAACCAAAGGCGACAACATCCAAATTGAAAGGCGACCGACCCCAAACTGAAAGGCGACGACCCAATTTGAAAGGCAACCCAAGGCGACAAAATCCAATGGAAGGCGACCAATCATGAAAGGCGACAAAACCAAATTGAAAGGCGACGAACCCAAATTGAAAGGCAACCAAAGGCGACAACATCCAAATTGAAAGGCGACCCACCCCAAACTGAAAGGCGAGGAACCGTCCCACAGCGAGTTATGGACAAGAGCTACGAGTTATGGACAAGAGCCACGAGTTATGGACAAGAGCCACGGGTTATGGACAAGAGCCACGAGTTATGGACAAGAGTCACGAGTTATGGACAAGAGCCACGAGTTATGCACAAGAGCCACGAGTTATGGACAAGAGCCACGAGTTATGGACAAGAGCCACGAGTTATGGACAAGAGCCACGAAGACTATAGGGTTTAAATTATAATAGGTAGAGAGGTTTAGGGTTTTAGGGTGTAGGGTTTTAGGGTTTAGGGTTTTAGGGTTTTAGGGTGTAGGGTTCTAGGGTTTAGGGTTTTAGGGTTTAGGGTTTTAGGGTTTAGGGGTTTAGGGTTTAGGGGTTCAGGGTTAAGGGTTTTAGGGTTTAGGGTTTTAGGGTTTAGGGTTTTAGGGTTTTAGGGTTTAGGGTTTTAGGGTTTGGGGTTTTAGGGTTTAGGGCTTTAGGGGTTTAGGGGTTTAGGGTTTAGGGTTTTAGGGGTTTAGGGGTTTAGGGTTTTAGGGTTTAGGGTTTTAGGGTTTAGGGTTTTAGGGTTTAGGGGTTTAGGGTTTAGGGTTTTAGGGTTTAGGGGTTTAGGGTTTAGGGGTTTAGGGTTTAGGGCTTTAGGGGTTTAGGGCTTAGGGGGGGTCTCCAAACGATGTTCAAGGTCCGTAGGCTATTCCGGTGTTTCCTTTAATGTCGCTACATAGTTCGGCTCGGAGATGTTCCCAAAAGTCACGCACACGCATATGTATCTGCACATACTTATATATGTACATAGATACATGACTTCATTTACACATATGTACACATCCACACATGAATGCGCATATACATATATATGCACATACGAAAGTACATGACACATATATACTTAGAGACACACAAAAACATATTCTGTTTGACTATCGCCAGGTTAAAGCCCTGATAAACCGCACAAAAGCCCAACAACACGATATCAACGATATAGCATCTAATGTTCTAGGCCCCTCTTTTTTGGTTCCTGAACCATGGTCTACCCTCAGGGTCCGAATACCTAATCATCATATCCCAAGTGCTCATCTACAACACTACTATCTCAAACCCAGGCACCTAATTATCGGGTCCTTTGGACCCTTACACCGCCTTCCAAATCCTAAGAACACCTTTTGTCCCTTATTGAACCTATACTGTGCCCCCCTTGTTTGAAACTATCAAACCCAATAATCCCCTCTTGAATCCTAGAACCTAGCAATCCTTATAGAACCTATAAAAACTCTATAATAGAACCCTTACAAGAAACCTAACTAGGTCCTATGGGGGCCAAGTCTCGGAAAGCTCCTGCGGCGATCCGCTTCATCCCGCCATTGGTGCTCCTATCAAATATAACCCCCTTGCAACCATAATCACATTTTTTCTTTGTAAATATTCTCTTGGGTTATATGAACAAAGTTTTAAAAACTTAGGAGACCATAGTCAATGGGCTTCGGAGATCGGGTTGAGGGGTTCAGGGATTAGGGACGAGTTGTCGGATTTAGTTTAGGGTTGAGGGGATTAGAGAAGGGGTTTCTGACTTAGGTTTAAGGGGTTTAGGGTGGAGTGTTGTATAGTGAAGTCCAGGAAATTGCTAACTGGACTGGGGATGATTCGTGCTGGCATTCCAAGTGCTTTTACCGTCTTTGAACTTAACATCATTATATTCTGACTTTCTGGCTTCTACCTTACAGGGCTCATGATTTGAAGGCAAGGGGTTTTGCGATTTTGTGCTTAAATTCGTACAGCGCGCAGGTCTCTGATGTTCAAGGCATCCAGTTACGCGACTCAGTAGACTCAAACGGATTGAAGGCTTCTAGTTTAGGTCCCCCCAACTCCTAGAACCCTGGATTCCTTCTAAGGGACTAAGGAGTGCAGGATTTCGCCGACCGGAATATAAAACATAAAACTGTATATATATATATATATATATATATATATATGTAAATATGTAGGTTTATGTATTTATTATAATATCAACATGTGCTCCCATTGCTGCAGTGCTCGGAGGCAGCTTGTAAGCTTTTCCGCGACCGGTCTGCTGCCTCGAGGACTTAATCTGCGGTATTCAATATATTTCTAACTTTTATCGCTTAGGAGGGGCCCCCACCCTGTAATAGTGACTATAAGGAGTATATGAGGGCCCTATTATACTCCTATTAAACCACTATTACAGGGTGGGGCCCCTTCTAAGGTATCGCCCGACAACAGTAGGGTTTAGGCTTCAGGGATTAGGCTTTAGGGTATCGCCTGGCACAGAATCAACCATTAGAAGTCTTACACACTACGCCCTACTCGAAACACGACAGCCGAAACAAACGAAACCCTAAATACTTAATACTACTCCACTGAACCCTAAACCCTAAATACTTGATACTACTCCACTGAACACTAAACCCTAAATCCCAACCCTAAACCCCAAACCCTAAACCCTGGGCAAAACCCGTAAGCATGGCATGAGCACGAAAACGCCACTGAACCCGAGACCTCACCAGGCATGAAAGAGCAAAACACTAGAACCCCAAAGTGAGAACCGTCAAAAATCCTATGGCCCTAACACCTGCTTGGAGGATCGAATCATGGGACTTAGTAAGTAGGGTTATAAGTACCGGTTTGTGAGCAATTCAAAGTATAGTTACCTTAATTAAAACCTTAGTTACGCCAGGGGCGACAAAGGGGCGGACTGAGGCCGCAGGGCAGCAGAGCACTTCAAAGCTTCGCACTCTCTAGCATAAGCTACAGTGGCTCTTCCCCCTCCTTCAGCTTTCTCGAATGCTTCTTTGGGGTTCTTCCCCAGCTCGCCTTCTGTGATGACTTCACGATCCAAAGCCACCGCTGCGACGTAAATGATCTGGGCCAGGCTGTCTTCCCCCACTTCGGAAGCCGACCTCTCCAGTACAACGGCAGGGAACCCACGGCCAGCAACCAAGATCAACAGACCTGTTGCTTGCAGATCCATTGAGCCACAGGGATACTCTCCGAGGCCTTCGCAATGTGGTGTCTGACTTGCAGAGTGGTGAGCATGCGGCCCAAGGCTTCCTTCGCCACCCTTGCAATGGAAAGAATCACATCTTCACATAAGTCCCATGACCCATTAAATAGATCTTGAAAGCTCCATCACCATCAACGCGGCAATCCTGCCGACCTACAGAACTAAGCCGCATAAAACCTAAAACCGATCTGTGACTACATTGAGAACCTGTTGTTTTCGGGATTATACCCTGTACCCAAAGGATCCTAGGTACTGTTACGGGGGGGGGGGTGTAATTCCCTGAATCAGACTAGGAAGTCCTGATATCTGAACCTTACATTCTACCATATAGGTAATTACTTTGGACCCTTCGGGCGTAACTAAGAGGGTCAGATAGGGTCGCCGTGTGCTAAGCCTTTTTCAAAACTCAAGGCTATAGACCTTGATGCGGATGCCAAACAAAGGGATCGATCCGCTAAAACCCTAAACACTAAACACACCCCGAGTGGCACTGTCGGGCCCCGAAATTTCCAGTGTCTAGTAGAAAGTGAGTTTCTGAAGTAGGAACTACTACGAGTAGTATTATTGTTATGTTTTGGGTAGATATCTCCAATATAGGGCGTTTCTGCGCTAAGCAGCAATACCGGCAATACAGGTATGAGCACCTGATAAAGTTGCCTGGAGCCAGAAAGTAAGAGGCCCGCATCCACTGAACAAATGATGCCTCTTCTGTGTTCTTGCTAAGGGACGCATGTTACCATGATAAACTGTTTAGCAAACAGCGCTGCTGTTGGGCAACACGATGCACTGTCCGTGACAAGGAATCATTTGCATAGGTAATGGTGGTCAAGAAACCCTAAACCCTAAACCCTCAACCTTAAACCCTAGACCCTGGTACTGCTGGAGTTTGTCCATGATCAGTGTGCTTTTGGTATTGAGCTCCCAAGCCCCCAACCCTAGAAACCTACACATCCTAAAACCCTAAACCCTGGAAAACAAACCTAACTTAACCTCCCCCCCCCGGCAACAACAAAAACAAAACCTAAAACAGGACTGTGGTTGCAGGATCTTGGATCGCACGGTTCCTTAAGGACTCAAGGGAACTATGGGTTGGTGGGTTTGTAAGAATTAAAAATCCAGGGCCCTCGAACCATAAGCCCTACACCGTAATCCCTGGAGCTTTAATACGAAAGGCCAGATAAAGGAACAGCCTCGTGGGAGTTTCCGGGAAAGGGCGGTTGTCAAAATTATGATCCCCTTTTGGGTACCCTAAATATTAGGTGCCGTATTTAGTAAGGATCCAATAAGGGGACCCTAATTTTGACAACCACCCTCATGTCTCAAGGAAATGCTCCCAACCCAGTCGAGCGTCCTGTTGGCGCTGTGCAGCAGGAAGATAGAAGCCTTCCGCCACAACAGACTCCGGGATTTAGGAACTTAAGCCGTCAACCCCAAACCCTTTCAGTGCTTACTTTAACCCCAAACAACCTACCCTTTCAAGGACTTATGTAACGAGTTCATAATAAGGAACCCTAAAACGTAGTTATGCCAAGATCCAGGTAACCAGGTAGTTTATAGGGTTGCAGGACTCACCTGGCTCCAAGTATATACATATTTTACCTGCTTTGCGGCCTAAAGTCTGTAAATACCCAAAGCCCCAAAGTAGTTCCTTTTTGGGGTTCATATATAGAATCCTATAAAGTAGTTCCTAAAAGGAACTACTTTGGGGCCTCTGGGTAGTACCTACTTTGGGCTATTTGGAGCGCCAGGGGACAGGCTGGAGGGCTTACATGGGGTCGGCCTTGGTGGAGTCTGTCACGGAAGTAACGGTCGATCCGAATAGACTTTATTTCTGCTCCTCTAGCATAGCATTGGGCGTTGGGCCTTGCGCAGATTCGCCTGTTAGTTTAAAAGTTCGGGTTGTGTAAACCCCTAAACCCCTAAACCCTAAACCCTAAACCCCTAAACCCTAAACCCCTAAACCTCTAAACCCTAAACCCTAAAACCCCAAACCCCTAAACCCCTAAACCCCTAAACCCAAAACCGCAGAAAGAGAGGATGCTGTCTGGGAGGCTCCGGAGGTCCTGAGACTAAAAGCCTCAACATTGGCCTACTTAGGGTTTAGGGCTTAGGGGTTTAGGGTTTAGGGGTTTAGGGGTTTAGGGTTTAGGGGTTAGGGGTTTAGGGTTTAGGGGTTTAGGGTTTAGGGTTTAGGGGTTTAGGGGTTTAGGGTTTAGGGGTTTAGGGTTTAGGGTTTAGGGGTTTAGGGTTTAGGGTTTAGGGGTTTAGGGGTTTAGGGTTTAGGGGTTTAGGGGTTTAGGGTTTAGGGGTTTAGGGGTTTAGGATTTAGGATTTAGGGTTTAGGGTTTAGGGGTTTAGGGGTTTAGGGTTTAGGGACATTGGCCTACTTTTCTAGACCCAAGAGTAACCTAGGAATAAAAAGGGTGCTATAAGGGTTCCTTAAGGGATCTTTTTAGGGGTTTAGGGTTGAGGATTTAGGGACCTAAGAGTAACCTAGGAATAAAAAGGGTGCCCTTTTTGGTTTGAAGGGGCTTATAAGGGAACCTGAACCCCCCAAAAAAGGGAATAAGGGCCTACTCTAGGTCCTAGTTTTGATTACCGTCCAGCGTTCCAGCAGCTACTAACTGGAAATATTAAACTGAGTTTAATCCCTAAACCCTAAACCCCTCAACCCTAAACCCTAAATAACTGGGGCGGCCTGTGGTGGAAGCTGTTAAAGCCGCACTGAGCGGAGACTCCACTGGAGTTGTCCCCTAATGTAGGAACCTGATTAAGAAACCTTGGGCCTTTATTAGGGCCCCTTATATGAATCCTACTTTTTGGGGTTGTAGGCCCAGGTTTCTCAATCAGGTTCCTATATTAGCTTTTACATGCACGTTAAGGAAGACATAGCTCAGAAAGCTGACCTTTTTTCTATTTGCTGGTTCAAGTCACGGTCAACGCATGTTGTGCCAGCAGATTCAGGCCAGGGGACAGCCTGCATGTGGTGCCCAAGTGCGAATCTTGGTTGATTCATACAGGGAATGGAAGGCAGAGTGCGGGAAGCGTTCTGGCGACTGTGACACCCTACCCTAAATCCTGATGACCAGATCTGCTTTCCGGCACGACATCAACGGGAGGGACGTCCGATTTCGGCAAAGTTGGGTGAACTCCTTTCGGGTCCGCTCCACATCTGTTGCACCAAAGATGCTTCCTGACGGAAAATGTCCCTCAGGGACGGCCAAGAGCTGCCTGCGAAGCAGAGTTCAAACGCCTGAGTCTGGGGGTTAAAATGTTAAAGCTCAATGTTCTCACACTGCGGAACCCAAGCCCTTGCAGCAATATCAAATTCTGCTCCTTGTCCGGAACACCTTCTACCTCGAGATAACGAAACGTGCGACACCGGTCTGTTCCAGCGTTTCTGGCCGGATCTTGCAAAAAACACAGTCTATAATACAGATATTATCTGCCACACTATATGGGAGTTTCCGAAAATAGGGGACCCTGATATAGTAACCTAAATAGAAGGATCCTGATTATAAGGACCCCAAAATAAGGTACCCCTAATTTTCGGAAACTCCCATATACATTCCTGAACCTACACCCGAAACCCTAAACTGCCATCGTTCAGCCCAGGGCTAAAGCTTCATGACCACCCTCCTGGTCCCCTTCCCTATATAAGTATTTCAGGGCCACAGTCTACAATATATGGGTACTTGTAGGGATTTGGGGTTTAGGGTTTAGGGTTTAGGGGTTTAGGGTTTAGGGGTTTAGGGGTTTAGGGTTTAGGGTTTAGGGTCCCTCGGGCTTGTAAGATTCGGAAAAACCTGGTTCAGAGCTAAGAGTTTCGGTTGACGGAGCTTGAGTGTGAAGCCCTGGTCCACCAAACAAGTATATGCTGAATGATGCTAGTATAGAAGCCTAACCGATTTCTCCAAAAACTTCCTTGTTGTAGTTAGACTTTACTATGCCCCAAAGCCGGATTCTATTCATGGAGGGTCCATTACTTGACTTCTGCAGGCCCAGCCCTTGAGAAATGAAGCTCCCCGCCGCGTAGCATCCAGCTTCCCTGGATGCCACGACCAGGAAAGCCTGTAGTGTTCAGCAATGTCTGCAGATGAAGACTGTGCCCGGGCTTTATCTCCAAGGTTTAGGGCCTAGGGTTAGTCATGGGGCTGAAGCATGCGCGGGTGTCCTGCACCTGCCCGACATCTCTGAGCGATAAATCAAGCAATTGTTGCAAACGTTTATTTGTTGACTTCGCTTCCAGCACGACGACGAAGTCACGGTTGACAACTAACATGTTCATAAGCTAAAGAGCTCGGGCCTCAGGGTACTAGGAGGTAGTCGTGATAAGCTGGGATGCCCCGATGGGCATGACCTCGTGAAAAGAGCTTAAACGATAGGAACCTGAACAATGCTTGGGCAGTCACTTATCTCAAGAATCTCTGAACCCTAAACCCCTAAACCCGTAAACCCCTAAACCCAAGTCCCAAAACCCCTAAACCCAAAACCCTAAAGCCACCAAATCCTAAACCATGTCGAATGACTTCCGTGGCTGGGCGCGTTTGCGTCTCTCGGGATCTTTCCCAAACGCCTCGGCCACTGCCGATCTGCTGGACTCGCAGTTCCCCAAACAATGACTTAGTTGATGATATAAATCCTGCATTACCTTAAGGACCCTAAACTACGGGAATAATGGCACATTCCTTATTATGGGTAATGCAGGATTTATATCATCAGCCGTATTATAATCCTTAGGGGGGGTATAAGGATTATAGAAGGGTCTAAGGGTTCCTGCAAAGGGAGCTACAGCTGCAAGGGACCCTTAGGGGGGTAAGGGGGACGATACTCCTTAAATAAGCCTTATTCCTCACCCTACCCGCCTCCCCTTACCCCCCTCAGGGCCCTCATGAATTAGCTTCGTTGCTAAGGTCATAAGCCCACAGAAGCGTACGTGTTCGGTTCTAGAGGGTGTAATATTGTCGTTAAAAACAATGTCAAATTTACTCACATCCTCAGAGAAGGTGAGAATAGGGTTTGGGGTATTGCTTAGGCCCCTATAGTAGGAGAAGACGAAGGACACCGGTCTGACACAACTGCCAACCATTCCCACTAGACCTAAGAGTAACCTAATGTAGGAACCTGATTAAGAAACCTTGGGCCTTCATTAGGGTTCCTTATATGAATCCGGGTTCGAGGCCGCAGGGTTTCTTAATCAGGTTCCTACATTAGGAATAAGAAGGGTGCCCTTTGGGGGTTCAAAGGAGTTGTAAGGGAACCTAGACCCTAACAAAGGAAATCAGGGCGTACTGTGGTTATAATCATTGCCACCATTCTTCTCTGGATCTCAAAGCCTGATAAGCCCTAGACCCTGAACCCTAAACCCTAGAGTCTAGGGTTTAGGGTAAACTAAAGCAGGAAATTGCAAAGTTTGCACTTGTGATTCATGGCTGAAGTGAAAGCAATCGGCCCTCAGTGTGAACAGAGCCACAAACCGTGGTTCGTATGCTCTCAGGGCACCGATCCAGTACCACTGCTTTTAGGGTTTAGGGCGTCCAGCAGAAGAGTTGGGGTTTCGGAATGAGAAATCGGCCCAGTCGCTTCATACTCCCGGCCAAGCCCAGTTCTCATGTAATCATAGTGGTTAGGTTTAAGGGAATGGTGGTTTTCCAAATCTCAGCAACGTTGGACAGATGCATTGTCCCGAAACCCTACTACTACCTAGCTTTCCTCATGACTGTATGAGTCCGGCATGGTCTCAGCAGTGGTCTCAGCAATCAGCACAATGCGACCGTGGCAGCTGTTGGACCAGCCGTTACGAGCATGCACACTGGATTCCTGAACGAAAGCCAACACCCTAAACCCTAAACCCTAAATCCCAAGCCCCGAACCTCAAATCCTAAACCCTGAACCCTAACTCCTAAATCCCAAGCCCCGAACCTCAAATCCTAAACCCTGAACCCTAGCTCCTAAATCCCAAGCCCCGAACCTCAAATCCTATAAACCCTAATCCCTAAAGTCTAAATCCCAGGCCCTAGATCATCCATTCCAGCTTTACCAGCACCATAGATCCCAAAACTTTAACTGCCAGAACCCCAAACACAAGGGTTTAGGGGTTTAGGGTTTAGGGGTTTAGGGTTTAGGGGTTTAGTTTAGGGTTCCTCAAATCCTGACCGCAAGACCATCAAGGCCTAAATCCTCTCCGGGGCTTGCAGCGGCCGCACTGATTGGAAGAGGAAATGGTTCAGGGCTTGCAAGGTTCTGCGAAATCCCGAACCGAAATCCCGAAATCCTTGTGATGCTCACGTCGGAAACAGCTGCCCGGCAGGCCTTTAAACACAATCCCAAAGCCGCCCAGAGCTCCTCATAATGCGATGTTTAGGGTTGGTTTAGGGTATAGGGGTTTAGGGGTTCAGGGGTTTGGGGTTTAGGGCTTAAGGTTTAGGTCTAGGGTTATCGGGTTTAGGGTTTAGGGTGGAGGGGCCTTAGACTTAGAATAGAGCTTGGGGGTTTTATTAGACTAGAATGATAAGATGGAACCACCACACTAGTATAGGTAATTGTTAAGGCCTCT
>CAJNDT010001235.1:0-71099 GCA_905221615.1 Symbiodinium sp. CCMP2592 | reverse complement strand
CCCTAAACCCTAAAACGTATTCCATCATGGCAGCCCGGGGTGGTCTTTTTGGTCAAGCAGTGCTTTCAGTCTATCATATCAAGCTGCAAGCTTGCTTCCTGCAGCTCTTGATTGAGAGTTTATTTTTTAGGGATAGGGCTGTAGCTTTAGAATTTAGGGTGTAGAGTTTGGGGTGTTCGGCACGTATGAATTTCGGTCCTGCTGGCCTTAGCGCTTAGGGTTCAGATTCTGATGCGCTCGAGTGGGTAAGAAGTGCAGGCTTGCGGTTTGCATGTTCGGCGGTTGAAAAAAGGACGTCGGAGGTTGCCAAGCAACAGCGAGGAAATCAACACCAACAGCGCGTGAAGACTTCCTCGAGTCCTATAGCAAGACGGCAGACAGCCCGACTGAAATCCCAAATGATGCACCAACAGGTGCATGCACGGCCTAGCTTCACATGCTCGACACATGCACATCTTCGTTCCCTGTGCGAGTCTTGAAAGCAGCATCGATGCACTATAATCACCCCTACTGTTGTTGCCAGGTTCATTGGAAGACCTGTCAACATTGAGCAAGCCCACTCATGTTTCATGGCTCATTGTCTAACCCTAAAGACTAAACCAGGGTTTGGCTAGGGTTTCGCTCCCTCCGTCCTTCGTCACCAAGACCGATATACTGCAAGAGGTCTTGGACCAAATGCTAATCAGACTTCTAGGGGTCTACGCCATTCGACAAGCGAGCATGCTGCAGGTAGAGGCATCTTCGATCACGAAGGAAGGGTGGAGAAGGAATCAGTAGTTAGGACCAAGGCTTTTAGCTGTCGACATCCGCAATTGCCAAACGGGTAGAGATGTGCCGCCACTCCACAGCATGCTTGCCCACGGCGAATTACAGATGAACGTGGTGAAGAGACACCATCTGCTGATAAGATCTTAGGTCCTTCGGCCAATCGACTTTGTCTGCGAGTAGACTCGACTTTGTGTCATAGCCATGCACACCCGTTACTGTGCGCTCTCGTCCAGGTTTCCTTTGCGAATCCGTTTGGTGTCCTCCGACGGTTTGCTCGTTTGCTCGCCATTCTGCAAGCTGGAGTATGCCCAGCTTACAAGAATCAAGGCAAAGCTTCGTTTACATCTCTTATGACTTGTGCAAGCTTGCCGAATGCTTCTGACAACTTGTACAATGTACAAGCTTCCTCCATATTATAAACTTGCATCTAATTTCCAATCTTCATCAATGTCCTAACACTGCATACAAGACTCCTCAGGCAGCCCGTACAAGACTCCACACCCCTAAACCCTGACTCCCTAGACCCTCAACCCTAAACCCCAGACACTGAATATGTGGGCATTTACGTAGGCAATTAATCGTCTTTGGCTGAAGGACCTCCAGGACAAACGCGGTCTATGCACTAGGTTTAATCGCCTGCGGTCTTCTCTTGTCGTTAGGTTCAAGGAGTTAGTTTTCTTGCGTAAGTTCTGAGGTTGTCCTTTATCCCCCAATATTGTGGGCATGTTGAGTCTTGGGGCTGGCGCTTAGTTCACAAAGGCTTGGGTTTTGAGGGTTTGTTGCGGCGACCACAGCAGTCTGGGAGTGTCGGGCACTCGTGCCGGAGAGGTGCCATTCGGTCAACTGCAATACTGGGACTGCCGAAGGTGAGGGGTACCTTATTCAGGGGCCCTTAAAATCATAATCAGGGTCCTACCGTCAAGGGTCCATACTAGGGTCTTTGATTGTCTGAAACTCCCATACATCCACATCAAACACTATTCAAAAAACCTCCTTTCTGAAAGTCCCATGCTAGCATCCTAAGGGGACCACGCTTTGTCTGAAACCTTGGGCGTCAAGAGGTCGAGACCCAAGCTCAGGAGTGAGCACAGCTCCTGAAATATAGGGGTTTGAATACCTTGTTCTAATGCATATATTAAAAACCTATGGTTAGTATTTCATTGTAGTGTATATATAACATAGAATATTGCAATTGTAGGATTGGTATACTCTAGTCGGTAAATCACTGCACAATATATACCCCAAACCCTCTAGCTTACTATGCTGGAGCCAAAGTTATGAAACTCAAACAGGACCACAGTGGCCCTTGGCAGTCCCACAAGCGAAATCTTTTGACGGGCCCAGGGAAACAGCAGTTGGATAACATTTGATGATAATACCTTTCCTCTGAAACTCCTCAACGATGTTAAGCAGCAACAAGACTTCCGGAGTACTCGCGGCACAGATACTAGGCGACGATGCTTTATGCGCCTCGGCAAACCAACCATCCGAGGCAGCAAGCCAACGGCCTCCCGACTCAAATCTCGTGCAACCAAGCAACATCGTCTAATCTGCCAGCCCCTAAAACCTTACACTTACACTGTGAACCCTAAACTTAAATCCCAAGCCCTGTGCTCCGAAGCCTGGGGGCGAGAGTTCAGAAACGAACCTGAGCCATGCTGTGGAACCCCAGCTCGAAGGCACAAGAACACACACACACACACACACATCATCCAAGACCCTTCGGCCCCAAACCTTTTCATCCGGAACCTTTGAGCCCTTTCACCCCCTAAAACGCCTAAAGCTGGAAGCCAGGAAACCCTTAGGCCCTTATCCCAGCCTTATGCCCCCGTCACCACTCAAACCCCCAATATGTATGTCTGAAAAGCAGCAAAAGTATCCCGGTACAGCCCTTCGTATGCTTCTATAACACGTACCCTCAAAACCGATTCTAACTACCCTAAGGCCTCATAAATGCCTTACAAAACTCCTCTGCTACCGTTACAAGAACCGAGACAGAACTGTGAAACCCTAATTCACTAAACCCTACAACAACTCATGAAACTCGTACAAGGCCTTGTAAAACGCTAAACCCTCAAACCTAAACCCTAAACCGCGGTCTTTAACCATGAAAACTTTTTAAAGCTTACCAGTTCCCCTGGGCCCCTAGTGCAATCGGGGGAGCTCACTTCGTGAGCTCAACTCTAAAGCTGCCCCGCTTCTCCGAACCGAGGACGGCTGAGGGCTTTGAGGGGTTTAGGGTTTGAGGTTGAGGGTGTGAGCTTTAGTGTTTAGGGCTTAGGGTTTAAGGTTAGGGTTTGAGGTTTGGGGTTGTGGGCTTTTTGGGACTTTCAGGGTTGAAGGGTTTTTGGGTTGCTGTTGGTGCTTTCAGGACGTTGGGTGGTTTTGGGCTTGGGTTGGGCCTTCGGGTTTGATAAGGGTTCCGAAAACTATCGGGTCCTACTCGGGTCCTAGAAGGGCTTTTGAGTAGCAGAGTGGAGGCTTGCAGATTCTGGCCTTTGCGGGTCTTAGGGTTCGCACTGCTCATACGTTTGAACGGACAAGTGAAAAGCTGCAAGCTGCTGAAGTCTTAGGACCTCAAACTAAACTAATTTCCCTCGAGGCGAGCATTTCTATACTTCAGTCAGTGAGGGTCCCCGATGTTCTGAAGCTTCGACTTATGCTTCAAATTCCTTGGGGAATCTACTGAGGCATGCTGACGAGTAAGCTTAAACCCTACTACTACTACTACTACTACTACTACTACTACTACTACTACTACTACTACTACTACTACTACTACTACTACTGAGCCTTAAACACCCTAAACCACGAAACCCTGACCTAAGCCCTAAGCCCCAAACCTGAATGCCAAACCCTACACCCTAAATCCAACCTGCATCCCAAAAACCTTCCAGAGACCCTAAGCTGATAGGCTTCAGAATCCGTGAAAGCAAGGTGTAGACTGCGCGAAGTTCCCTTAACTCTGCGGAACTCACGAGCTTTCTGTCCCATGAGCCCTCAACCCCAAAGCGCTAGGACAGAGGCCAAAGTCATTGGAATAGGGCTTCGGAGGGTCTTGTACTAGCAACAAGTCACCACATCCAGGCCCCCAAAATCCTAAGGCCTGAAACCTAAAGCCCAAATCCTAAACCCCAAAGGCCCTAAACCCTAAGAGGCCCTATAACCCTAAATTAAGCCCAAATCCTAAACCCCAAAGGCCCTAAACCCTAAGCCCTAAACCCCTAAACCCTAAGAGGCCCTATACCCTAAGTTAGCTGCTAGCTGCTTCACTCTGGGGGTCGAGGATCCGTCCTTACGTGCCCTCGAAGTGAAGCGAATACCAGCCTCAAGTGCTTCCAGAGTTCTTTGAGCCAGTTCGGGTTGCTATAGGGCGACTATAAGGGTTCGTTTAAGGGGCTCTATAAGGGTTTAGGGGTACCCTTATATGGGGGTCCTTATACTAAGCATCCTACTATTTAGGGAACTATAGCAGGGTCCCCTATTTTCGGAAACTCCCCTTTTGTGGTTCGGACGCACTTGGAAGGGGCAAAGCTACCTTCGAAAGCCCGCTTTCAGGTTCCTGGGGTGTTGGGTCCCTGTTAGGAGAGTTTAGGGTTTAGGGTTTAAGGTTTAGGGTTTAGGGTTTAGGGGGTTTAGGGTTTAGGGTTTAAGGTTTAGGGTTTAGGGTTTAGGGAGTCGAAGCTTTCAAGGTTTGGAGCTTTCGGGCCCAGCAGGTTGGGATCTTCGACTCCCTCCCTTGTGGACAGTGACAGGGCAGAACCAGGGCTCTATTAAGGGTTTAGGGATGAGCCTTTAAGGTTCCCTTTAAGGAATCTATAATAAGGTTCTATTAAGGGTTTAGGGTTTAGGCCCAGAAGCCCAAAAACCCCAAACCCCGAAGTGGTTTGGAACTCTGAATAACTCCAAATCTTAGCTTTAATACAGGGGCCTGAGCAATTAGCAAAGATTAAGAGTATATATATATATATACATATATATCTATATATTATAATAAGGACCCCACAATAGTATTGGTAGTTGTCTAGGCCGCTAGACAACGTAAGGGCTGGAGACCCGGAAGGAAGCCCCAGTCCTTCCCATAAGACCCCAAACACCGATATCTGATGCCCAAAACCTAAGGTTCAGAACCCCAAAATCCTAATCCCTGAACCCTGAACCCTAAACCCTAGCCCAAGACATCTTCGGCCAGAAGGAAACGTTCAGGAGCAGTTCTGGTCTCTGGCTTAGGGTTGTGCTTCGTTAACGGCCCAGCGCTCGAGGCGCTAAGTTGTTGCATTGAGCCACGGTTTTTAGGGTTCCGGGTTTAGGATTTAGGGTTTAACGGTTAGGGTTTTGGGCTTAGTCATGGTTAAGCGTTTTATGTTTTAGATGGTTCAACCAACAGATTCGCCAAAAGGGGTCCACCAAAACCCTGAAAAACAGTGGGAGATGCCTGCACGGTTTACGGATGTTTTGCGCCCTAAACCATTGAATCTAAAATTGAAACCCTATGCACAAGGAGACAACGAAACTCAAAAGAGAGACGGGCTCTTAAACCTTCAGGGTTTAGCGTCTAGGAACATTTAGGGACAAAAGAGAAGTCTCAAGAAATAGCAATGACATCAACCCTATTCTGATTATATGCAAAGGCCGCCTTGTATACCCTTATAATATTATAAGGCACCTCCAGAACCCGAAGAACCCTCTCAGCCCTCAGACAAAAACAGAACTATGAACCCGAAAAGACCCTCGTTGGAAAGGGAGCCTCGTTCTGTTTGTGTTTCTTGCAGTATGTAAACTATTCATATACCCCACGTCTTATGCTCTAAACTGAAAACCTACCTGAACCATCCTTAACCCTAAACCCTAAACTCCCTAAACCTACGTTACATCCAACACAAGGTTTGCTGATCACGAGGCCTCAGTCTCTGTTGGGGAAGAACGCCCGTCGCGCTGTCGGGCGGCAGCCCCTCATGGAACCTTCGGCTGGAGTATCCCGGGCTCTCATTAGGTATGTTGTTCAAGTCACGTGTCTTTTCCACCTGCACAAAAGGCTTGGATATAGCGCTTGTCCGTAGCGGTTTACGGGTTCATCAGAAAGATTATCGCTTGCTCCATAAGGGTTGCTCTAAACATGAAGTTCTATAAGTGATCTATGAGGGTGTATGGGGTTGGGGTTTAGGGTTTGGGGTGCTTTGGGTTGTCTGTTGAACTCGTTTTTGCATCCGCTCGAGATCCAAGCAAACTCAAGGCACATAGATGGTGTTTGGCGTTCAGGGCATAGAGTCGCGCTCTGGGATGGCAACGGCAGTCCGATTTCAACTGTCTTTGAAGATCTTACTGGACCCCGGTCTTTCGGGTTTAGAGCTTGGGGTGTAGGTGGGAGTTTTCGAAAACTAGGGGTACCTTGTTGGGGGTCCTTATAATAAGGATCCTAATATTTAGGGTGCTATATTTGGGTCCCCTATTTTTGGAAACCCCCAGGTCTGTAGAAGCTCTTATAGGGTTTAGAGTTTAGGATCTTCATAGGGGCTGATCGGGGTAGATACGCAATGAACCCCAGAACTTGAAAGATGGGATACATATGACTCATGATGGGACTTTCCTCTATGTCCATGCTACAAGTACTTTGAGGGTAAAAGATCATCATGCTCCAACTTCAGGGCTTCTACTGTTGAGCTTCTCGTGTTTTAGTATTGGTTGGCTATAGTGGTTCAGGAACCCTAAACCCAAAGCCCTTAAGCCCTAAACCCTAAGCGCGAAACCCAAACCCCAAACCCAAAGCCCTAAACCCAAAGCCCTAAGCCCTGAACCCAAAGCCCTAAACCTTAAACCCTAAGCCCTAAACCCAAAGCCCTAAACCCTAAACCCTAAACTCTACTGGTTTAAGCTTTTTGGTGCCTTCTGGGCTTTGGTCCCGAGCCTTCGGGAGTTGGGACCTGAAAAGCGCCTTGCTTCCTATATCCAGCGACTCCACTATCCCTTTACTCAGGAATATACCTAAAGGTTCCTTCCTGAAAGGGATCCATAAGGGTCCTAGAAGGGAATTCAGGGAATAGAATCCTTAAGTTATCGTAGCATCACCAGTATGATTTAGAGAAATTTCTTAGTTAGGGGATATTGGAGTCTCTGGGTAGGGCTCAGGGTCTAAGGTTTACGGTTTGCGGCTTAGGGCCATTCATGATTCCGGCTTTGAGGCTGTGGGCGTTTAGGGGTTTAGGGCTTTTTTTAAGTGTAATGCACCGCTCCTTTGACTCCAGAAGGCTGTCGGTACTGCTCGGGTTTAGGGTTTGGGGCTCAGAGTCTTACTGATTTAGGCCTTGAGGATTCGGGTGTGGTTTAATCGGCGGCGCTGAAAGGAACAGCTTCCCAGGCTACCCATGCCCCAAAAGAAAAAGACGAAATTAAGGCTTAGGGTTTTCATTCAGGGTTCGGGATTTAGAGTTTTGGGGTTTAGGACTTCGGGATTTAGGGTTTAGGGCTTGTGACTTGTGGTTTAGGGTTTTAGGTAGTAGCCGTAGCAAGGTAAGCAACTTATGCTTAGCTGCTTTTCGGGTCCTGAGAACATAAACAAACCTCTCATTGACAGCCAATGTTTGACGGGGTCATATACTGGGAAAGGTAGCTTAGGCTGCGCGGGCCAGAAACGCCAGACCGTCAACTCAAACTGAACACCAAACACGAAGCCCCAAACCTTAAATTAACCCTAAACTCAAAACCCTAAACCCCTGAACCCTAGACCCGAAAAAGCCTGAACCTCAACCGAAAAGCCCTAAACCCCCATTCCCTCCTCGCCTGGCCAGGGACGACGGCAAAGCCATCTTCTGGACGTGGGGCGGAGATTGCTCCCCTTCGAAGGTCACGGTGGATGAATTGCGCGAGATTGGGATGACACATGTGGGCTTGGGTGGGATGTGGTGTCCGGGGCTTAGGGATTGGAGCTTTGGGACCCAGGTTTGGAGCGTGTAGGGCTCAGGGGCTCGGGATGCAGTGTGAAGGGTTTGGACTTTGGGATGTGGGAAGCCGGGAGTCTGGGTTGTTGAAGTCGGTAGTGTGGGATGTGGGCAGTTCTCTCGATCAGGCTTCCTGTTCGGATCCCCAGAAGAATGCGCAATATAGGGGCCTCAATAACTAGAATAAGGTCTCAGGGACATGTTAGACTATAAATATAATCAGGAGCCCCAAAAAAATAGTACTGGTACTTGTTTCGGCCCTTTTATTAACCGGGCGAGGACCCTGGCTTGAGAGACGCAAGCCCCGAAGTGTTCGGGCTCCCACTCGGAGATGAGAAAAGGGGGTGGTTGTCAAAATTATGGTCCATTTTTGGGGTCCCTACTATAACACGGCACCCCTTATTTATGGTACCCCAAAAAGGGGCCATACGTTTGACAACTACCCATATGGGTTTTCAGCGTCGGACCTGGGAAATGGGGCTTTTCGGCTACATGGAGGAGGGCTGGAGATTTTAGATTTGGGATCATGGGCTCAGGGTTTTAGCTTCAGGGTGTGGGGTTCGAGGGCTGATGGCGCAGGAGGCAGGAGCATTCTAGGGAAAAAGGATTCTGAACATAAACCTCAAAGAATTCGATTTGAAAAGATCCTTGACTCAAGAACTGATCAAGAAAAGTCGCAGCAGAATAGTGAGAACCTTGCAGAAACCTTGCAGTCTTACAGAAACCGTGTATAACTCATGTAAGACCCGTTTGAAGAAACCATATAATAAACTTCTGGATCCCTGACAATGACATAAAGCTGGTCTCGGGCTGAGGGCTGTTCTGCACAGTCCCAAGGCAGCCTTTATTTGGGGGGGCCCTTATAAGAAGGATCCCACTATGTAGGGTACTACATTAGGGCCCCCTGTTTTCGGAAACTCCCATTTAAGGATTCGATTTAGGACAAAGGCCACCATGGACTTGGGGTTTAAGATTCACCGTTTGGGGTGTGGGCTTTTGGGCTAAGGGTTGTGGGGTTAGGCTGTATAGGGCTTTAGGCTTCGGGTTTAGCGTTTGGGGTTGCGGGTTCTGTGAGTTAGGGTTTCGGGAGTTGGGGTTTCGCATCTGGGCCCAACTAGGGCGTTCCTGGGGCCAGTTCGTTGAAGAATCGGCTGGTCAACCTAAGTCCCCAAAACCGCAAAAGAAGCTCTATGCGAATCCGGCCGAAAGAATCATGGCTCGTGCGCGCCTCTGCGTGCCGTTGGTCCACCTGTAGGTATTCGGCGGGGCTAGACTTGTCCTAAAGGGCACTATCGAACAGCCTGGTAGTGATACGTAACCCTCAGGCCCAAAAATAAATATGAAGATGTAGCGCTCTATGAGACTTTGCGAGAGAGACTTGCGAGGGCAAACTTCTGCGATGTTGGGGAGATACGCCACTCATTGACTCCGGTACGGTTTAGCACAAGGGGATACTGCAAAACTGTTCAGGCCACTATATCCATTAGTAGTGGATGGGTTAGCAGACATTCTCTAAAGATAGGTCGTTTTGTTGAAATTCCAAGTGAGGATCCTGCCAATTACTCTTCGCCGGTATTGGTGCTTGCTTTTTTTCTGAACCTCCCCGAAGTCACACCACAGCCTGAACCCATGGCGGAAGGCTTGGCGTTCCCGGAGCCTTAAAACCCGCCTACGGAACCCAACCTTCAGCATCGGCCATGAACTTAAGAATGAATCGTTGCCCCGAAACGTGCCGCATTCAATCCGCGAGCTTCAAAATCCTGAGCCTCAATTCCCTAAATGCCTACGGTGTAACAGCGGCTCAAACTACCTGCGGGACCTGACACGTGGTCGCACTTCTTCGGCACCGGTGGGGTTCTGACATGCCCACGGCCCTTACTCTTGGTACTAGCGTTCGAGATGGCAAGGCTGCTGCACCGACAACAACCCTTGCATTCCGTTCAGGATTTCCTAGCCTGTCAACATGAGCCCTATATGCTGAACCCTAGAACCCTAAACCATCTTGATCTAGGCTGTTCCTTGAGCTTTGAGACCACAATGATAAGTTCTGCATTGGGAGCTCGGTACTTGATCTTATTAGCTTTCTACCGGTTTGGGAGCTGTGCCTCCCCGTGAACCTCTTCTATAGTACCCAAAATTACACCGCAAAAGAACTTTAAGCGAAATCCTGATGGGATCCCACAGCGAAGGCCCTAAACCCAGGCCCTAAACCCTAAACCCTACACCCTAAACCCTAAACCCTAAACCCTAAACCGATAACCCGACAGCCACCCTGAGCTCGCGATGGCGCGGGTGGGCGGCGCGGGCCTTCGCCGGCACAGCTGCGAGCTTTCGAAATCGGACTTTGGGGCTCGGGGCTTAGGGTTTATAGAAATTGTTAAGGGTTTGGGTCCCAAAAACGTTTTGAACGAAACTTTTTGACCAAAAGTTTTGAACGAAAGTTTTTTTTTGCGAACCATGTTTTGAAATTTGCTGGGGGGGGGGGGGGGCTGGAGCTCTGGGGCTGCGGCTCTGGTGGGGCTGGGCCTGGATTTGGTGCATTTGGGGCTGGGCCTGGATTTGGGGTCTGGGGCCTGGATTTGGGGCTGGGCCTGGATTGGGTTTGGGCCTGGATTTGGGGTTTGGGGCCTGGGTTTGGGGCCTGGATTTGGGGTTGTGGATTTGGGGCTGGATTTGGGGTCTGCAGCCTGGATTTGCTGGGTCGGGGCCTGGATTTGGGGCTGGGCCTTTATTTGGGGGTCTGGATTTGGGTGGCGCTCGGATTGGGGTCTGCTTGGAGTTTGGGGCCTGGAACTGGGATCTGCGCTTGGGGCTGGGTCTGGATTTGGGGCCTGGTGTTTGCAGCGAGCTGGATTTGGAGGGGGACTTGGATTTGGGGGTGTTTTGGGTCTGGATCTGGGAAGGTGTGCTGGGTTTGGGGTCTGGGTAGGTCTGGGGCCTGGGCCTGGGCCTGGGCCTGAGCCTGGATTGGGGGTTGGGGTGTGGGCCTTGGGGCCTGGATCTGGGAAGGTGGGCCTGGGGGGCCTGGTTTGGGTCGGGAGCTTGGATGGATTTGGGACCTGGCAGGCGTTTTGGTGCTTGGATTTGGGGTCTGGGTCTTGGGGTCTGGGAAGGTGGGCCTGGGTTGGAGGTTGTGGAGAAATTGGTTTATCAAGAAGCTTGTTCAATTTTAAGCGGTGTGTTGGGCTGTAATGGTGGTTACAAGTTTGTGGAGAAATAGGTTTATCAAGAAGCTTATTCAACTTTTACTGCCGGCTGGGCTGGGCTGGGCTGGACCGGGCTTGCTGGGCTGGCTGGGCTGAGTTACAGGTTGAGGTCGTGGTTGTGCGAAATTGGTTTATCAAGAAGCTTGTTCCGTTTTTGACCGGGTGGCTGTTTTGAGCTGGCTGGGCTGAGTTAATGCTTGAGGTTGTGGTGGCTGTTTTGAGTTGGCTGGGCCGAGTTAATGGTTGAGGTCGTGGTTGTGCGAAATTGGATTATCAAGAAGCTAACGCCAGTTTTAACCGAGATGCTGGGCCCTAGCAGCGGTGGTCACAAACAAGGACAAGCAATTTCCATCTATCACTTCCTTGAGAGTTTAGGGTTTAGGGTTTAGGATTTAGGGTTTAGGGTTTAGGGTTTAGGATGTAGGGCTCGGGGTTTAGGCTTAGGATTTAGGGTTTAGGGTTTAGCGTTCAGGGTTGAAGGATTTGGGTTTAGGGTTCCGGGATTCAGGGCTTTGGGTTTAGGGCTCAGGGTCCCGGGTTTGGTGCAGGTCATGGCGGGGTACCACATCAGGTGCGCATTCCCCATCGGTAAGCTGAGTTAAAGTTAAAGCTCTACCAATCTCAAGGGATATGAAAATTATCTATATATCACTGAATCTGAGTCAAAGTTCTATGATACTTAAGGGATATGCCTTGATTATGGTGTCTTGGGGTCTCTTATCCAGAGCCCTCACCCAGCGGCACCTCCTTCCTGACTTCCCTTCTCAGAGAGGCCTAAACTGCTTGTTCCTGAACTAAATCCCAGGAAGATGAATTCAGGAACCTGATTAAGACACCCTGGGCGTTGTTTTTGGGCTTCTGCATGTGAATCCTACTATTTTGGGGGGTTATAAGGCCAGGGTTTCTTAATCAGGCTCCTACATTAAACCTGACCTAATGATTCAGCTACGGATCCGAAACATAAGCCCTACCTTCCTCTCAAGCCAGAACTCCAAAACCAAGAGCCGTCCACCTTCCCCCGACAAGAAAGGGACTTAGAAAAAATATTTTTCTTATTCCTACAACTTCAATACCCTGCCAACAGTGGTATATACGTACCTAATTCTTCTTTTTCTAAGAGGTTGACAGATTTCATATATATATATATATATAATCAAATAAAAGTTAAACAACAATACAATTACAAACCAAGCTGCGCGAGCTCCTCGCTTTTCTGCCTCAGCTCTTGCCTCAGCTCGTGCTTGTCGGCAGCTCTGCTTTCAGATTAAACGAAGGCTTGGTAGGTGATTCAAGAAGCTTGCCACCTAACTTACGGGATCGCAGGCTTTCTGGGCTCGGGTCGAAGAAGCCCTTTCACAAAACCCACAGCGGCAAAACCCCAGTATAGAACCTTTAAGTGAACCCTCAAAATCCGTCAAAGGAACCCTTAAAGGAACCCTTCCAGGACCGACCCCTTAAAGGAACCCTCAAAGGAACCCTTCAAGGAAGCCTTAAAGGAACCCTTAAAGGAACCCTCAAAGGAATCCTTAAGGAATCCTTCAAGGAGGCCTTGAAAGGAACCCTCCAAACGAAAGCCGATCTGGGCTGGGCTGCGGCTCGCCGTTCTCTGGTGGAACATGCTCGCCGTTCTCTCGTGCACGAAGCTTCCGATTCCTTAAGTCTTCGGGTTTGGGGTTTAAGGTTTTGGGGGTGAGGGTTTGAGGTAGCTTAGGAAGGTTTAAAGCTGTAGGGTTTAGGGTAGTTTAGGGTTCAGTATTTAGGGTTTAAGGTTTTGGAGCTTCCTGCCTCAAGTTCCGGTGCGTTGCTTTTGGGCGCTCGGGGAAAAAAGCTTAGCGTTGGGTCGCAAGCTTGGGATTTCGAAGCGGAGGATACGAGAAGGGAGTCCTCATCAGTTGGAGTCGACACCACCCTGTTTGGGGATATACAATACCCTACATTCTAGGTCCCAATCCCTGAGCCCGCGTTCCTTGTTTAAGGTTGGCCGGTCCTGAAAGTTTACTAGTACTCGTTCTTGCACTGGCATCGGTAGGAGTAGTAGTCAGTCATAATCGTAAGGCATAGTCATAGCAACAGTAATCGTATCAGCTTCCGTGCCGTCTGCTCGTCGTTACCGACATGATCTTTGAACTTACCCGACATCACCCAGAACCAAACTGTACAGCCAAAACCTGCATCCTTGAACTCGAACGAAACCTTAACGCCGATGCCAGGAAACTGCTCTTTCATCTCACGACCTCGCATTTGGCAGACCAGACTTCCGGTGGGCTGTGTGGTGGCTTGGGTCCAGGGTCTTACCCTCAGCCGGGGTTGAATACTTCGCCAACGGGCTCTTGCTACCGCGCTTACCGCATCACAACCCCCACCAGGCCGTAGACCCTCTTCCACAAACCCGGAGTCCCGCGTCCTCAACACTAAATCCCAAACCATTGCAGAACCCTTGTAGAACTCTTATAGACCCGAAATGAAACCCTGAACCCTAAAAGCCCCTAAGGCTCTAAATCCCCTAAACCCCTATATAAACCCTATATAAACCCTATATAAACCCTATATAAACCCTATATAAACCCTATATATGTGCCCGCGTTCCGCGTTCTCGACCCCCCCCCCCCCCCCCCCCCCAATGGTATCCCCCCCCCCCCCCGGCGTGGAAGCGGAGGAAGCACAAACCACGGACAAAAGGAGAGAAGCAAGGAAAGCAGAGGAAGCAGACACGACGGACAAAAGGAGAGAAGCAGAGGAAGCACAGGTACCACAGGCGGGGGGCGAGAAGCAGGCAGAAAAGGAGACAAGCAGAGGAACCAGAGGTACCACAGGGGGGGGGGGGGAGAAAGGAGACAAGCAGAGGAACCACAGGTACCACAGGGGGGGGGGGTACGATGGGGGGGGGGGGGGGGGGGGGGGTGCGCAGATGCTGGCACATATAAACCCCTATATAAACCCCTATATAGACCCTAAACCCTGATTCGAAACCCCCCAAAGTATCTTCTAGGCAACTCGACGCACTGAAACCTGAGCTTGATGAGACTAGAGGCTTTCTTGGGCTTGGGGTCCGGGGGTTAGGGTGTAGGGGTTCAGGGTTTAGGGGTTCAGGGTTTATATAGGGGTTTAGGGGTTTAGGGGTTCAGGGTTTAGGGGTGAGGGTTTATATAGGGGTTTAGGGGTTTAGGGGTTTAGGGGTTCAGGGGTTAGGGTTTAGGGGCTCAGGGTTTTGGGTTTCAGGGTTGGAAATGGGGTTTAGGGTTTAAAGTTCTTCTATTCAGTGAGGTTTAAGGGCTTTGGGGCTTATTGTTTGAGGGTTGAGGGTTTAGTTAGGGGGCAAGACTGTAACCTCGAAGGCCTGTACCCAAATCGGAAGCTTAGGGTGCTTGGCCAACGGTTTGGGGCGTAGGGTGGAGGGCTTAGGGTGGAGTGTAGTAAAGCAAGAAGGGCCTAGTGTGTAGGCGGGTTGAGGCTCAGGGTGTAGGGCTTGCGGCTCTTAGGGCTCGCAATGCATGGCAGGTGGCTGATCCACTTGCGGAGATCAACGAGATCCTGCGACAGAAGGCCGCTGTGGATTTGTGCAAACTCTTCTTCCTGAACTCAGCAAACTCATTTAGAAACATGTATGAACACTGCAGGTTCATGTTTTGCTGGTGAACCCCAAGCTTTCGGCTCAGAACAGAAATTTTGAGCAGCAAAAGCCGAATGGTCCATCCACCGACTACATCCACAACAAACGTTTCAAAGGAGTTAAGCTTTCGTGTGCATGTAGGGTTTTGAAACCGAGAACCCCTCACGCGGAAACGACGATGACGGTTTAAGGTGCAGGGCGTCGGGTTCGGAATTTAAGCTTGAAAGTTCAGGGATCTTCGCAAGTCTCAACTAAAGCCGAAGACCTCGAACCACAGCTCAAAAACCTGAACTCCAAGGCTAACCCACAACCAACACAAAAACATCTGCTCGATTGGGTTTAGGGTTTAGGGAAATTCTGACTGCAAGGCCCCGAACGAAGCCTACCAGACTTTCCTGCCTTGACCGTCGCCGTGTTTTTGCCTCTCAGCTGCAACAGTTTCTGCATGAAGTCACCGAAGGGCAGCCTGGGATGAGCTCTGGGCTTTAGGGGCTCGCGGTTTAAATTGATTGATTGAGTTCGGACCGTCGAGCCACGTCTTGTGGCGCGTCCCAAAATTGCGAATTCAAAAAGAGCATGCACATGGACCCCGCATCCAAAAGGCCTTCGCTGTCGTCCTCGGACCTTCGACTGAGCGAGCGGCAATGTGAGAATCTATCCATGTAATGTCCTCCTGCTTGGGTTGGTAGACGGGTTTCAAGGTGTCTAAAGTCACCTCCTCGTCATAAAAGTCCAACCCCTGTACACGCTCTGCGGCCGTAGGGATGAGGGGGAAGAAATGTGTGGAGGACTGCTGTACCCCGCGGAAGCTGCGCCACTGGCCTTTTCGCAGGCTTTTCTCTGCTGCGACGGTAGCAGCCTCGACGGAACGAATTTCCTCGGTCGACATAGGTGGCAGAATGCTGCACATTCGCCGTAGGCAGCGGTCCTTAGTTTTCAAGTGCATCTGGGTCAGACGGATGCTGCCTGTCCAGCGATGACAGGCCAAGCAGTAGTCTCCAAATGCAAAATGACGTGCCGGACTCCACACCTGATGCCGTCTGGAGAGGTGCGTCCCTAAGTGTTTCCTTAAAGGAAAACCCGCGGGACAAAGGTGACACTGGTAGGGACGAGGGGCTGACTCTAGCTGCTGCGAGTCCGCCGCGCCTCCATCCGCAAAGTGTATGGACCCGGTTTTGGCCCATTGCGCCAATCCCTTCTGAAAGACGCCATGTGCCTTTTTTACCTGCTGGAGCCACCATGTTGCATCCTCAGCGAGGGCATCAAGCAAGGTATGTAAAGGCTCCGAGCCCTGGAAAAGTGGCTTCAACTGTGGCAGGTAGGAGCTGACAAGATGTATGTCTGCCTCGACCTGTCTGAACCAAGAGCTGGCAGGGTGCCCAGACCAATGATCAAACAAGTATTGTCGCAGGACTGCAGGTCCATTGATTGTTATCTGCCGTAGGAGGGCAGCTCTGGCTTTGGCAAGGGCAAGTGGCGGTGAGGGGGCGGCTGCCTTCCTTAAGACCTCCAGACTGTGGACAGATTTGTCCTCTGCAACCCGAGGTGTCAAAGCGCGCCATGCATCGACATACATTCTGTCCCAGGTACGCTGATGGATGGCGGCAGGCAAGATGACAGCCGCACTGGAGTGAACAAGTCTGGAGAGGGCCAAAGCATGGAGGAGTGTCCGCCTGATGGCGAGGGGAATGTCGCGATTGCCAAACAGCTTACGTTTCAAGGAACGCACGGCCCCATAGGCCTGTGAGCGCCGCAACAGAAGGTCTGGTTTCGGCGTCGCGCTCGAAGTAAGAATGCCCCCAAGGTGCTTGTAGGCATGTACGATTGGCAAAACGTGCCCCTCCTGTGCGACAGAGTCCCATATTGTCAGGCCTAGACCGTCGTCAGTGTGGACTAGTATGTCGCAGTGTTGTGACCAATCAATGCCAGCAGGTAGAAGAACCGCGGTCTTCGTAGGCGCAAATGTCAAGCGCATGCCGATGGAAGTGGCTCTGGAAGTGACAATGCCAGTCGCTCGCACTGCTTTGTCAACTAACTGGCCCGGACTGTTGCCCTGTTGGGGCACGAAGAAGTCGTCTGCCCAGGCAGGGCAGGCGATGGTCTCGCCTTCCGCTCCACTGGCCCATGGATGCCTGTCTGCATTGTCTTCGGCTGCAAGGTCTAGGCCCGCATCTTGCAGTGCATTCTGCGTGGTGCGAAGATATGCGCTGAACGACAGTGCAAATAGAATGTCGGCGGCGGGGTCGCCTGGGCGCGACCCGCACGCCGTCCATGTTAGGACGTCGTAAGCGTCGACTCTGAACCAAGTCGCTCTCATCATGTCTTGAACCATCGCAGTCAGTTGTGCCGGTGCATCCAATGTCGGTAGGATCGAGAGCCGGTGCAGCTGTGCCAGGAGTTCGTCGATTGCTCCTGACGGTAGACCCATGCGGTGAAAAAGGGCCAACAGCTGCGTGTCGTCGTCCCGGTGCGGCACCAGCATCTGGCGAATGATACTATAGAAGGCTGCCTGAATGTCAACGAACACGAGGGCCCACAGCTTTCGTTGCTGATGGTAACGTAGCTGAAAGCTGCGGGCGGCGAGTGCCACTGCCTCTATGCCTGTGCCGCCTAGGGCTCCCATCTGAAGTGATGGCTTGTGGCTGGCATGAACTGGCAGTAATTGGTTCCTCAAATGTCTATGATAGACCTTCGCTGGAATTGAAGAAATGAGGATTGATCTGAAGTTGCTACATTGGAGTGAAGAGCCAATCTTCTTCGCCAGGCAACATAAAACCCCTCCGCGGAACTCAACTGGCTCTTGAAGAGCAAGAGTTGTCTTCAAGGTAATGGGAAATAAGGCCCTGGCGGCGACGGTGGGGCTAATCTTCAGCAACTCAGCCGAGATGTTGTCCGGGCCAGCTGCCTTTCGGACCTTTAATCCCACAATGATGGACTCCAGGTCACACAGCGATGGAACGGACTGAAGATCAAAAGTAGGCTTGTCGACAACAGTGGTGGGGAAGGCTTCAACGTATTCCTGCGCCGTCATTGTCATGCCTGCCTCCTGTTCTGCAAAATGTCGACGCCAGCATTCAGATTTGGCTGCAGGAGTGGTGACTAAGCAGCCCTCTTGATCTATGACAGCAGGCAATGGCCTAAGGCCGTTGCGACGCGATGATTTCGCTGTAGGGAATGCCTTCCGAACTGTTCGGTATAAATCTGCTGGATGTTTGAGGTCGCACAGTGTGACCTCACGAGTAAGGCCATGGAGGTAGGCAATCCTGTCCTGGGAGACACGCCTACGAAGTGCCTTGGAGAGCACCCTCAGAGTGGCAACTGCAATGGCTTCGCTATAGTCCATGTCACGTAGCCAAGTGTCGGCGGCTTCGTGGGCCGGACCAGCAAAAGCCTCGTGATCACGAAGAAGTCGAAAAGCGGCAAAGCCGATTAGAAGCCAGCGACGCTGGCGCTCCTGACGTTCGGCATTGAGGTAGGTGCGTAGGGCTTTGCACCACCTAGCAGTAACAACTGTGTCCTGTTGTATGTAGCACTGCACTGGGCGAGAACTAGTCGGAGGCATCATGCCACGACCGGCCTCGGTCCATTGTTGCACAAAGTGTGCGTACTGCTGATCGACACTGGCATGCCATGGACAGTGCGGAAGGCTTTGTAGTTGAGCGTGACGCTCAGTCTGCTGTTCCTCAGAAACGGCCGGGTGCGGACGTACGCATCTGCGCCGACAGTCGAGGTATGGTGCATCAGTGACAGGCTTGCAAAATTGGATGATCGCTGTAACAGGAGAGTGATCCTCCCGCAGCTGTAATGCTTCAAACCCATGCAAAACCTGTGTACGAATGCTCATCTCTTTCCAAACAATTGGCAGCCCTACGTAATCTATGCGATGGGTCTGTCCTAGGCAAGATCGCCAAGTGTGGCTGCCCCCGGTGTGGACCCCCTCAAAGGTCGCAGGAAGAAACAGCGATGTTTGTGCTAGAAAGTGGTGGAACAGCACACCAGCATCGTTTTCCGGCTCTGCATCATGGTTGGATATGTGCTCCGTCTCTACCTCGCCAACCTGCGAGTTGGCGTCTACGAGAAGAATGCATTGTGTACCATCCGGGCGACGAGATATGTCGGAAGCCCGCTGTTGCCAAAACTCAATGACTTCACTACGCGGGTGATTGGCTAAAGAAGGAGCATGGGCAACAATAACGAAGAGTCGAAGATGTGGTGCAATGATGGAAGCACACAAATGCCGGGAAGAATGTCCGGCAATGACAATGTGCTGTTCTTGGAAGTAAAACTTTTCCCCGCCTGCCCAGGCGTAAGGGGTCTTTTTGGCGACCCACAGCGCGCAGCCTCCAACGCCACGATCAGTGGCAGACGCCTGGTAAATGTAATACTGGTCATCCGGGGCCAGCACAGATTCTTGAAGGCGTGTTTCCTGAAGGCCTATCAAGAGAGGCTTGTGTCGCTCGAACTCACGCTTGAGCATTGCCCGTCGACCCATGAGCATCATGCCTGCAGGGACGGGTCCAGTCTTACCTTTGATGTCCTTAAGCGTAAGGACATTGAAGGAAACAACTGTGAGGCTGAAATCAATTCGGCCTTTAGGAGGCGTAACCTGAGTTATCCCAAGGTTGGGTGCTACTGTGGGATTTACGGGTCTGTCACGAAGGCGCATTGCTTCAGACTCTAAAGCAAAAAGAGTTGGAACATCCGGGCCATTCGCAGCGAGCATCCATGTCCATTTCAGCAATGGGTGGGCAAAGAGCTCTGCAGGCCACGATGGCAAGCACGTGGCATCGGCGACATAGGCTTGACGCCGTGCGGTCTTGGCAACGGCATCTGTGGCCTCATTACCGAGAGCCCCTGAGTGCCCTTTCACATGACGATGACGGATGTCACAAACCCTTTGAAGATACTGCCTAAGGGAGGAGGCAAAATCTACAACCGTGACCCCTCTATCGTGATGGGGATATGAGACTGGTCGCCATTCCCCAAAAATGCTCTTTCCAGCTGCCTCGGCATCATAGTAAAAAGCTATGGGGGCACCAAATGGCTGTCCGAACTCGATGGCCCACACAATGGCCCACGAGAGCGCAAGCAGCTCGCCTGTCAGGGCGGTGTTGCCAACCTCGCCTATATGGCACGGAGCTGCAGTGGGCATGGCTAGTCCCGCAGCCGCACCATAAAAGCGCAGTCCGGATTCTGTCAATATCCAGACAGTGAACGCCCATGAGCATGGAGCAATATCAAATGGTGTGGTGGAGGCCGAGCCATCAGTGAAAATCATGACTTCCTTGATGGCTCCTTCGCCGCGATTGCGATGCCACAGAGGGATGGCAAGGATCTGGTGCAAGAATTTGGCGGAGATGAGACTGGGGTGGATCAGAGCTCTCCAGTCGTTGTCGAGCCAATCATTGGCATCTGCAGGCGTGGGAAGAGGTACGATCTTCCGCAGGGACAGCACATTTTGCTGGTGTGAGCTGACAGGTATCGCGTCAGTCAGAGACAAAGGGCAGTGCTTTTGAACACGGCCATTGGCAGCGGCAATGGCTCCTTGCTCCTGAAAGTGCTCGACTAGTGTCGCGAGCAGAGTAGAAGCATTGAAGTATGCTCGAGAATCTGGACGCTTGACACTGTCCTCAAGGAGAGTTGGACCGATCTCACCGATGTCAAGCGGCTCTGTGTCGGCAGGCGCCTCCTGAAGGCCCGGCATACGATGGCCCCTGCATGGTGTCGGTATGGCTCGTCCAAGCATGAGACTGGCCTGAGGAGGGTCTTGCATGGGGAGGTGGACACTCTGGTGGCTATCATCCAGGAGGATGCAAGTGCCAGTTTGCATCTGCCCTGAGGACTTGGTGGCATTTGCAAGCTGAAAGAGACAGCCAAAGACGCCTAGGATGAGGAAACCTCGAAAAGGCCGCCCATGTTGATTGTGTCTGCGACAAAGTGTGACACAAAGGAGGGTTCCAAAGGCCCCGACACCAACAAACGTTATGAGCACAAGGAGGCTACCCAGAAGCCCAAACAGGATCTGCTGCAGGAGGACAGGGGTGTGCACATGACTTCTACGATCATGATTCCACTTGACTACTCGACTGTATACAGCAGGGAAATGTGCTCCGGTACGTTTGGCATGTGGGCTGGAGCGCCTCTCAGCAGTGCGCCTGCAAGAACCGGAGCTGCCTGTGCCGGCATCTGGGGTGCCTTGTGAAGCTCCAGAGGAAGAGGCAAAGGACTCTCCGGTGTCCCTTGGTCGCATTGGGCGGCCAGGCTCGGTTTGGAACGGAGGGTCATGTGGTCCTCCCCCATCATGTGGGGAGCTGTCGCCTGGTGGTAAAAGGCCGGGTTCACTGTCTGCTTCCGGCAAGTAGTAGAGTGTCACGACCTGTGAGTCGACTACTTGAAGGTCATCCTGCAGAGGGCGCGGCGCAAGTTGATCAACCGAAAAACCTAGAACATGACCTGCAGGGCATCGATCCCTGTGTCGAAGGATTATGTTCTGGTGTGCAACTCGACCACGTGGTGCATACAACCAGGAAAAACCTAGCAAAACTGGCCGAGAATCAAGGAAGCAGACTGTAGTATCGCCTGCACTGTCAGTGTCGTCTTGATTGCGGGCTGTTGCAAGTGTAATGGCCTTAGTGATGGAACCTCTATGCATGTGGTTATACAGGGTAGGGAATGCATGCCGAAGCAGAAGTTCGGATGTTGCACACCCAACTACTTCGGCAACCTCCTGCCGGAGTCTCGCACGCCTGGAAGGTGTGACTAGAAATTTCTGGTGGCCATTGTCGGCTAGCAGCCAAATATGGTCTCTGAAGTCACCAGGCAAAGCGGCACTTTGACTCCACCCATGACTGGATGCAAGCATGTCGCCGAGCTCGGCAACAGTGGCAAAGCCGTGCCCAATCGGCAAGATCTGGATCATGTCGCCTTCCTGAACTCTCACGGTAGTGTGCGGGGGGAGCGCGTGTGTCCTGGAACCGACAAAGACGGTAACTTGCGTACTGTCAGGGATTTCCGCGAGACTACAAATGGCCTGGCTGTCGAGGTATGGGGGTGCATCAAGGCAGAAAAGCCTATTATTAACCCGTCGACTATCAAAGCAAACCCCTACCCCTGCGAATGGCCATGCTGGCAATGCAAGCACAAATGCAAACTTGATGTCGGTTTGTGGCTGCACTGGCACGATCCTGGGAAATCTTTGCCTTGCCTGTGGGTGCCTGGCGGCCTCAACAGAATGCAATGCATCGTCGACGCTGCTCGGCGTCGGAAGACGCACATCAACGACTTCAGGCAAGTACTCGGGCGCACATACAAGGAATCTAGCCTGAAGGAAACTCTGATTTGCAATATCGGGCCCTGGACTTTCTGGACCTGGCCCATCAGAGTTATTTCCTGTCGGAGTAGTCCCAACTACTTCTTGCGCAGGAGACAGCATGACAGAATCTGGGTGGGTCGTTGCGCCTGAAGCGGTTGGATATCCTCCGGCAGGGGAAATCTCATCTGGGGCGCCGGGTGCGCCGCTGGGCTCCTGGGGTTCGACTGTGTGAGTCACTGGGCGGGTTTGGTCGTGTGACATCACCTCTGCGACAAGGACCTGTCCGGCATGTACAGGGTAAACATTCGCCCCGACTGGGATTTCTGGGATACCTATCTGTATGTGTGCCGGGGCAAGGTTACGAATGCTTGCAAGTGTCTCTTCAACGGGCAGATGTCCGTGTGTTACGGATAGAGAGACCCATCCTTGAAGGAACCTGCGACAGTCAACCAAAACCAGAACTTTATCAGGGCAGCGTATACTTCGATGCTCTCGAGCAGAGGCAATGACAGTCCGACACGGAAAGCCGTCAACAGTAGTATCAGCAACGCGTGGCTGTGCAGGCTGCAGTACAAGTTCAGCGACCGAGATACCAAGAGCCCTGGCAATGTCAGTCCTGTACCTAGTGGGCTGCCCCCGACTGGCCTGTACTAAGACATGGTGCGTCTCATGTGCGAGGCAGTACGTAAGATCATCGGTCAGATCTGGGATGTGAGGCTGCCGATCCCAGAAGGCAGGATTGCTGACAAGGTAAGAAAGGTCAGGATTGGGCGGTGGCATGGCAGCTGCGAGGACAACGCAGATGCAGCATCCTGTGTAGACGTCAACTTGAGAAGCCTCAGTCAGTGGCTCTGTGTCCGTCCCAACATAGATTTTCAGTTCCGGCACGCTACGTCCTGCAAGGTAGGCAACGTAGGCAGCATTGAGGTACCTAGGTAGAGGTACGGCATAGAGCCTCCCGTCGACACGGGTGAGGTCAAGAAGCGCTATGACCTGGTCTGACCACTGGGGGCCGGCAACGTACACAAGAGCTCCTGGGATTGTCTGGGAGGTGACAGCAGTAAGGCTGGGAAATGAAGCAGCCTTGTCGGGATCTCTTTCTTGTCGGACTATCTCTGTGATTTCGCTGGGTGTGGCAGGCAGTGTTGCGGCTATCCTCAGGAATTCTGAAGTATAGCCTGGTACAGAGATAACAACCGACACCCAAGCTACAGCAGTTTCGACAGAACTCTCTGAATCAGGATTAGTGGCAGAGAGCGGCCGCCTTACGTCACCTTCTCCAGTGAGCGTCGGCCATGCACCTCCTAGATTGGCAGCATCTCTAGCAAGGTTGCTGAGGGTCTGCTCATCGGCTGGGCCGTCACTCTTAGGTTCGGCATGCAGCTTGGCAGTCAGAATAGTCGGCTGCGTCGGCCAGGTGGCGGTAAGGGAATCTGCAGAAATAGTCTCTCCGCTGGGGAAGAGCTTGACAGCAATGTCATCATGCGCGGCCGAACGCCTACGCGGTGGTGTGCGGCTCCTATCAGGGGTGTTGCCGCGTCTATGTTCGTCGTGGTCTCCATCTTCTGGTGACCGACGTTCACCACTGTCGCTTTGGTCAGAATGCATTGGTTCTTCGTCTCCATCGGACCCCGGTTCAGCAGATTCATCGCCGTCTCTGCCTCCTTGGGGTTCTGAGTCAGAGTCACCAGAATCGGACTCACTGTCCTCACTGGAAGTGGGCCGTACATAGCTGACTATGAGCACCTGGCCAGGGGAAACGTGCATCCTGCCCTCGCTGATGTGCACATTGTCAACTTGCAGTTCGAATCCCTCTGGCATGAAAAATGTAAAATCTCGATGGAAATCATTGAACTCGACAATCCCTTCCTCAACGAGTTCAAGGTGAATGCCCTGTAAAATCGGTCTGGCATCGACAATGTAGGCCTTCACACTGGGGATTAGCCTACCGGGAGGGATGGGTATGACACTTATTTCGTCGGTGATGCCGACTACGGCTGTGCATGGAAAGCCGTGCAAGCTGACATCTTCAATTTGAGGATTCGCAGACTGCAGCGTCATGCGGTCCTCCTGGAGACCGTATTCCTCAGAAAGCACCTCCCTCCAGTGTCTTGCAGGCTGGCGTGGCCATGTGAGGAGTTGGGCGCCTCGATCTTGCACGGTGCAACAAAAGCGCCTTGCTAGTGCTGGTTCTGGCGGCCGAGGGCTTAACTCCCATCCAAAGGAGCTGAGAAGCATGACTGACAGCATGGCCCCAATTCGACCTGGATCCCACGCGTTGACGATAAAGATGCATCCAGAGGGTTGGATGTCAATCCATTCGTCCTGACCTATCGGAGCGGGATGTCCAAAGGCATAGACACTGACAGCTTCTGGCACAACAAAGCCAACAGCCCTGCAAATACGTTCCTTGTTGGCTCTCAAGGGGAGGTGTGTGGCATACATCCTGCCGTCGATGGCAGTGGCATCGATGCACACTACAGGCTCCGCATCACACCACACAGGTAGTGCAATCAGTGTGGCGAAATGTGTGGTAGGCTGTGGTTGCACTACATGTAGCTGCGGCAGCAGGGCCTCCTTGATGTCATCTCTGGCCTCTGCAACCCCATCTATAGCCCCTTGGACAGTCGCTGGCGCTCGGAGTGCTATGGAGACTACTTCGGGCACATAATCGACTGCTAGTACCACAAATGTTGCATGGATGACATCTGGTCTGGTCCCAGCAGGAGTTTCTTCGGCATTGGCATGAACGCCTGGGCCTGCAGGGTGTGGTGTCATAATGTGTGGCGTCGCAGTCGTGGGCAAGTGCTCTGGCATGTAGTATGGCACCTGATTACTTGGCTGGTATGGTAGCCTTTGTCCTGGTGCATGCTGTGGATTGGCAGGTATCCGCGACTGCTTGATACTTTCAACCGGCTGTTCCAGCACAAGTGCAGGGCCGTGCAGGAATGGCGCCCAATCGTTGCGAGCTAGCATTCCCTGAAGTCCTGCAGACGTGCAACAGGCAGGGCATGAAAGACAACCAAGCAGGAGGGAACAAAGACGAGCACCAATGGAGGAACCCCATCTTATTCTAGTGGGGCGTTTCGCAACAACATGCTTGACTCTGGGCTTCCAGTCCATGCTAGCGTATCGTGGGCTCCCTGCAGCCCCTAGTGCAATGGCTGGCCCATACCTTCCTGCTGAAAGGGTACCTGCAACGATCCATCCGGCAGGCTTTGTGGCCAATCGCAGCGGCCTACACATGGTCCTGAGCAGGCAAAGCATCAAGAACCCAAAAATTGGCGGACAAACGCCGGCAAAACCCTCACAGAGGAGACATAGGAGGGCGTCATTCAAGGAAGGGACAGGCGAACACCCCTGCGCCACCGATGTGTTTCTTAGGCGCCTGTCTGGTGCAAGAGTGCATGACACTAGCATTCCTGCAAAAGAGAAATCCCTACAATAGTTCTGCAAAATTGGGCTGCAGCCAAAGTTGGCGCATTGTCCCACAGAATCAAACGAGTGCTTGAACCCAAAACCGCTGCTGTGATGCGGCTGATGAAAAGTGATGGCCTGGGTGGCCGGCGAGGGGAGAATAGAAGTACCACAAACCCAATGGTATTCTATCTTCCGCGAGGATGACGAATGCCATGAGCCAATCGGAACGGCAAAAGACCAATGTCGCCGTTGGCTCTGGCACGGAGGGAAGAGTGGTGGAGTAGGCAGGAGGACCTGTACAGAAACCGAAGTGCCTAAGCCGCTCACTGTTTGTACAGACCTGTCTAGGAGCATATGGTAACCATCGCAAGCTCGCCAACTGGGCACCATAGTGTGAAATGAAACCCCAGCCATTTCACACCAGGCGCCTGTAGGGTGAGCTACGAAGGTCACCAAGGTACTCCGACGTTCACCGATGAAGGACATCGAAAGTTGCCCTCCTTCTCCGTGTATTAGCTGCTCCCCTCGTCGTCTGAAAGAATCTGTGGCTTTCCTGGAGGCTGCTCTGGCGGTGGTTCCCTCGGCGGTCCAGCATGTAGTTGAGCCTCGAATGCTTCCGCTGCGCGGCGCTGTTCGAGCTTGGCTGCCACTGATGTGGGCGGATACGGTGCCACCCGATGCTTCATGTGTGGCGAGGTCCCTGTTGGTGCCGCCATTGCTTGATTGGCTCTGTCTCCCGTGTTGATCGGCGATGCCACCTGTGCCGTATGCGGTAATGGCGAGCCTTGGTAAGGTGGCTTGTGGAATTGCTTCTCCTCGCCTCGATCTGATTTGTGATCCTGGCCCGTGAGGCCTGCAGCCTCGGTGGGTGTCGCAAGGCCGAAGCCAGGAGGCGCAACCCGTCCTGGTATGTCCGTCGACGCCATAGACCGCTGCGTCGGATCCTGCATGGGATCGAGCCACTGCGGGGGCGGCTGCATCATCCACTGTGGCGGCATCATGTAGTTGGCTCTTGGATCTAGATGATATGCAGCATAGTCTCCAAGCGGTGACTGGGCCGTCAAAGGCTTGGGCTGTTGCGGTGCCGCCGCCATGGCTCGCATGAAAATTGCCCTGGGATCTTCGTCTGTTTGCTCTTTCTCCCATTGGCCTGTCATTGTAGCCCACTCGTCGTCGAGTTTGGCTTGTGGCATTTTGGCGTCTCCACCTTCCAATGCCATGCTCCGGAGTGTCGCCCTGGCCTGGTCCTGAATGACCAAGGCTTTCTGGAGTTCCTCTGAAATTCTCTCCAAATCTCGACTGTGGCGTGTCTGCTCTTGGATCCATGACTTCTTCATCTTGTCCATGTAGTGACTCCACTGTTGTGTCTTCTCCTCTCGCTGCTGTGTCAATTGACGGACCCTTTGTTCTGCTTTGCGAACAGCATTCAAGTTTTCTTGGACTGTGGGGACGATGCTGTCCTCGAAAGTCATCTCCGCGTCCTTGCCCTTGCCACGACCCTTGTTGGCCTTGCCTCCTTTTGGCACTTGATGGGCATCGTAGTGCGGAAAGGCAATACCTGGGGTATCCTTGCCCTTCTTGTTGGGCCATGAGCCATGCCAGTAGCGCCAGTAGGCAGCCGAGGGCTGCCAATCGTCGTCCCATTGTCCTTGACCTTGGCCCTGGCCTTGTCCTCTGCCCATTCCGCGACGAAATGGTTGCGAATGATGTCGTAGAAGGGCGTAGAACTGCCGCCTCGATAGTAAATCGCCTGAGCGATATCGTGTCCTGGCTTTTGAGCGGACTTTCCGCTGCCGTCTGTGCCAGCTAGGCGAGGATGGTTTGCCTATGGCTCGTGTTACTCGCTCCTAGCGAGAAAGCGTGTCTTCGACACTGGGGCCTACAATGTTCTCCCGCTGATGGGAGCGATTTGGGCCCTGCGGTTTAAATTAGCAATAATATCCCTCAAGTAGTCCCTGTACAGTCAGGTCCCCATGGTTCTTCAGGTAAGGCTGAGGGAGGGACCGAGGCTGGGGGGGTTGGGGCTCGCAGGGGCTCTAGATTCGAGCTTTGGGGTTTCATGTCAGGGCTTTGGGCGGTGTTGGGCCTTTTCAGTCTTGAGTTGGCCTTTGGGGCTTAGGGTCCACATGTTGGAGTTTTGTTGAGGGTTTTCGGATCTTGAACAAACCTTAAACCCTAAACACCAACCTCAGTAAACAAAATCCATGACCACTACCCCTAAACCTGAAACAGCAAACTACAACTCCTAAACCTAAAAGCCTAAGGCTTGAGCACGAACCCCTAGCAACCTCAAGCTCGGATCAGGCCGCAAAGTTCGGGCTCCCAAGAGTCCGAGATGAGTGGCGCAGCGGCGGGGTTGGGGTTGGGGTTTCCGGTTCGAGCTTCAGCGCTTTAGGTTTGGGAGTTGGCTTTGGGGTTGTTCGGCTCATTCTTCTCTCCGTGCTTTGCTTGGCCTTCTGGGTTCAGGGTTCCGGCTGAAGGGCTTCTCTTTTCGAGATTTATGCTTTGAGGCGTGCTTCTTCGGTTTAGGGATTCGGATTCAGGGTTAATATGTAAGGGTGTTTAAAGAAAGCTTAACCTGTCACCTCCTCTACCCTTCCTTATTAATTAGAACCTACTTTGCCTGATTTCTGGGAGACCCTGCTCAGAACTCTGAAGCCCTGGAACACTCCTAATGCGGAAGCGTAAATCACTAAGACTATCTTATTGTTATACCATAAAGGTTCCCCAAAGCCTATTCACTTATACTTATATTAAAGCCCCTAAACTACTATATATATATATATATATGCATATACATATATGACAACATGCAGCCCATGGCTCTTTGATTAAGATCAGGCTGAGCAGCTTTTGCTGGGTGATGCCATTGTCATCCTGCTGCTGACTGCATCGGTAGGAGTTAGGATTAGGGGGACCCTGGGTGATGTAGACCCTCTCAGTAAGGTCCCTTTTAAAGGAGACATAAGTAGGGTTCAGGAACCCGTTTAAGGGTCTCCCTCATACTACCTAGCAATTGGGGAGTAAATAGGCCACCCTCAGCCCTCAGCTCCCTGACTCCCTACCGCCGACCCCCTCCCTAAATCTCCCTAAACCCTATGCTAAACCTACATCAGGGTAGGCACGCAAGGCAAGGGAAATTCCCACCTACACCTGCGAAGATTTGTCTGGCGAAACACTCCCTTTAGCCTTGCACCTTGAACCTAAACTCCCAGCCGCGAGACTCTAAGCTGAAGCGATGTGCTTAAGCATGCGGCGATTGGCACATTCGTAAGAATCCTCCAAATGGGATCCGACAACATAGGGTCTAAAATCTGTCCCTACTCGCAAATTTTCTGCGAAGTCCTCAAACAGCACGTCTGCAAAGTTCACCAAGGTTTGCACCTTGGGGTGCAGAGACGTTTGGCGTCATGTCATTGTCTGAGCAAGCAAACAGAGATCTTCCTACTGCCATAATACTATTAATAATAATGCTATAACACTATAATATTATAATACTATAGTACTATAATAATACTATTCATAATACTATAAGAACCCGAAGCTTCAATCTGCGGAGATTCGGGCTTGCGCCTTCGGACATTGGGGCCTGCGACGTTTGGGTTTAGAAATTTGCCTTGCCGTTTTGCTTTTTTTCGTGGCGGGTTCATGGCTTTTTATTTGGGGCGCGCTTTGGCGCAGAGTTTAGGGTCTGCTTTGATTTGAGGGCTGAGAGCCTTTCGTCTTTGTGAGTCGGATGTTTAGCTTAAAATTTCGGGACGAGAACTGTGGTGCTTTCTACTTGATGACACACAGGTATTGTACTGGGGTCCCCTGAAAGAATCCGTAGACGTAAGGGTCGCATAAATGGGGGTTCAAACGCCCGAGATACGGCCGAAACGAGAGTCTAGGTGTCTTGCAACTTGGATTGAAGGCAACCTAAACCCCACAGGCATGCTTTGGGGCGGGAGTGGGGGATACTGGAAAAATCCGAAACCCTCCACGCAAAGCCCTTTCAGTCAAAGAAGGCCATGAAACACCACAACTGCCCTATGAGAACTGAGAGCGTCACATCCACATCCTTAGCTGTGCGGCGATGACATGCGAACACAGGGATACCTACAAGTACCATAGCTCAGCGGTTCAGACTGGTAAGCTCGGAGTGTAAAACACTAAACATTAAACCCGGGTTCTCATGCTGAAGGTAGCCGAACCCCAGATAGCAGTTGAAAGCCAGGAACTCTGTTCCGGCAAATAGCCGGAGTTCCTCCCTTGATGTCCCATGTAGAAGTTCTGTGTATATATGTATATATACACTTATGTATTTATTCGTATTTATTTGTTTATACATATACAAATTAGGTGTAGATGTAGATATATATATATATATATATATATATATATATATATATGTGTGTGTGTGTGTGTAGATACACTGACACATATACATATACAGATAAGCATAAGCTCAACTTTCGAAATACAAGACAATCATGGGTTGGAGATGCATGCTTGCGAGTGCAAGTAAAGTGCCGCGTAGCGATTCCGGAGGCCACTAAAACTCACATCAGCACAGTTGGTAACACATTGATCATTGGAACAGGGCTTTAGGGTTCAGGGCCGAGGGGCAACAACATGCAACAGACAGATAAGCCTGGCAGAGGCCGCGGGCGGCAAAATCAACAGCTGTGCTTGCTTCAGACTCCGTACGATGACTGTTGTGACAACTGACTAGTCGGTCGGAGTTTGAGTTAGCAGCAAACTCACCTAACGACAGTGAATTGTGTGATTATCTTGTTGATAAAGCTAGTGCCACGGGTAATATTATGTGGTCGTACGGCCCGTTGCATCTAACACTGTTGATGTGGTAACAATGATCATCCTCATCATCCATGTCAGACTCGTAACAACAATGAGAATACTGCTAGTACTGAGCAATAGTCAAGAAGTTGTAAGGATGGCAGTGGTACCAACAAGTGCTGCTCAGACTCCACTTCGTGCAGGACCTTCCTGACCTGTGGGAGTTGGAGCATACCTCAGAGCCACAGCTGAGGAGTTTGAAGTTGAGGGCATAGGGTTTATACTTTAAGTACACTTGCGGGTTTAGGGTTTGCGGCTTACGCGGTTTGGGCGGTTGGGGGTTTAGGGTCTATGAATGTCCGGCCGACAGGAGATCGGCGAAACGTACAAAACGCGCAGGGTTTACTTGGGTGTAGGGTTTACCCCGCTGACCTGAAAATTAAGAGACATGTGGAGCATGAAGCCATGTCAGGCCCGCAAGGGTTCCTTTGAGACCTCTTGGACACGATTCAGAATTTCAGAAGTATGATGCTTACTTGGAGGCTCATGGGTAGTTATAAGTGGGATTATAAGTAGGGTAACTATACTTATAACCCAGATCAAGGGACTTATGACCCCACTTATAACTACCACTGAACCTTCAAGTAGGGTCTCTTTCGGCTTGACAGGCATTCGTTGGAAGCCAGGCCACCATGGAACTCGTTGAGATCGATGCATCCGTCGTTGTTGTTGTCTGATGCGGAGATGCACTCCTGGATCACCTCCTAGGATGCATGGGGAGGATCCTCTCTGAGGTTCAGCATTTCTCCCGGCTCAGGGTGCAGCACCTGAGACCTAACTTCTCAAGTTGATGAGTTGGGGTTCAAGGTTTAGGGCTCAGTATTTTTCTTAGGGTGGAGTTCAAAGTTCATGGGGTGGCTAAGACTAGGGCGTCATGGTTTCAAGGGTTCGGGCTTGCTGCAGCTTGCCACTGTGCGGACACCCAACCCCCAAAAGAAGGGCAACAAGCTCACAAATCTCCCTGCATCGAGGTCTTCTCCTGCTTCTCATAGACAGGCCAAGTTTAGGTGGCTATCATCTATCTGGCACTCTTCAAAGAGGCCTGATTTAAGAACAAACGACAGCAGTAATGACAGTAACTGGAACAACGACAAGAAGTGTAAACAGAAACCACAATAAGACATGCTAGTAATGTTGTAGTTGAAGGAGTAGAGATTCACTCTCGGGCTTGCAGCTATATCCCTCCCCGTAGCCATCCCTTGACCTCGAGAGCAACTTCCTCTGATCCATAAACCCTGAAGTCACAAGCCCTCAGTCAGAGCCCTCACCACCAACCTACACCCACCATGAAGCCGAGTCCACAAAGAACGTCTATGAAAAGTTGAGGGGTCTTTAGAATTAGAACCGTTCTGGGAAGATCTATGCTGTAAGGGGTCTATAGAGGGATACTTCTTCCGCTACTGCTACTACCACTGCTACTACTACTACTACTACTACTACTACGACGCCTGCTACTACTATTCTACTACTACTCTACTACCACGACTCCTGCTGCTGCTGCTGCACTACTACTACTACTACTACTACTACTACTACTACTACTACTACTACTACTACTACTACTACTACTACTACTACTACTACTCCTGCTGCTACTACTACTACTACTACCGCTACCACTACCACTACCGCTACCGCTACCGCTACCACTACCACTACGACGACGACGACGACGACTACTACTACTCCTACATTATCCCATAAGCCCTCAAGCGTGCAGACCCTAAACCCTAAGCCGTAACAGCCAAGGGGCACTTGAATAACTCACCTGCAGAGCCTCTCTTTCTGCATCAGCAACAGCTGTGATCACTTCGCACAGAATTCCAATCCTGGGCTATGCTTTGGCTTTGAGGGTCCGATATTCAAGGCTCTTTTAGAGCTACTACATACGAGCCTGGAGAACTAGGCTGCGGTTTCAGGGGTGGGTTGAGGGTTTAAGGCCTCAAGTTTGGGCCCAACGCCTTTCGCGTCTTTTGATGCTGGTAGAAGCGATGAGGGCCCTAAACCCTAAACCCTAAACCCAGTTCAAGCTTTCCAGACACGCAGGGATCGCAGAGCTTTCTCGTGACAATGGGCCTCTGGGTGCTGGGACCCTATACCGTCTGCGCTGCAAGAGCTAACTTAGGGGCCCTGATATTTAAAATAGGGCTTTAGGTTACATGACACTATACTTCTCCGAAGGAACCCTGAAATAGTATTGGCAATGATTTAGGCCCCTATATCATAGAGCCCCACTATAGACCCCTGAACCCTTTAAAGAACACTTAAAGGAAACCTAGTCTGATGGTTATCGAGGCCCCTGTACGTTGTTAGACCAGCTACTCCCGAGTCGCTCCATTGCCTTGAAGCACTCCTCTAGGTGCTGTGCCAGGAACCACCCGAGACATGAAGAAAGGATGGTTGAACGCTTCAGGGAGGATTTAAGCGCTTAGATATGATGATTACTCTTGTCAGGACTAGCACGAATATTCCTAGTACCACTACTACTATCACTACATGCCGCTTAACTTCAGGCCCTGCTGGCTAAATGATTCATGGACCTGCAGAAAGCCCGTCTGGGGGCCTTACACGGATCAGGGCTTTGGGGTGCTGGGACCTGGGATGCTCTCTAGATGGGTACGATGGTCCTATTTCTAACTATAGAGCCTCTGCCCTTACCTGAAGATCGACGCTCCAAGCGGCAGCATGTTCATGATGGTCACAGCCTCAAGTTTTGAAGTTGCTTTCGGGCTCAGGCTGGAAAGGGGGAATTCGCGATCTGCATCTAGAGTTACGGGTTTAGGATTTGGGACAAACAAGGCTCGATGTCTTAGAAGCCAGGAAGTTAGAACATCATTACCCTCATACCCTTAAAGTAGAGTATAAGGGATCCTAGCACTAATCCTCCTAATATGTTCCAACTTTCTGGCTTCTACTACAACTTAGGTTGAAACCCCTGGGTCCAGGACTTGCAGAGACCGCCCTGACACCCAGGCATCTTCAGTTCCAAAAGCCCAAGTCCCATCTTCTGAATCTTTTTGCGGCTTAAGGTAAAGGATTTCGCTTGAATCCCACGTCGCCCAATCCTCAAACCAAAAAAATGTTCAAAAAAGCCCTCGACCCATGAAAGCCTGGGCTTGAAGCCAAAGCCCCAAAAGAACCACGCGAATCTCAAATCATCCAAAAACAGGCAAGACAGATCCCGAACTCGCACCCTAAAGTCCATAATGCAGAGGTCTGAACCATTACAAACAAAAAACTCAAAAAATATACGACCATATACCGCCAAGCCCTATTCTTATCATAAAGACCCCATCGTAGCCACGAAACAACCGGCCTGAAAGCTCAAATTGCTGGGGCCCCGGCTGAGAGTGTGACGAAGGCATACCTGAGATTCTGGACCCCTGTAAAACCCCAAAGCCCATAACATCATTTCTCCTGATAGAACCCCATAACGCCCTTGCCAAACCCATACTATCCCTCACAGAACCCTTGTACACCGTTCAGAAGCTCATTAAACCCGAATGCTAGTTCTTATCCCAAAACCTCCAATCCTTAGGGCTGCGGGCATTAGAGTTTGCAAGTAGCACCCAAAACCTTGAGGTTTAGGGTTTAAGGCTTTCCAGGGCTCTTCGCTACTATGGCCTTGGTGGCTTCGCCCTTCGAACTGTTACTTTGAAGCTGTCGGGTGAAAGCCCTACGAAGTTCCCTCGCGAAGCCCTAAACCCTAAACCGTAAACCCCAATCCCTACGTCAAAGACAAACCTGTGAATGTAGTCCCTTATGAACGCCCTATAAGCCTCTAACACAACCCGGTATGCAGATTATGGCAGGTCTGCTTCGACACCAGGTGAAAATGCAGGGTCCCGTCACCCGAACTGAGTTTCTGCATAAAACAAGCAGAACAGGGGCTTCTGGGGTATAGTTCGTCGCAAACAAGGCACCTGCGCAATAATTTTGGTGCTTGAAGAGGCTTCTTCTATGTTGCTTCCTAGACGCATTCGGTGTGGCCCATATGGCTGAGCTTTGAAGCAAGTTTTGGAAAGCACATGTGACCAATGTGAGAAACGGTAGCATCTCCTACCCTTGATTCGGATTCGATCCGTGTGGCAAGAAACGGACTGGTCGGGACACGTAGGTGGCCGGCCCTGATACCTACTATACCACTTAGGGACCGGACATAAAAGCGTAAACGCTGTGTCTGCCTATCCGCTAGCAGACAAGAGGCCCAAGCCGTAGGAACAAAACACAAAACCGTTGGCTCGAAGATGGTGTCCCCTGGACCTGTTCCAGCAAAGCCTCAAGCCGTGACTCAAACCCAAACTGGCCAAGACAGGGCCATGAATTCAGAAGCCTCGACGGCATTCAAAAGCTTGCTGCAGCTCAGGCACATGAGGATAAATCCTGACTGGAACTTGCAGTGCTTCGGGGTCTTACGGGTCTTGATGCCGGGCTGGGGAGACAACCGCAACAAGTAGTGACGTTGGTAACAGCAACAGGAATTTTCAACAAAAGCCATAAGCCAGACCCCAAGCCCTAAATCTACCTGTCCGCTTCCACAAGAGTCTCCCGGCTAAGAGCTGCTGAGTCGCAGCCACCCTTTCCGAAACAAAGCCCATAACCATGCCCGAGCCTGAGCCTCCGATTTAGAGATTTGGGCTTCGGGCTTAGGGATTTGAGCTTCCTGGGTTAAAAGTATGGTATAAGGATTTGGGCTTAGGGCTTGTGGGTTTAATTTCGGTTACAGAATCTCTCTGCTTCGCCACTCAGAGAACCCCATATCCCTTAACCCAGGACGAAAGAACTTTCTATTGTGAGTGAACAACCCGGAATTCTAATCCCTAAACACTAGACCCTAAACCCTAAACCCAACTCTTTCCTGCTCAGAATGTGGTGAGCCGTCTAGGTACTCGGATACTCTGCAACAAAGTACAGTTCGTTCCCCGTCCAAGTTGCGGTTTCGGCTTTGGGGTTCAGGGTTCAGGGTTTAGGGCTTAGGTTCGGGCAGGAATTACGGCTTCAGGCCTAGGGTCTTTTTAGGGTTTAGGATTTAGGATCTAGGGTTTAGGGTTTAGGGAAGGTTTGGGTTTGAGTTTCAGGACTTAAGGTTTTTAGGGCTTGAGCTTTAGCGATTGGGCTCAGGGCACATGGCTTCAAGCCGTCAGGTTTCGCCAGACAACCTTCTTGGAACTGCGTGGGGCGTCTTAGAGCAGGGTTTTAGGGATTTGGGGGTTTAGGGTTTGGGGTAAAGTGCCAAATTCGGATCTAAGAACGGTGCCTCAACAAAGGTGTACACAGCCCTCTGGGTCCATTGAGAACCTGAAGGCTTGAAGTCTCCCCCTGTGACGCTGTTATGATACCCTGCTTAAGGACTTTGAAAGAAAACGAATCCCAAAAAACCTAAACCCTAAACCCTAACCCCCTAAACCCTAAACCTAAAAAAAACAGTCGCTCAATTCCTATCGACTTCCGTCCAAGGTGCCCGGTATGCTGTCGGTGAGAAGAGCTTCCATAATGTCAGAGACAGCATCCAAGAAGGTACCTGGGATTTCAGGTGCAACACAAATATTCGGGACTTTTATTGTTGAAGGAACCCCTAAACCCTAAACCCTAACAAGCATAAGCTTGCAGGCTTTCGGGGCCCTGGAACTTTCGGGGTTGGGGGGTCAAGCAGACGAGGGATCGAGGTTCAGGGTTCTGAGCTCCTTGTGTTGGATCAAGGACCATGACACCTATCCTGGGCTCCTCCATCCGGCTTGTGAACGGCTGATTTGCCTCCGAAACACCCCAACCCCAAGCCCTGAAGCCCTGAACTCCGCAACCCCAAAACCCTAACACGAAACCTTCTTCGATGATGTTTATGTCGTAAAGGCTATCAGAACCAGAACTATCAACTCAAGAAGCCATCTCGCAGCCACGGTTCCGTGCATGATCAAGGTGTGCATTGCGATGGCGCAGTTCGCGAACTTGTCCATCCCTGGCGGAAAGGTTGAGCTTCAGACCTCCTCCCTCAACCCTAAATCCCAACCCATGAATCCTAAATCCTACAGCCTAAACCTTACATCCTAAACCCTAAGATGAGAGGAGCGAGCCGTACCTCCGAAACCCACAGCACTAAGCTCTAGCTCGGACATCCGGCAGGAGAGAATCTACGAACCCTAAACCCAACCTGGAGCCTACAAAAACCTTCCTGTTTGGGCTCCATGTGATAATTTCCAGGGTCCAGTCCAGGTACGCCCTAAACCACTCACCCTAAACTCTGAACGCTAAGCACTTCTGAACCCTAAACCCGAACCTTCAAGCCTGAACCCTACGCCCTGAACCCTCCAAAACATCAATCATGAAACCGATCGATTCCCTGAACCCTTAAGCCTTCCAGGTCCTAGACCCACGGCTTCAGAGCCAACCCCTCAAAGCCTGAAACCCCGAAAGCCCTTCACCCCGCAAAGCCCTAAACCCAGCGCTGTGGACTTCGGATAGGTTCTGGCTTCAAGATGCGAGGCCTCATTGTTTTGTTTAGGGTTTAGGGGTTTAAGGTTTAGGGGTTTAGGGTTTAAGGTTTAGGGTTTCGGATTTAGGATTTAGGAATTAGGGTTTAGGGTTTAGGGTGTTTTGGGCGAGTTTGAAAGGCCTTGCAAACTCCAGGGTCTGCTCAGAGTTCTTGCGGTTGCTCCGGTTGCTGGTGATGTCGCTGCTTGGAGGTTCAGGGGTAGTTGTAAGTGGGGTTATGAGTCCCCTAATATGGATTATAAGTATAGTTACCTTACTTCTAACCCTACTTATAACTACCCATGAACCTCCAAGTGCTGCTGGTGAGGACAGGGAGAAGGGTTTCGGGTCAGTGTTTGGGCCTCGGTTTAGGGTTCTCTTACGACTGCCAATACTTGGAGGTTCATGGGTAGTTGTAAGTAGGGTTATAAGTAAGGCAACTATACTTCTAACCCATGTTAAGGGGCTTACAACCCCACTTACAACTACCCATGAACCCTAAACCCAAAACCCTTATAGACTCCCTATAGATCCCTTTAAAGGGACCCTACTGAACCTCCAAGTACGGCTTTGATACGGGTAAAACACAGGAGCTGCCGTCTACGGAGCTTGCGGAAAAGCCTGAAATGAAAGTCTTTCCGAGGCAAGGTTCTTACCTTTGGTTAGGAGGGGTTTAGGGCTCAGGGTTTAGGGGCTTAGGGTTTAGGGTTCAGGGTTTAGGGGCTTAGGGTTTAGGGTTCAGGGTTTAGGGGCTTAGGTTTTAGGGTTCAGGGTTCAGGGGCTTAGGGTTTAGGGTATGGTACTTACCTTTGGTTAGTAGGGGAAATGGAGGAATGGGGTACAATTATAACTACTATTACTACCATATAACTACCATATTACTACCATATTACTATTGTATAACTATCATATTACTACCATTATAACTACTACTACTACTACTACTACTACTACTACTACTACTACTACTACTACTACTACTACTACTACTACTACTACCATTCTTCCATTCCCTACTAAGCAAAGGTAAGGGTTCGAAAGCGTTACACCCTCGATGCTCTAAATTGAAACCGTCTAAGCACCCAGACAGCTAGGAGAGTTCTGCTGGGAGGCCTATCGGGGTGCCGTCCAGGGTCATGCGAAAAGCGATGGCAAAGACATAGACGCCTCAGCCCAGATCAACGGGCTGCTGCCCGTAGCACTTATCTTCTAAGATGTTGCAGGGTTTTGCATGGGCCTTGGTGATAAGAAGACGCTTTTGTGGTATACTTTAGGCAATCAAATAGAGGCCATAGTTGCGATGTGTAGGGTTAAGGGTTGAGGGTTCCGACAGCTCTGAAGCTTGAGAACCCTCAATCTCAAAGAAGTCAGGGGCTTAGCGTTGCTGAGCTCCCTCGGTTTGCTGTTCAGGGTCATGCAACACCCTAAACCCTGAGCCCCAAACCCAAAACTCCAAACCCGAAACCGAAACCCTCAACCCTAAACCTTAAACCCTAAAACTTAAACCCTAAACCCTAAACCTCTCTACCACATGAACCCTGAACCTAAGCCCCAAAACGCCCCTCGCCACGCCCCTGCGAGTTGCCAAGAAGCTGATTCCAAGCAACAGCAGCGCTAAGCCCACCGACCTCTCGGGCTACAGGGAACTCCAGAAAGTTGGAATAATCTTACTTAAGGAATATACCTCAAATGTTAACAGGATCCCTAATATGATTTAAGGACTAATCCTTAGTTAAGGTAAAAGCCAGAAAATTGGAATATGACTATCCTAAACCCTTCTATGGTAAATTATAGGGTATCCTACCCTGAAACCATATTCCAACTTTCTGGAGTTCCCTGTAAGTGACGCTCCGCATGCTTATTCTTACCTTGGGTTAGGAGGGGTTTAGGGTTTAAGGGTTTAGGGGTTTAGGGTTCAGGGTTTGGGGGTTTGGGGGTTTAGGGTTCAGGGTTTAGGGGTTTAGGGGTTTAGGGGTTTAGGGGTTTAGGGTTCAGGGTTTGGGGGTTTAGGGTTCAGGGTTTGGGGGTTTAGGGTTCAGGGTTTGGGGGTTTAGGGGTTTAGGGTTCAGGGTTTAGGGGTTTAGGGGTTTAGGGTTCAGGGTTTGGGGGTTTAGGGGTTTAGGGTTCAGGGTTTAGGGGCTTAGGGGTTTAGGGTTCAGGGTTTGGGGGTTTAGGGGTTTAGGGTTCAGGGTTTAGGGGTTTAGGGTTTAGGGTATGGTACTTACCTTTGGTTAGTAGGGAATGGAGGAATGGCGTACAATGATAACACCTATTACTACCATTCTTCCATTCCCTACTAACCAAAGGTAAGTATTGTAGGGTTGGCAGATAAAGGGTTCTATGACGTCTTTAAAGGGTGTTATAACTATATAGTCGTTTTAGAACTAAGGGGTCTTGGCCTCTCTGGATACTTCTTGTGTGTGATCTTCCGGGTAGCTTGGCTCGAAGCCTCTCAAGGCCCCCAAACTCCAACACCCTCGAAACCGTCAATCAAACGCTCAACCCCTACAAGGCAAACCTCCTAACCCCGAGCTGCGGAATCCTCTCTAGGAAGCCAAGACCAGACTGAAGATATCACGACAGGTGGAATGCGGCTCCCTAAGTAATGGGATTCCGTTTATTCGCACCCGACTTCCTGCTAAAATGCCACCTGCTAGAATCCCTTCTGGCTTCCCACGATACAAAAACACTCTAGACTGTCAAGCACACTGCACAAAGCCTTGAAAAAACCTGGGTATCAACCCCATAAGGTGCACGACCCCCTTTTTACATAAAAGGATCCAGGCCAGTCCTGGCCTGAAGGCGGACGCCACCGCTTTCACCATGATGAGAAGCTCCGGCACCTTGCGGATGATCCTGCGGCCATGGACTGACGATGAAAGGATTTGGGGGGGTCTAGGTTTTGGGAGCCAAAGGCTTTCGGAGTTTAGGATTTAGGGTTTAAGGCTTTCGTGGATCTAGGTTTTAGAAACCATAAGTCCCCTAATATGGGTTATAAGTGTAGTTACACCCTTAGAAGAACCGTACTTATAACTACCCCTGAACCTCCAAGAAGGCTTTTGGGGTTTAGGGCTTTCGTGGCTTCAGGGAGGGGTTCCGTGGTTCATGGCTAAGGGGCTCAGGAAGTACGGGTTTATGCAGGGGCCTACAGGGCTCGGCCTTTGAGGTTCTAGGGTTTTTCAGGGTGTCGACCTTCAGGGTGCAGTATGGGATGTGAGCCTGGGAGTTCATGTGAAAGACGAAAGTGGGAGTTTCCGAACATTAGGGGTACCCTAGTTTGGGTCCTTGTAATAAGGATCCTACTATCTAGGGTAGTATATTCGGGTCCCCTATATATTTTCGGAAACTCCCAAGTCAAGCTATGTATAAGAGGGCGCTTTCATGGCACTGGACAAAGCTGCTGTGATGTGCTACCTGCATACTTTAGGGGCCACACTACACGACCAACCCACCAGGGCCTGACAAGGAATGCAGTCCCCAAACCCTAAACCCTAAACCCACCAGGGTCTAACAGGGAATGCAGTCCCAGGACTTCTTTCTCGTGGCATTTAAGTAATGGGTTTCGGATTCAACATCTCGTTTAAAGAATGCTCATAGAAGCCGCGCTGACGATGTTTCTAGCGTCTTTCGGTAGGGTCGCTTGATTCCTACATCCCACACCTTACGCATCAATTCTTGACAGGTTGCCTTGGGGGTTTGTCGAGAGACTGGAGCCTTTCCTAGAGCGCGCTGCTGCCATAGCACTGAGCTTAGCCCTCAAAGAAAGTCTCTGAAGCCCCAGCGTTCGGCAGCCAAGTGGCCTTGCCATCCGCGCCAGACGGGTGAGCCGCATCAGCCTGGCAACTAAACCCCGAGGCCTTCGTGCAAAAAGGATGGAAATACATTCTCACCAAGGTCATCACCACCAAGATCGTCAACATGCTCGTTGGCAGCATCACCACCACCACCACCACCAGCAGCAGCAGCAGGGGCCCCGCATCGCGGGCAAGCCCACAATCAGTATCATCACTGTTGTTTGACCATGTGCCAACTCGCGCCCACAGAGCGGTTCATGTTTAGCTTGGGCACAAGCACCCAGAAGATAACCTCCTCAGCGGAATGCAGGCAACTGGTCTAAGCTGACGCTCCTCCGGCGTAAGTAAGATGTTTAATTAGACTAGTGTCGAAGATCGCACGTTGGAGCCCCACTTGTGAATTCATGTCCAACCTGGGTATCCTACAATCCATGCTGCGGCCCTGCTGAGCTCATCAGCTCCAACATCCTGGATGCTACATTTGCAGCTCCCCATCCTTCCAGATGTCACATCGGTACTTCTAGTGCCACGACGATGCGAAGTCTGATCAACGGCATAGCAACTGGAGGAATGATCAGAATCCTGCACCGCTAAGCCCCAAACCTCCTCAGCCCCTACTATACAATGGCAATCAACTATGAGTGGCAATACCCTGAACCCTTAAACCCAAACCCTTAAACCCTAAATCCTCAGACCCACTCAGTCCCCACTAAACAGAGCCAACCACGCTGCGCACCTGGCCATGCGGAGGATGGCGGCATCGCCCAGAAAGTTGGAATCGGCTCCGCCGCCCATGGAGGCCATCGCTATGATCACGAGATTCAATACCTCAGGGTAGTTCACTCTTGCTTGAATGTCCTGAAGTTCAAGGTCTAGGCTCCGGGCTTTTCGTTTTTTTTTGAGCCCCTTTTTCCCGAAGTCCCACGCAGCGACCGGGCTTTTCGGGGCTGAAGCATTTGATTTAGGGTTTAGGGTTTCGGGCTTTTCAGGTTTACCGGGCTAACTCGGGGCACAGAAGACGTAAGGCTCAGGGGCAGGGCTGCAGGCTCGAAAGGAACCTGAAATCTTGGGCTCGGTATCGTTGGATCCCAAAACGAATCCCTGAAACCCTTGACAGAATGAAACCCCCACAGGAACGTCATAGAACCCTGAAAAAACCGCTTCAAAACAGCTGGAAAACTCATGGCGTGTACCCTGCACCCTCGTCGCAAGACACCCTCGTGGCAGAGATACTGTTGATGGACAAAATCCTGCATGACCTTAAGGACCCTAAATTATGGGAATTATGGTATATTCCTTAAAATGGGCAATGCAGGATTTTGTCCATCAACAGTATCGAGCATCAGGTTTTCTGATTGCACGGAAACCTGCTCTAGCATGGCGCATGGCCTAGGGATTAGGGTTTAGGGTTTAGGGAAACTGCCTAAGCCGCCCTGAACCCTAAGCCTCTCGTCGAACGCTAAGAGCAACACCCAGGTTTCGGCCACCATCATGAAGACGAGAACGAAATCGAACCTCGCACTGCCACGCGCACTTGATGGGGGCTCAGGGATTTGGGGATTCAGGTGAGGTTTTGGGGTGTCGAGCTCGTGGCTGTAAAAGGGCAGAAGACTACCGAAAGCTGCAAACGAAACAACAGCCATCATCGCACCTTCAATCCCCAACGATTTGAACCACAAACTAGGCGGGTCCCTGCCCACACTAAACCCCGAAAACCGAATAGGGTTTAGGGTTTAGGGTTCCGAAAAAACTCTCAGACAAGAGGAAAAAAAGCCAAGCAACCGAGAAGGCCGAAAAGTGTGTTTCAGCACGTTCCCAAGGCGAAACAAGGCAAAGGCAGAGGAACCCTGAAACCTTACAAAGGCGCAGGCACCGAGACCCTGAAACCCCTAAGCCTTAAAACAGCAAAGGCGCAGAACCCTGAAACCTTAAGAAATCACAGGCACAGAGAGACCCTAAAGCAGCAAAGGCGCAGAAACCAGCCATCCTTAAAGGCAGTTAGCTTCCGCTCGAAGGCCATGAAGCCTTGGCTTTTCTCGAAAATACGGGGCCTCACATGTCAGGGTAGGGGCGGTTCTCTTAATTGGGATCCCTTCTGGATCCCCAGACCGCAGAAGCTACCCTAAACAAGAAAACTAGGCGTAGGTCTATGGGGATATAACATCCGAAATACTACAATATATAAAGCGCCATAAGGGGGCTGTCAAGGCATAATCCCAGAGAAATACTGGGACCTAGGAACTATATTCATTTCAATACCTCCATGAGGTGGACAAGAAGTGCCTGCTTTTCTGGAGTTCAGAACTTGGAGTCCATCGTAAGCCCTAAACCCTAAACCCCACGGTTTGGGTGTTATTACACGTATAGTTTTCATGAGGAACCCCAAAGAGTTGTGTTGCTCATGGGTTTTGGGGGTTAGGGCTCTGAGATTAGGGCTTGGGCTTGGGCTTGTGGTTCAGAGCTGGCTTCAAGGCTGAGATGTTTTTAAGGCTTAGGATTTAGGGTTTAGGGTCTAGGATTCAGGGTTTACGGTTTAGGGCTTGGGGGTCGCGGGTTTAAGAGGTATAGGATTCAGAGTTAGTTTTTGGGGGTCAGGGTTTCGGGCTTCGGGCTCAGGATTTGGGGTTTGCGGTTGGAGGCTTGGGATGTAGGGTTGACTTGTGGGGCCGAGCGGGCCCTCAATCACACTCTCCATCCCCTCGCGGCGAGGTTTTACTCAAATCCAAAGCCAGTAAGATGAAGAAACAGAAAAATCTTGAAAAAACAACGAGCCACTAGAAACGGCGCTATGCGCCATGGACACTGACCCCTTCACAGGAACTTCTTCGAGCTGTGGGTTTCCGTCCGTTTCGGGTTTCCGTCCGTTTCGGGATTCTTTTGCCCTGGGTGGGGCTTTCGCGTGGGAATCTCGCCTGTCGGCTCATCAGCCAAGAGGCGAATCAGCAGCTCCTCAGAGGCTCAGGGGGTTTTCCGAGACCCCTAAACCCTAAACCCTATAAACCCTAAGAATCAGCAGCTCCTCAGAGGCTCAGGGGGTTTCCGAGACATCAAGAAGTCATTGGCTGCCCCCTCACATGTTGAACTAAAGCCGCCACGCTCCCACTCTTAATAACACAAGCTACTGAAGCTCATCGCGCAGGGCATACTTGAAAATCAGCCGCAACTGAAAGAGATAGCATATGATATAGCCTACGTTGAATCACTACGTCAAAACCTGTAGAGCTTTGGAGAGTTCGGCCCTGACCCCAAACCTGGAACTCTAAACCCTAAAATAAACCCCAATCAAACCCTAAACCTTCGTCAAACCCTTGGCTAAGCCCTAAACCAAGCACAGAGATTGTTTTTCCCTTGTCTGACCCATGGAAAATAGCACCCTCAAAAGAACTCAAACTGTTTGTAGAGCGAACACCATGCCACAAAGATACCTTATTCGGCTTATTCGGGGCCCCTAAAAAAGCCCCCGATCGATTGGGACTTGAGGGGGGGGTGGCTTATAACAAGTCCCATCGTTCAGGGTCCCTTAATTTTGGGGTTTCTGCTGGCCAAAGCTGCTCCAAAGAAGTAAAGGCAGAATATCTGCCTCAGCATCAAGTAGAGAGCTTCAGTTCGAGTTTAGTGTAGGGCTTCGGGTTAGGATTCTCGAGGTTCCTAAACCCCATCGAAATGATGACAAGGCTTGGCAAGTTGAACAAACCTCCTGAGCCGCTACAGAGACACGAAGGGGAGTTCTTGAAGATAGAGACTCCCTTTCAAGGATCCTGACGAAGAGGATCCTATGATTTGGAGTGTACCTTAGTCTCCCCTCTTTCGAAGCCTGAAGCTGCTAGAAAATCCTTGGCTAAGCTTCGACCTGCGGGTCCGGACCGGACCGCAGAGTGTGCAGCCCAAGGTGCTCACAGACGATGAAAAACGGGTGCGTCTGCGTGATTATGGTCGCCGGATTCCAATCCTCGGGAACTGCTTCGTCGAGATTTCCAGGGTGCAAGGCTTCGAGGGCTTCAGGATGATTTGTATCAGAAGACATATCTATCTGCGCATCTGAGCAGTTCTATCTATCCACCGACCTACCTATTTAACTATCTCTGCGTCTGTGTGTCTGTGTGTCTGCCTGTCTGCCTGCCTGCCTGCCTAGCAGTCTGTCGGATCTGTCCTTGTCTCTCTCTCTCTCTCCCTCCCTCGCTCTCTGGGACTCTGATCACGACTACTGCTACTACCACTACCACTACCACTACCACTACCACTACCACTACCACTACCACTACCACTACCACTACCACTACCACCACCACGACCACGACCACGACCACGACCACGACCACGACCACGACCACGACCACGACCACGACCACTACCACTACCACTACCCCTACCCCTACCACTACCACTACCACTACCACTACCACTACCACTACCACTAGCACCACCACCACCACCACCACCACCACCACCACCACTGCCACTGCCACTGCTATTGCTACTGCACAGTTTTGTTGTTTCAAATCTTGGGGTTTCGGGCAGCAGGGCGCCATAGGCTTCCGTTTAAGGATCCTAACGCCGCTAAACCCCTCAACTGAGACCCCAAGCATGATGGCAAAGGCTTATCACTAGGGATTCACGGGAAAAGCGCCGGGGAGCCTTGAGGCCTTAAGGGCTTAACGGTTTAGGACCTAAGCTTCAGGGTTTAGGGTTTAACTTAAAGGCTTTTTTTAAAGTGCAGTTTTAACTTAAAGGTTTAGGACCTAAGGCTTGGGAATGAGAGTTCTTCATGAAGCTTCGTGCTCCCATGGCGCTCGGAAAATGTCTGAGACTGCATAGGTCAGACAAGCAGCTGCATCCACCGACATATAGATTGCCCTTATTATGGGCCTTAAGGCCCCCTACCCCCCCTCCCCCTACACCCCTAAGGATCCCTATGAATAGGTCAGACAAGCCGCTGCATCCACCGACATATAGATTGCATAAATCACCTCTGCTGAGGTCATGGCTCTCGGAGCTCCCTTTTTAGCGCGTCGGGCCCAGGTTTGAGGTTTAGGGTTTAGGGTTTAAGGTTTAGGGTTTAGGGCTCGAGTACGAGGGCCAGCCAACTGTTTTAGCAGCAGAAGCGAAAGCGAATAAGATCTAACTTGGTACACTTCTCGATTTAAAAAACGTCTTCTGTACGTGCCTGACTGTCTTCCTTGCTGCAGGGGCCATGCACCTGCGGAGTCAAGCGTGTCATCCTTGCAGCAGGGGCAGGGACATACACATCTGCGCTCCCCCTTTTGGCGTTCGCCAAAACACCACCAAACCCCAACAACCCAACCACACTTAAGCAGCTGAAGTCCAAAGGGCCCTCGGAAAAGGGTGGAGAGAAGTCCAAGTGGAGGAGTGCAAAGGAGTGTAGCCCAAGTAAGGCTCAAGACGCTCCTCAGTTTCTGAGGAAAAGGACTGTGGTTGCACAACAAACGGCGCAAGGCTTCACAGTGCTTGCAAAAGATGGGACATGTAATCCCCTGCACGGTTTTGCAGAAGCACGGCTCTTCACCAATCTGCAAGCTACACAACCTGAGAACCTGACCCAAACCGGACTTACAACCGGAAGCTAAGAAAATCGTCAAAAATCCAAAGATGAGCCGATACTGTACTCCAAGGGTCAGAAAGGATTAGCATGTCTCAAGCAGATATCCGCGAGACTGGCACGCCTAACAAACTAAGACCCACAAGCCACACCTTTAAGGACGTATGACAAAACGACCCCTAAAAACCACGCCTAGAGCACCTTACTTCAATCCACCTCAGGGACTCCATCCTGGTGCATGCGCTCGAGGCGAAAGCCCTCGTTCGTGTAAAAGATATGTTGTTGAGCATCTGACAACTGTTCAAGTGGCACTTCAATGCCATTCCTAATCAGAAACGCTGCAGCTGAAGCGATAGCATGATTTATTTCTTCATCAGCCTCTTCAATCTCACTGTCAGTCGCAAGCGGAGGAAATCTTGTTGATCTTAAGACCGCAACGTCATCAACATACCTCACCACAGCATCAGAGGAGCTAGCAGCCTCATTGGTACCTGCAGCCCAGGGTGTTAGAGTTGGCAAGTCAGGATAGAGACCTGCCTCACGCATCTCTTCATACTGGCGGTACAGCTGTTCGGGTCCAGGGACTACATCGATTCCATGCCTATTGATCTGGTCACGGTGGGGGTAAGTAGGGTCATACCTAGCCCTATACTCAGCAGCAGGAACTATCCCAACCCCTTGAACCCAGTGCGGAGGAGTTCCAGATGACGAGCTGGAGTCTGATCTCGTTGCCATATACAGCTCGAAATCTCGCCGCGCTCCGCGGTCATAATACTCAGCTGACCGACCAGACTGTATCGAAGAAGACTCTGCATCACTACGCGGGGATTGAGGTTCCGGCTCGTAGGGAAGGGCCTCAGGAACAACTACTACAGGATGATTTCTCGGGGCCTCGGGTGGAAGCTCGAGTGCGACAGTTCCTTGCATGTCAACAACCAGGCTGCTTCTTAACACGCGATCAATGAAGTTTTCCCAGCTATTAGGGTCCCCAAGATCAAAAAAGTTAGGAATTTCAATCCGGTTGGTGTTCCTTCGCAGCGGGGGAGGTTCAACCGTGGGGCTACGTTGCTCTGGTGCTCCAGGCAGGAGGGCCCACGGAGAAAACTGCACGTCTGGGCCTGCACCAGTGCTAACTCGCCTTGGCCTGGCACCTCTGCCACGGCAACGCAGTCCATCATCGTAGTCAGCAATGACTATAGGCTGCGGGATTTGCTCGGAAAGCGGAATGGGTTCAAGCTCTGGCTGCTCAAGGCCATCTTCGACTGGCTCAGTGCGTCGTGTGCTAAAGAACCTTCCCACAGCACAAAGCAGAAAAATCCCTATTGCAACCACAAGAACCGGAACTATTGAAAGCCACCAGCTGCTCCAGTCATCCTGCGTCGATCCTTCAACTCCTCCCTTGCCCTGAGCCTGAACAGGCAGCGAACCGACAACAAGCAGCGCCAACGCCTGCCTCAAAAGGTTTAGTTTCGCAACAGGGGCCTTAACCTTTGGCACATCGTACCCGCACAAAAGCAAGAGGTCTCTGACACGAGTCCAAGGCAGCACTTTCGTGGCAATATCTGCCAGCATGTGTTCTCCTTTTAAGTGCGACAGGTGCCACTTTCCAGACTGGAGCCTTTCCCGGAGGGCTTGAGACCGAACCCGCAGGTGGCGCGTGCGCCAATTGCCACTTTCAAAAGAAGCGATTGAGATGGATGCAAGGTTATCGCAGAAAGCCTGACACGCTGGAAACTGCTGAACCTCTGGGTGAAGCTCATGCACCAGCCCTTCAAGGGACTCCGTCAACGCTACACCCTCAAGAACCCCTAACAGCTCACACTCAGCAGTAGAGAGAGCTGTGAAGGGCTGCTTACCTGCACCCCAGAAGACTAGATTGCGACCGACCTGAACCAGGCCAGCTTCAAAGCTTCTGTCACCAGCTGGAGCGAAACTAGCATCAGTGAAAGATTCAAGCAGGTAAGGAAGAGCCGTGACGCGACGCTCATTATGCATGCCATGGGGAGGCTGATCTGCGGCGCACTGGTACTTCAGAGCGACCCGCTTGGTGCCTTTAAGATAGCAAAGGATATGCAGACCGAGCTTGAAAGCAAGCTCCGGACATCGACTCACCAATGATGTTACCCTCGCAACCCCATAGACAATGTCTACTCTTGTCTTTCCAGACACCCAAAGAAGCTCACCCGCAAGTGCCTGGGCCTTTCTCAAAGCAACAGGGGAAGAAGGTTCTGGCTCTTCTGGGTCCTGAACCTTTACAAACGGGCACGAAGTCTCTACCAGTGGAGCCCCAAGACTCTCTTCGTAGCGCTTTACAACATCTTCTATATACGATGCTTGGTGGACTAAGAGCGCACGGCCTTGTCTCTCTATTTCAACACCACAAAAGCGCACAGGATTCTTAGAGCTAAGCTGGTCCGGCTCCGAGCACTGCCAGATGTTGCGAATTTCAGCGAGGACTGCGGATGCATACTTTGCAACACCTCCAATCATGAGGTCATCGACATATACGACCAGAAGGCCGACAATGCCTCCTGACGATGCCGTCAGTAGCCATGCATTTGGCTCAGAAACTAGCTGTCTCAGGCTTATTTCAATATCTCCAATCTTAACGCGAACAGTCTTTAACGTGCGGTCCCTAAGTTTCGACCAACATTTAGGAGACCGGTCAAGGCCGTACAGAGCACCTTCAACCAACCACCGCTCAGCTCTGCTGACTACTCCGGCAAGCTGAAAGATACGGGGCGGATCAAGGACGATCAGCTCCTCGGTCCCTGACTCGACCAGACTGCTATCAACACCATCGGACAACTTCGCGTTTAAGAAAGCTGTTTTGACGTCTGTCACCCAGACATCCCAGTCGGGGTGCTGGGATATGAAAGCCAACGACAATCTTAGTGCGCTCGCGTCGATTCCACCGGCATATGTGAGCATACGATGTTCATACGCGGAGCCACCAGCTGAAGGCCCGTGATTTCCACATGCGACGCACCTAGCCTTCCTTAAGCCTGACACCGCCTTGCGAGTGAAGACTCCTTTTGAGGGCAGACGCAGCACCGCACGTCCCTGGGCAAGCCATTCCGCAATTTGTTGTTCCGAAATCGGCCTTAGCACTCCTTTTACACGGAGGCTGTCATATTCGGCACTTATCGCTGGCTTCCACAAAGGAAGTTCGCGTTTGACCTGATCGAGGCTCACAGTTTTCGTTTGCAACGGTGGTGGCTCATGGTCCGGAGCATGGGCATCAGAAGCAGAGGGTGACTCCCCCAGTCCTCTAAGACGAAGCTCTTTGACTGCTAAGGGGCACTTGGACTCCCCCGGGCCCGACAGCACCTGATAATAGGCAAGGAAGTTTTCTATGCCTTCAGAGCGCGCCTCGAGGACCTCACTGACAGCACTACTTGAACCACTAGCTGCCTGCAAGCTGCGAAGATTAACCCTAGCCCTATTAAGCTCTTCGATCCCCTGCAAGACACAGGTCTCTACCGGACCGTCTATCAGTACAAAGGACTCAAGGGGGTCATCGGGAGGGGTCTCATGATCATGGCAAGGGCTTAAGCTCCGAGCCTCAACCTGAAGGGAGGACGCAGCTTCAGCAGCCTCAAACCATAACTTCGACTCAGCACTGCAGGCCGCATCCAAACCATAAGCCTCTTCGCTGAAATCAGACTCCGCCTCAACCTCATCAACCAAGAGCCCGACACCGGAGGAAGACTCTTGGGCAGGAGGAGAAGTATCAATCAACGCACTCAGCTCATGCGGTCGATTTTGATTTTGAGTTGCAAGCCCCTGTTTGGAACAAGAAGGCGAAAGATTACTGTGGGCTCCCCCCCCTGCGTCAGACGCAGGGCAGCAAGAAGGCAACGGAAAGCCGGCGCAAGTCAGCTCCGCCACAACCGGGAGAGGAGCCTTCACACATCGTTTGAGAGTGAACGCAACAAGGAGGTATTTGTCGCCAGACCACGAGTCACCGGCATGAAAGCAGTGCGGTGAGAACGAGAACGAGGCACCAACCGTATCCCACATCATTCCCGGCAGCCACCGACGCGGAGCAACCTCTCGAAATTGCAAAACCCCTGGAGCGGCAGTGCTAGCAAACTCTGAACTAACCTCGATCCAAAGCCCGCCACGCAAATGCTCGGCTCCGCCAACAACATAGTTCAAGCTATCCGGAGCATTGAAGTAGTCACGGTGGATGGGGGCGCTGCAATTCACCGACGCTACAAAAGAAGTGAATGTAGCCTGAGGGTGATAGTGCTGTAGCACTGCCAAAAGGTACCTTTGCGTGTGCGGAAGCTGACGACTAGCCGTCGTCACACCAAGCACTCCCCCGTGCGTGAACATCCCAAAGCTACGATACTGAGTCCCAGGCCCCAGGGCTGACATAAAACCCCTGCGGATTGACTTATGGGGCAAGAGGCGCAGCACCTGAGACCACGATGCATTATCATACAATCCCCGACGCAACAAGTCCTCAGAGAGAGCCTCGAGAGAATCAGCAAGGGCTCGCACAGCGTGCGGGAGGTCAATGCACAAGGGGTCAGGAGTTTTACGACGCAAACGAGACGATGGACCAGGCGGCCCAGAAGAGGCGGGAGTCTTCCTTGATTCCTCAGTCACCGGCACCCCTTTGCGCACCTCGCTAGGTGGGATCACCGAAACCTCACCGGATGCCTCAAAGACAGGTTCCTGAGCCCTTACCCCTTGAATCAACGCCGTGGTTTCAAAGTAACCCTGGAGACCATCCCAAAGATCGGAAGGGTGGCTCGGTTGAAGGCGCACTACGTAACCACCTGGAGCGGACTCAGAGGGAGCCATAACGCGGGCCTCTATACACTTTGGCGCCCACAAGTGCAAAGTCCATTCCTTCTTTCTTACCCAAACCTTGGTGTAGAACGGAATCGGTTCGCGCTGGGGAAAACCCAAGACTGTAAAGACCTGCGACCTCATACTGAAGACAGCGTGCCGCATAGCAAAAGCCCAATCCGCATCATCAGCAGACGCCGCCGCAAGCAATGCGCGAGTGAGCCCCTTGACACGCCCTATGTGGGCTTCAGTGCGCCCATTAGCCTTAAAGTCCGAGCCAACCGTTGTTGTACGACGAACCTGATGATCCGCTAGGAGCTGGCGAAACTGTGCATTCGTGAACTCTGCTCCTTTGTCAGTATGGACTCTGCGTACCGGGAGCCCCCAATAAGCGATGTCCGCTAGAACTTCTTTCAAGGCATTGGTGACGGTCTTGGCCTTTTTATCTGGCAGCATGACTAAGTAAGGCACCTCATGCATATGCACCTCCTTCAAAGGAACTTCACCGGTTGTCACACCATCATCGCCATCACCACCTTCATCACCTGTCATGGCGTCGCCATCACCAGCCCCTTTAGGAGGCTCATCTTCGACGAAACCCTCTTCAGGAAACTCCCAAGCACCCGGGACCTCATGCACATTTGGGGGCGAAGGCTTCATCACACTAACGCTCAACTCAGCATCATCCTCTCCGAAGGGCTCAACCTGCAAAGTAGAGGCATCATGCTTTTCCCCCTCACCCGGGTCCGACGGCTCGTAATCATATTCCTGCTTGAGGATGTCTGTTGCCAACACCGGAACGGTAAGCACTGCATGCAAGCAGTATCTAACCTTCTTAAGCCTTTCATGATTGCCATTAGCATACGGACCGGAGAGATCACAGCCTAACACAAAAGAGTCAGGAACCTTAATCCTACGGTGAGGTCTAGACTTCAATCTACCTCTCAAGCAGGTGGCGCAATCTCGTCGGAATGGCAAGTGGCCGTTGGCGACGTGACGCTCAAAGGATGCATCAATCTTCCCTTTTGGGGTGGATGTTTTCTCACGGTTTTTCGCAAGCTTAGCCACTTTCAGGCATACCGCCCGTCCTACTCCATCATACTCCCGGCATTGCTGCTGGTGGAACATCAGTGACTTAACCAAGCCATGACTAACACTATGCCACGGTGATGATCTGACCAAAGCCCCGACCTGCGGATCGTTGTCACTTTCGCACAGGAACAACGGTGGGATTGTAAAACCCGCAGCCTTTCGGCCACAATCGGCTTGACCACACAAATGCAGGATTCTAAGCAGTACCAGTGCATCCTTAGCCGCGTTGGCTTCAGGCGATTGGCAACCGTTACACATAGCGGGAAAAAGACTTGGAAGATCAGTGCACACCACTTGCCTGATAAGGCCTATCCGCGCAAGCTCAAACAGGAATGCGTGAATTCCTTCATCCCTCACCTCCCTGTGATCTAGGCGGATCGTTCCCCATTTTGAAGGCACGGTTCCTACGTAGGCTTTAGGATCTCCAATCACAACAGCTATCCCTTCACACTGGCTTAAGGTGCGGCGAGTGCGACGGTTGAAACGTGGCTGTATGCCAACGGCTTCCATCCTCGGCTCATCGAGCACCTGCGAAAGAAGAGAGCTACTTTGAAGACCCACTAGTTCGGTGAGCCACGTCCAACGATCGGGATGCGGGCCCTTTCCTGCCAACAGCGCCGTGGCTAGACTTGTGAGGGGTACGTCTTGGCTAAGGTGCCCATTACACGCATAAGCCTTCACAGCGACCCCACTCAGCTTTTCTATCTTAGATATCATATCCAAGGCAAGCTTTGACGAAACCTCCGGGCAACCTGCCACCAGAACAACTGGCACCTTAGAGCCTTCTGGATCTCGCAACACAAAGCCTCCTGAGGTCCAACGAACCTGATACCCTAGGCTCACAAGCTGATGTAAAGCAACAATCGGAGCAGCTTTCTGCTGACTCAACGACGCTGGCTCTGCTAGCAGGACGCCTGTGCTGGCGATCCGAAGATTGTTTGTTTCCCCTGAAGCTAAATGCACTACCACTGGGGCGGCAGCTTCCCATTCTTGCAGACTAATGGCTTGTCGAAGTGAGGTTGTGGCACCACCGTCCAACAAACCCAAAACGGCGTCTCTAGATTCTTCGGCTTTAACAGCACACAGCTTGGATATCCTCAAAGACTTAATGGCATCAATGGCTTCCTTCACCAAATCATTTGAGGGCCCTGTCGCTGCAGCTGGTGCGCCCTCAGACTGCGAGGCCTGAGCTTCCGAACCCTCAGGAACCTCAACTCCACCAACCTTGCGAACTCTCTTCCGGGGACCCCGCTTAGGTTCAGCCTTAGCTGAGGCCTCTACACCCGCCTTATGGTCAGCGCTGCCAGCGGCAGTGGGTGGGCCTCTCCCTAGCACTGGGCACGCATTCCTCCAGTGCTCAGTGGATGAACACTCAAAGCACCTACCACTACCATCCTCAACAACACTAAGATCGTGATTGTATTGGCATGACCGTCCGGCGTTACACCCCTTTGCGGAACCCCAAAACTGACAGACTCGGCGATTGCTTTCAGGCTGGGCATCAGAAGGCTTGCCTTTAAGTCCTTTACCTTTACCTGCATCCTTGCCTCCTGTATTGTTCGCGCCCTTTCCTTTCCTGTGTTCTGGCTTCTCCTCCTTTCCTTCCTCCTCAGTGGCCTTGGCTCTCCTTACCCGCTGTCTCTTCTCTTCCTGAGAGAGCGCCTGAGCGCTCACCGCGAGCAGCTCCATCTCGGCATGAACCTGCCTCCTGAACTTTTCAACCTTCTCATGTGTTGGCACGTGATCTAAAGAGAGCTCAAGCTTCAGCACACTAAGCCTGAAAGCCAACTCCCTATAAGTGCTCGAACTCACGATTCCAGACACGATGCTCTCAACAGCCCTGAGCAGGAGTGAAGGATCGGGGAGGGAAACCTTGAGCTGCTCCGCACGCGATCTCCATCTTGAGTACTTCCTCAATTTCTCCAATGCTTCCGCCGGGTTCTGTGCAGTCCCTGGCTGAGTCAAGAAGTTCAACAGTGTCGCGCGCTCAGCAGTTCCTCCTGGCTGCCCTGCAACCATCACCCTATACAAAACATTCACCGAATTGAGAACCCTAGAAGCTAGGATGTCCTGTCTCAAGTTCTGTGGAAGCGAGGCCAACAGCATCGATGTTACTCGTTGCTCAAGCCGGGCATACTGCGGCTGGGAAAGCTCAGATCCTAAGGTTACTTCAATTTGTGCTCGGTGTAGCGGGGTAGCATTAAGCCACTGTGCATAGAAAGCTTCAGCCCTATCCTTAACCTTGACCCACCAAAGACCCGCTCCAGTACTAATGTCCCCAACTATAGGACCCACTAATGTTATCCAATCGCCCACTGCAATCGGTGCCTCATCAGTTCTCAGCTCCGAGAGCTGTGGAAGATCATGCCAGCGCTGCCATTGAGGCGAGTACCGAAGCTCCTGACGGCGGATTTCAGACGTTGGAGTTGGGGTTAAAGGTGGAGGCAACGGAGGCACCGGAGTACCACCTGGCGTGCGATCTACCCTAAACCCTATCTCTTGTCTCACCCCAAAGTCAGGTCCTAAACCACTAGGAGGCGGGGGTGGTACCGGGCTTGAGGAGGTATTAGGCACAACCGACTGCTCATCATGATGACGCGGGAAGGCTGTCTGATGTGACACCAGATAATTCGAATCCCTATCATAGCCCTGAGTGCTATACAATCCTGGAACCGACTGCTCAACAGGATACTGCGGATAAGGCATCGAAGGTACCTGGGGCAGAAATGAACCACCCGAACCAATGCCAAAACCCTGAGTGCATTGCATTCCTGGAAACGACTGCTCAACAGGATGGGGCGTAGGGATCGGAGCTACGTGGTGGAGTGGAGGACCAACTAACCCACTATAACCCTGAGTGCATTGCATTGCTGGAGCCGCTTGCTCAACATGATGTGACATCGAAGCTGGTCGGTACTGCGGAGGGCCACCTAAGCCTACAAACTCAACTAAACCCTTAGGCAACCCACTAAGGTCTTCAGGAATCTGCGGCGGCGTAAAGAAGCCTGATCCTCCTTGTACCGGCTCCGGCACACTCTGCTGCACTTGGTGAAGCTGCTGTGCGGGGCAAGTCCAACCGTGCCCTTCAACAGGAAGCGCTGGCCCCCGAATCCAGGAAGGCCCTGGGAGACTTGCCGAAGATTGAGGTGCTTGGGGCTGAACAGGAGGAGGAGGTGGTTGATTTAGCACGCTAGGAAGTAAAGTCCAAACTCCCTGTGCATTGAGGGCAAGCTGCCGGTAACCACCATCAACATACACCCATTTTCCAAGACCACCCACACTATTATCATTGTGTTCATTACTCACACTTGTTAACCCTGGGGGATCGCAGAAACTTGTCTGTACAACGGACGGGTTTCCATCCACATTTTCAGCATCTACTCCTACAGCTCTACCAGCACCACCTACCGCCGACTTCATCGACACTGAGGTTCCCGTATTCTGACCAGCAGCGGACTTCATTGACACCGAAGCTCCTGAGTTTCTTTCCGCCACTAGCGCATCTTCAAGGTCCTTGACCCGTTGCAGGAGCGCTGCAACGGTAGCCTGGCTAGGGTCCCTGACGTCAGAAGCTCTGCCTGCAGTAGAAGCTCTTTGCGAGAACATCTCCCCATCCAAACTCCTAACCTTTGTAGACTCCTGCTCGCGAAACGGAGTGTCACCCCCATCCGAACCAATCATGAAGTACTGAGCTCCTTGATGGTCCGGCTGTGTTGGTCCCGTCGGGGATTCCGTCACCTGAAGGGCATAGCTCCTGACTTCCACTTTCGTAGTCGTCTCACCACGCTCCAGGATCGACGCCTTGCCACTGGATCCCGGAGAGCTCGCTCCGAGACCCCGGTGCAAGAGTCTTGACTCACTTCTATCATCAAGTTTCCCAGCATTTTGCCCAGAAGATGCCATGGCTGGCTCAGAGAAGTCATACGGTGGATGCACGTCCACATCATCATCTCTCTCAGTAGTGCTAGGTAAGTCGCGCGGTCGGGACTGGTTCAACTGAAATTCTGCTGTAGCCTTTTCAGACCAAAAAGGATTTGGTAGAGGCTTCGAAGAGGCTGGGGCCTCACCATCAATCCCAGTCTGACTGTTGGCTGCTCCCGCTGCATCTTGGTCCTCGTACGAAGGCTCAAGCTCATCTCCTGATTCAAGTGGGACAGGTGTGTCAGCTGCCGTAGCACCGCCACTAAGCCCACCAGGAGGCACAGAGCTCGACTTTCTCCTTCTAGAAGCAAGAGTGTCCATGGCAACAGGGCACACGAAGGCTTGGGCTCATAACCCTCGAGTACGAGGGCCAGCCAACTGTTTTAGCAGCAGAAGCGAAAGCGAATAAGATCTAACTTGGTACACTTCTCGATTTAAAAAACGTCTTCTGTACGTGCCTGACTGTCTTCCTTGCTGCAGGGGCCATGCACCTGCGGAGTCAAGCGTGTCATCCTTGCAGCAGGGGCAGGGACATACACATCTGCGTAGGGTTTAGGGTTTAAGGTTTAGGGTTTAAGGTTTAGGGTTTAGGGTGCAGGGTTAGGTTTTAGGGTTTAGGGTTTAGGGTTTAGGGTTTAGGGTTTAAGGTTTAGGGTTTAGGGTTAGGTTTTAGGGTTTAAGGTTTAGGGTTTAAGGTTTAGGGTTTACGGTGCAGGGTTAGGGTTTAGGGTTTAAGGTTTGCTAAATGTTCCGCGCACACCACCATGCAGGCATGTGTTGTGGTGTGCGCGGCGTTCAGCGCCCTTGCCCAACCCACCCACCCACATCTCAACCTTGACGGGTTTAGGGTTTTTTGATGGATGTTTTTGGCGCTTTTCTTTTCCTTTCGGGAGCTATGGATGAAGTAGGGCGAACCTATTGGTCTTTATAACCTTGGCTTGGAACCAGGCATATTATTTTTGGACAAATCTAGATCATGACGTCACGACGCTAAGATGTGAAACCTAGAAGTCTTTCAAGGCCAGAACGAATCTGACGCGATGGATCTTTTTGGTGCTTTTCTTTTTCTTTCGGGAGCTATGGATGAAGTAGGGCGAACCTGCTGGTCTTTATAACTTCTGCTTGGAACCAGGCATATTATTTTTGGACAAATCTAGATCATGACGTCACGACGCTAAGATGTGAAACCTAGAAGTCTTTCAAGGCCAGAACGAATCTGACGCGATGGCTCCCTTTGGTTATTGCACCGGCAAAGCAAATGAAAATCAGGCATGATGACTCAACTTCCACCAAGATAGCTTTGGGTATTGCACCGGCAAAAGAAATGAACATCAGGCTTTATGACCCAATTTCTACCAAGGTGGCTTTGGTTACAAAAGAAATGAATATCTTTATGATTCAACTTCTACCACGGTGACTCGCAGGGGCCTCCCAGGGGCCTCCCAAGGGCCTTCAAAGCCAGAACGAATCTGACGCGATGGCTCCCTTTGGTTATTGCACCGGCAAAGCAAAGGAAAATCAGGCTTTATGACTCAACTTCCACCAAGGTAGCTTTGGGTATTGCACCGGCAAAAGAAATGAACATCAGGTTCTACCAAGGTGGCTTTGGTTACAAAAGAAATGAATATCTTTATGATTCAACTTCTACCACGGTGACTCGCAGGGGCCTCCCAGGGGCCTCCCAAGGGCCTCAAGGCCAGAACGAATCTGACGCGATGGCTCCCTTTGGTTATTGCACCGGCAAAGCAAATGAAATTATGACTCAACTTCTACCAAGGTAGCTTTGGGTATTGCACCGGCAAAAGAAATGAACATCAGGCTTTATGACCCAATTTCTACCAAGGTGGCTTTGGTTACAAAAGAAATGAATATCTTTATGATTCAACTTCTACCACGGTGACTCGCAGGGGCCTCCAGGGGCCTCCCAAGGGCCTTCAAGGCCAGAACGAATCTGACGCGATGGCTCCTTTTGGTTATTGCACCGGCAAAGCAGCTGACAATCAGGCTTTATGACTCAACTTCCACCAAGGTAGCTTTGGGTATTGCACCTGCAAAGGACATGAACATCAGGCTTTATGACCCAATTTCTAGGGAACTTTGGTTACAAAAGAAAAGAATATCTTTAGGACTCAACTTCTACCAAGGTGGCTCAAGGGGCCTCCCTCCCAGGAACCTCCCCGAGGACCTCCCAGGAACCTCCCAGAAGCCTCCCAGAACCTCGCACCCAGCGGCCTCCTCGCAAGCAGGGGCTTTTCAGGCCTTGCATGAGCCAGGGTAAGCCAGGGTGAGCCAGGGTGAGCCAGGGTGAGCCAGGGTGAACCAGGGTGAACCAGGGTGAACCAGGGTGAACCAGGGTGAACCAGGTGAGCCAAAGGGTGACCGCGATACATGTCAGGGTATGGATAGGTGCAGCCCAGAGGCGAAGAAAATACATGAATTTTCGTGTTCGTCCAAAACCTTGTGCGGCAGGCACCAAAGTCCTAAGGAAAAAACCCAAACCGATTTACGCAGAAACATGTGGGTGACTAGCCGCAAAAGGTTTTGTAGGGAGACTGCGTCCCAACCTTAAAGGGAAAGCAAAAAATGGCAAGAACGACCCAAAAGTAGATAGCGAAAAAACGGGCCCAAAGGTGAAAAGTGACGCCATTTCCGCTGGGAGGGCCCAGGGGCAAGAATCCAAAATTGTTTTTTATATAGCAGTCACTAATGACCGCGAAAGGCGGCCACCCGGAGCGCAGCACAAAACCGCAGAAAATCGTAGAACAACGTGTGTTTGACGTTGTCGTCCCACCATTTTGGTTTGCCGCGACCTGTCGAAAACTATGCGCAAACCAAGGCACAGGGAGACAAACCAAAACCACACGCGCATTCAAAATATCGACAACCACTGTCCCGGGGGGGTCCCGGGACAAAGTCGCGGGGGTGTCTCGGGGCGTCCCGGGGGGGTCCCGGGACAAGTGTCCCAGGGCGTCCCGGGGGGGTCCCGGGACAATTGTCCCGGGGAGGCCCCGCGACTCCCCGAGACAACGCGGGACGATGTCCCGGGGGGGCCTTGGGACAACTGTCCCGGGGGGGCCCTGGGACAACTGTCCAGGGGGGCCCGGGACCAGCGGAATTTGCTTACGAGAAGTTACACCTGCACGTGACGCGCGTGGCGAGCGCCTAAATCCTAAATCCTAAATCCTAAATCCTAAATCCTAAATCCTAAATCCTAAACCCTAAATCCTAAATCCTAAACCCTAAATCCTAAATCCTAAATCCTAAATCCTAAATCCTAAACCCTAAATCCTAAATCCTAAATCCCAAATCCTAGGATGATGCTCCAAATCGTGGGGTTTAGGGTAATCAGCTTAGGAGCTAAGAGCAGGACTGTCGCCTGCACGCAGGTTCACTTAGCTCTAAGCGTTGACCGTCCTCACCGGACAGATCCAAGTCGGCGTCCACTAGGGCTGAAGCCCATCGCGTGGACGCACCGCGACCACCAGTGGGGACGCGGTAGCGACCGCCGCCAGCGCTAGCTGGGGAAAGCGGCGGTCTTTGTTTAGGGTATAGGGTTAGGGTTTAGGGTTTAGGGTTTAGGGTTTAAGGTTTAGGGTTTAGGGTTAGGTTTTAGGGTTTAGGGTTTAGGGTTTAGGGTTTACGGTTTGGAATTTCCGAAGGTAGCATCCGTAGAAGGAGGCGGGAATTCCAGGGTTTCGGCATCCCCGAGGTCCAGAGGAAACCACAAATTTTGGAAGTTAGACGAGCAAGGGTCTTTAGGGTTTAGGGTTTAGGGTCTTGCCAAGCATCGAGTCCTTGTTATGTGTAGCCATGAACCCCCGAAGCCCTTATCTGAAGATGGAAGGAGCTATTCCTCACAGTTCTGGGGAGGAAGTGGCCGCTAAACTCTCAGTCCTAAACTTTCCAGAGCCATGCCCAAACACCCTGAACCCGCATGCAATTGCTCTGTTCCAGGGGTGCGACGGCTTTGAGATTACAGGTCAAGGCCCTGGGGCTTAAGCCGTGCTGGCTTTGGGTTTGTGGGCTCCGGCCCCTGAAACCCTGAACCCGAAGAGTCAATCCAATCCTCTTGCAAAGCCTCATTCTGCAATAAGACTCCTCCAACTATCGATGTTCCGTTAGTCATCGGCTACTGTTGCTGCCCAACACAGTATCTCTGCGCTCTCTCAGCGCCTGCACTTGGCTCCCTTTGGCTCAAATGAAGTTGCAGGCCCAGGCGGCAATCACACACATTGTGATATTTTCGAAGAGCCAGTGTCTGGCGATGAACTGTGCCTGCAGAGATGCCAGGGCAAACGAGTGATGGAAGTTGTACTGGGCTTAGGGTTCCTTTAAGGGCTCTGTAGGGTTTAGGGTTTAGGGGTTAGGGGTTTAGGGCTCTAAGTGGGGTTATAAGTCCTCTGTCACAACTATAATTACCCTATGCATAACCGTACTTGTAACTACCCATGAACCTCCAAGTAGGGTCTCGGGTAGGGTTCAGGCTTGAAGAAGCTGATGACACAGCTTAATGAGGGGACCTGCACTCAGGGATCGGGGTTGTTCCTGGAAGCGTCGTCCCCACATCATTCCGAGGGTCCCAAGATCAGATGATCAGTACACCCTCACCCTCACACAAGGAATCACAAGGACAGGTCAGTCGAAAACCCAGAACCTGAACTCAAAACACTCAGCCGGAAAGCCCTTGACCCCAACACAAACAAACCCTGGCGAGGCCCATGTCTCAAGCAAGGCACACAGCCGCTCGTCTTGTACAAGTTTTTGACATCATAGCCTCAACAAGCGATGCTGCAAGCTTCGGCTTCATCATGGACCCGAGAAGCAATAAGCCCTCACTGACTCTTCAACCTAGTATACCCAGAGACTCCAATACCCCTTAATTAAGGAATATACCTTAAATTAGAGTAGGGTCCCTAATATGATTTAGGGTATATTCCTTAATTAAGGGGTATTGGAGTCTCTCGGTTCGGGGACCTGCCATGGCAGACATCTGTCGGGACTGCGATAAGAGACTCGCTGCTTATTGAAACCTCTCTTGTCAACTCTAAACCCCGACTCCTGAAACCCTAAAACCCTAAACCCCTAAACTTCTGAAACCCTAAATACTAAAGCCTAAACCACAGGCCTGACGCCCCATGCGAGTCTTCAGGGTGGTACCCGCAGAGCGCTAAACTGACCTACTTGGCCTCTACGGTTCAGCGCTGAGGATTTTAGGGTGAGGGCCTAAGGTTTCGGGCCTCAGGCTACTGGAGTCATGAGAAACCCAGAGACTCCAATACCCCTTAATTAAGGAATATACCTTAAATCATATTAGGGACCCTGCTCTAATTTAAGGTATATTCCTTAATTAAGGGCTACTGGAGTCATGAGAAACTCTCTTTGTGCACCGCCTGCAGTGGGTCAAAAGACAAGCCCGAAGTCCCAAAAGCCCAGACGCGACACCGTAAACCGTACGAACCTTTAAATAAAAACACACCCTGGTTTTGTAAGAGCCGAGTTTCAAAATTAGATCTATACGGGCTCCATCACTTTCCATAAGGAAGACTACGGGGCACCCTAAACCCTTTTAGTACCCTTATAGTATCCCTTTAAGGATCCCTTTAAAGGAGCCCCTACACCCTTGTAGTACCCTTATAGTATCCCTTATGGCCGTTTGGGCCTCACATCTTCTGCCGTACTCAAACCGCCCAGCCTGGCTCGCTCAGCTCGCCTTTCACCATTTCCTCACCAGGCGTTGAAGCTTAAGGCCTGAGGTTTCAGGTTTCCGTGGCTTAGGGTGCAGGACTTGAGGAGTTCAAGCCTCTTTTCGTGGGAAGGGGCTATTGCTTCTCAGCCGGTTCGGACGGTGGCGCTTCGCCCCGGATGGTGCTGGGTTCTCGGCCGAAAACTACCACGGGTCTCAGATCTGGGTTCAACACGGCAGACGGGGTTTAGGGTTTAGGGTTTAGGGGCCAAATCCACACTTCTATGAGCTAAGAACGTCTTCAAACCCGTCCAACAGGCCTTGATGTCCTGGCCGCCGAAGACCGCCTTCTTTCCCTCAGCGAAGCGGGCGAGGGATGACCGGCTGATGTTGTTTACAGAGTCTAGGATTGGGGTTGCGGCTTTCGTCGGGGAGTTTCCGCTCAGGAACTGCAGGAATCCGTGAAGGAAAGATGAAGGGGTCTTGGGCATGTGGATGCATTTCAGTACGCTCTATCATATTCTAGAACATTATTATGATATATTTTGTTGTAAAGTATATTCTAGTACATTCTATCATAGTATATGATCATATACTATAATATATTTTAGTACATTATGGTATATTATTGTATATTATAGTATATTATAGTCTATTATAGTATATTATAGTATATAATAGAGTGTGGGATCTTGAAGCTCAGGGTCTCTTGGCTTCGGGCCTTTGGCTTGGGGGAGGGCTGGGGCTGCAAGAGCTTCAGGCCGAAAGCCTCCAAGGAAAAGGATCGTGCTTAGGGCTTAGGGTATAGGGTTTAGGGTTTAGGGTTTAGGGTATAGGGTTTAGGGTTTAGGGTTTAGGGCTTAAAAGGAACTCCAGAAAGTTGGAATATGGAATAATGGCAGGATCCCCTATAATTTACCTTAAAGGGATTATGATAATGATCTTCCAACTTTCTGGCTTCTACTGTAATATAGACACCTCCAGCGACGCATGGAAATTATTCGAGACCATGAGTCCTGAGCTGAACCTCGTAAAAAGATGAGCCCTAAAACCAACAAAGACTGAACTTCGATCAGAAGCCGTGGGTTGTGTCTATGGTCCGAGATGTATTCATTTAATTTGGGTCTGGAGCCCAACATCCTTGGACTTTAGGGTTTAGGGTTTAGGGGTTTGGGGTTTTGGGTTTAAGCTTTAGCGTTGAGGGTTTAGCGTTGAGGGCTCGGCCTAGCGTTAAGTTTAAGCGGCTTAGGGTGGCTTCGCAGAGAAACCACCAACGAGCCCTACCGCGGAGCATGCAGACCGAGATTGACGGCCGTCGAACAGAAGCGCTTCAGACCCGAATAAGCCCGCCTGCCTGGGAAATCCGAATGAAACGCCTCGAAGAGAGCCCTGATTCCAAGAACCCCCTTGCCTTAAACGGACGGATGTCCTCGAATCAAAACCTTGCATCCATATCAGCCGACTTCTCAAACCTGAACCCATAAAATCCCGAATCAGAGCCCGCAGCCTCCAAATGCTTGTTGAACCCTGAAACCCGACGCAAAAATCACCCAGCAGAACTGAAAGCCCCAACCCCAAAGCTCGAATCAAAGACACCAAGATTCCAAATCGCCTATGCCTCAAACTCCTACTCCTAGTCAAACCTCCAAAGCCCCCAAGAAAACTGTGAAGGTGCCCATAAAAAGCTCTGAAGCCCCAAACCCCTAAGTTCACTGGGCAACAGTCACGCACAAACCGACCCGCGAGGACCTGAGAACCCCCAGAAGTCTCGATGGGAACCCGGCGGCTTTTTGCTTCACCTCCGCTCCACGCGGGAGGAGAGCGGGCGATTTCTAGGGGATGTTTGGGGCTTAGGGTTTCGGGTTTAGGGTTTCGGGTTTAGGGAGGTTTTTTTTATGGGCTCTTTTCCGTCTGCACTTGCGTCCGAAACCCCAAGAGCTGAGGGAGCCTTTGAACCCAACCCCGCAGCCATAACAGCCAACAGATCCCATGAACTCAAACAGCCTCTGCAGGGTCGGTCCCTAAACCCTAAACCCTAAACCCTGAACCCTAGACCCTAAACCCTGAACCCTAAACCCAAAGCCCTAAACCCTAAACCCTAAACCCTAAATCACAAAAGAGGAGCACCTCTGCGCACAGCTCCTGTAAGGCAGACACGTGTTCTGCAAATGACAAACTACGATGGAACAGGTTTAGGGAGGTTTAGGGCTTAGGATTTCGGGTATATGGGGGTTTCCGAAAATGGGGGACCCTAATATATTACCCTAAATAATAGGATCCTTATTATAAGGACCACCAAAATAAGGTACCCCTATTTTCGGGTATATAAGGAGCTCTTTGTTCCTAGGGTTTCGGGTCTGCGGTCAGGGGTTGTGTGTTTAGGCTATATAAGGATTCAGGGTTTCGGTTCAGTCCCCAGAGTCCTTAGGGTTTCAAGGTCGACGGCTCTTTTGGCTAAAGCGGTTTCAGGGTTATTTGGGGCTTTCGGGATAGGGTTTAGGGTTTAGGGTTTAGGGTTCAGGTGTCGCGGGGTCCACAGCTTGGGGGTTAGATGTGCTTAGGGCTTGGAAAGTCCTAGGATTTTCAAGTTGGGAAAGGGTTGAACGCTTAGGTCAGCGTCTTGGGGTTAGGCCTTGTCTAGGCATTGGGTCTGTTGGTGTGGTGCTTGCTGAATGGTCCTTCTACCGTCTATGTGAACCGTGGTCCTGGCTTTGTGAGGGATTGTCCCCTAACTCAGAACCCTCCATCTAAAGCGGCTGCGATGCTTGAATTTGGTTCCTTCGTTGAGAGACTCGTCGGCTACGCATTTTGCGGCTTGACTGTTTAACTTGCTACGGACTAGGGTTGCGCACCATGTATTTACACTACAAAGTACCGCCCGAATTCCACTCTTCAAGGATCCTTCTGCAGGGCTCAGGAGAGGCTTAGGGTGTAAAGCTGGGTCTGTCTGCAACAGTACAGCAGGAGTCATCACTTGCAGTCTTGCCCAATTCCAGTTTGGCGCGGCTGCTCCCCAAACCCCAAACCATGGCTGGGCTGACCCCTAGACGCCCTACCTAAACCCTAAAACCCTAAACCCTAAACCCCTAGATGCAAAGAAGCAGTTGGAATTTCGGGACTTGGGGTTCAGGGCTTGGGGCTCTAGATCCCAAAGATCCAACTCCTGCAGTCCCAAAGCAGGAACTTGAAAAAGCAATCCTGGGTTCTCAAGAAATCCTGGGTTCTAGATCCCAAATAGAAAGGTGCATGTTGGGAACCCAAAGACTCTAAGAAGCACCAAGAGTGCCTTCAGTGGGTTCCTACATTATTGAGCCCGATGAAACCTGAGAGGTCGTCAGGCAACCGCCGAATCCTAGTACTACCTAGCCATACCCAATTTCTGAAGGCGGCAACTGCTAGTACATAGCGAGGAAACATAGGGAATCGTAACTGATGACAACTAGCTTCCAATAACAACCAGCTATTGATAGTACTTCATACCAACTCATAATCTACGACTACTGCGAGCTACAAGCAGCTACCCACAAATGCTTCTACAAGGACAGTAGTATGCCGCGGTGGACCTCTTCGACTTCCAACGTTGACTTGGTGGAACCCTGACTCTTCAAGCTTAAACCCTCCACCACTGAACCCCCAAACCTTCAACCCCACTAAGCCCCGAACCCCTAAAAGACTCCAAGGTCTGAGCTCTAAATCCTAGAGTGGCTTCTACCCTAAAACCAAACAGAGCCCTAAACCCTGAAATGCGGCACCTCGGCTAGCTTGCTGTCAAGCTCAAGGGGGTCTACCTGCTCGCTTGACGTGTTCGGGAGGTTGCTTGCATCTTGGGATCCGCCATTCCATTTAACAGTTTGGGGTTCCGGACGGTAGGTTTAGTTGAGGTTTAGGAACAGTGCCAAAACTCTATCCATAGCTACTTCTGAGCCCAAAGGCAATGCCCGTGACCCGACTTTAAAGCACTCATGAACCTTCAGAGACAAATCAGCGAGTTTGCGGTGAAGAAAGTATCGGCTCTTGCTCGGGTTAGCAGCCCAGACCCAAGATGGGGTAGTTGTCAAAGCTAGGGTCCCTTTTTGGTGCCGTATTAGAATAAGGACCCAAAAGGGGACCCTAATATTGACAACCACCCAAGATGGATTGGAATTGTCCCAAGAAATGGTGACTTCTCAAACACTGGGAAGTTCCTTATTAGCTACTCCGTTGGGGAACCGATAGTATAGATCCTGCGAATACGATTGAAAACTCCATCTCGCGGTCTGCTGTTCTCAAACTCCGAAATCAGGCCAGGGTAAGCCCTAAATCCTAAACTCAGTGTCCAGCTCCTGGACGCCTACGCCACTGGGGCCCGAAGGCTTCCACACATCATGATCTAAGGCCTAAGGTTTAGGTTTTACTGGTTTCGCCCTTACGTTTCCGGTTCTTTTAATTTGTGAAACTTTCGAGCAGCTGGAGACTGGACCGCAAGCTGAATGATGAAAGACGTTGCAGCTTGTGGTGGAGGTTTCTCGATAGTCGGCGAAATGAAGCGATTTCGCAGGTTCATGCATCTCGAGAGGGTTCCCCGACACGCTAGACCCTCAGCCCGTAATCCCTCAAAGCATGAAGCTCTAAACTTCGAAACCCCCGAGCCTCAGTTGCTAAACCAAAACTCAACCCTCAAACACTAAACCGAGACCCCGAAACCCCCAAATACCAAGCCGACCCCATAGCCTGTAAATGCTGCCCTCCGATCGGCTCAAGGCGAACTTGGGTTTAGGGTTTAGGGTACTCTTCTTCGGCATACTATACAATTACTTATTCAAGACACATGCCTCAGAAACCCGATGCCCTGAGGACATATCCCAAAGCGAATCTCCAAGTTAGGACCCTAAACCCCAAACCCTAAACCCTAAACCCCAAACCCTAAACCCCAAACCCTAAACCCTAAACCCCAAACCCCAAACCCCAAACCCTAAACCCTAAACCCCAAACCCTCAACCCTAAACCCCAAACCCTAAACCCCAAACCCTAAACCCCAAACCCTAAACCCGAAGCTTTAGGGAACCCTGGAGGCCCTCCCCACATTCCTCCTGGGCAATTTGGAGTGACGTACCTCTGCTGGGGGGTTTAGGGTTTAAGGCTTCATGGGGTTTAGGGTTGAGGGTTTGGGGTTTAGGGTTTAGGGTTTAGGGTTTGGGGTTTAGGGTTGAGGGTTTGGGGTTTAGGGTTTAGGGTTTGGGGTTTAGGGTTTAGGGTTTGGGGTTTGGGGTTTGGGGTTTAGAGTTTAGGGTTTTTCTGGGTTTAGAGTTTAAGGTTTTTCGGTGTTTACGGTATAGGTTAGTTGTGGTTTAGGGCCGTCTAGGGGTTTCTGTTTTCAAAATTTGGGGTCTGAAGTTTAGGTTTCGGGTTTAGAGCTTGGGGCTTAGGTTTAGGGCTTAGGGCTCGAAGTTCAGGGTTCAGGTTATTCGGGGTCTAATAATAATAATAAGAATAATCATAATAATAATAATAGTAATAACAATATTAATAATAATAGTAATAATAGTTAGGGTTTGGGAAACCTCTTCTTTGGAACAGGAGCTTAACACAGAAAAACTGTCTTTCAAACCTCCCAGCGCGGATCACCTATCGTTTGCAGTTTACCACGGCTCCGAGCTTGGATTTGCTACGTGCCCGGGCTGCAACCCTTTCAGGAGTCTGCGCACATGACCACTCGGAGCTAGGAACGGCAATCTTAAACCCGAAAGGCTTAAACCTCAAGATCACTGCGCTGTAGGGTCGATGCCTCTGCTATTTGTCCTGCTCGCGAAATTTACGTTACGAGGCCATGCACCATAGGGACAGCTACACACAACCGTGAGACTTGTGATGGAAGTCAAGCGGGCAGTTCTAGGACAAGCAGTTGCTCTCTAATGTCAACCCTTGGGGACATCCCGATCCCTAAACCCGAAACTCGTAAACCGAAACAATCCCAAACCCCAAACCGCTAAACCCAAACCTAAACCCTAAACCCTAAACCCTAAACCCAAACCTGCCCAACCTTTATAGAGCCCCTCGCTCCTGTGGGCTCTGTCTACGCTTGGGCTCGAAGCCCACCTGCAACGTGGCTTGGATTCGAGGCATGTGGTCCAGGTGCCCGAAACCCTGAAGCCCGAAACACTCCCAAAGAAAAATTGATTGAATAGAAGCCCAACAACCGCACAAAACGACACTCAAGACCGAAGAACAAGAAACTTTTCAGCCCTCGCGCTCTAAGCCCTGACCCCGAGACCTCGAAGTCTTGGGTGAGTCGCTTCTCACTCGACCGAGCGGCGTCGCTGCGTCTTCCTTCCCTCCGCCAGAGGCTGCGGCGGCTTGATGTCGTCATCCTCTCGAGGTTTAGGCATTCAGGGTGTTGGTTTAGGGTTTAGGGTTTAGGGGTTTAGGGGTTTAGGGGTTAGGGGTTTAGGGGTTTAGGGGTTTAGGGGTTTAGGGGTTTAGGGTTTAGGGTTTCGGGTTTAGGGGTTTAGGGTTTAGGCATTTAGGATGTTCGGTTGGGCTTCTAGCTGCTTCCGGCACAGGTGTGAAGGCCACTTCTGAGACTCGGCGGGTTGTTGTAATTGTCACCATCAGGGAACATATTGGCACCACCCGCCCACCACCCCACCACCCGAATGCTTGAAACCAACCATCAGATCCATCCTACCCGACCCACCACCCAAGACCCACCACCCTAGGCATCCTAAGACAAAACTGCCTACCACCACCCCAAGACCCACCACTGTAGGAATCCCGCACACAAGATCTCAACTCAAGACCCCACCCTATCAAAGGAGCACCTGAAACCCTCCACCTAGCACCCGGCCCAAATCCAAATCAAAAACCGAAACCCGTACCCGAACCCCCAACGTCTTGCCAACGTGATGGCAACACTGACTACAGCCTGTTGACTTTTCACGGATGAATCACGGCTCTGCAAATGCCTCCGGTTTAATGAGTGGTTGCATTGCCGAGTCCTCATCCTCCCTCTTGTCAAGCGCATATAGCCCAAGTGGTACAACTATAATAACTACAAACCAACAGAGAAACGACATCCTAACATGCATCCAAGACATGTGCCGCACTATGATGGCTGCATGCCAAAACGACAGTATCATCCCAAGCGCCCACAAACTCACCCAGCACGCCCAATGTGGGAGTGATGCTTCCCATGCGCAAAGATGCTGCGGCAAACAGGCAAAGCCCATCAAGGCAAGCAGCAAAACAATTGAATGGCAAAGGGCTTCTCTTGAGTCAGATATGTCCATGCACACCACGTCGTCAACGAAGGCGAGCCCAGCCCAAGTCAAGTTGAAGAAAGCACAACATATCACAATCATCGTTCTTGCGACTTTGTGACGTTCTGTCAATGTAGTTGTCTTCCTCAGAAAAAAGAACAAAGTAATTCCTGCGCCAAGCAAGCACAGAACTCTGGGCACCACTGACAAGTTAATCGGCACGCGACCGCATGCTTTCGTAGTGGGGTCTGCAATCTGAACACACAGCTCCATCTGTGCCAGGAAAGAAGGCACGAATGACTTGCATGCACTCCACCACTCAGCAATCTTCTTGCTGAAACCTTCCAGCTGCGGCTTGACTTCATCCAGATTTCGGCGGACTGCAAACGAAAATGCGGATACCGCCAATGCATTCATGTTCTTGCACAACGTATCATTTGTGTTGTTCACACCCCAATAGTGCAACTGCACCAGTGCATACAGCAAAGCCACTGTCGGAAGACATAACATCCATGGAATTTCAAACAACTGCCGGCTGTCAGGCGTTGCTGACGGCCTCTTCTGGACCATTTCGATGGGTCAATGGGTCTGCTCGTCTTCGAGCCGTGAGGGCTGCCAATAACACACAACCCGCAAGTAGTGACTCTCGACCCCACGGATCCATCCTGATCCGGACACCTGTAAGACTACATCCGCAACTCTAAACCCGAAGCCCAAAACACACACACACACACACAAAAAAAAAAAAAAGCGGAAAACATAACTCTAATCTCTCGCCCTTCCGTTTCTGCGGAGTAGCATAAAACATCTACTACCACCACTCGCTTCATTCATTCTTGTTGTGATTATGTTGCTTGCTTGTGCGTAAGCTTGTGGCTGGTGTTCTCCGTCATTCCTGTTGATTCTTCTTTTGGGCTGGGTTGAGGTTTCTTTCAAGATCGGGAAGTCCTAACCCTAAACCCTAAAATCTTACTCCAAAAACCACCTTGCCCAACGCGAGGAGTTTCTCTACACCGTCTACAGCACAGAGCCCTACCACCAGATCCGCGACTAGGTCTACCAGCGCATTGGGGTAAACAACACATCTTTTGAACAACAACTTTTTAAACCAACATAGACACTAAAAGTAAAGCCCAAAAATTTCAACTGGAAGGGTTAGGGAATCTCCGAAACCATACGAAAAAAGCAAAACAGTAACCAAAACATAGGCAAATCCCAGACAGAAGCACGAAGAAACAAAGAACACATAAAACATAACAAAAAAACAAAAAAACATACGACAATGTAGGTGACGCGAGGAACGAGCCTCACGAGACATTCGTGACGGATTTTTTGAAGTTTTAGGGTGGTTTCAAACATAACATTATAATATTAATAATGTTGTGCTTGTTTAATCCATTAAATCAAACTCAGGTTTATTCAATAGTGTTCTAACGATTTTGTTAAAATCATACGCTGTAGCATTAACATTATATTTCATTTTGTATTGTATCCATTCTTGCATTTCTTCTTTGTCTCTACAATCCAGCATTGTATTAAATAACTTCTTAAACATGTTGTATCTCTTCATAGTTATGTTTGTGATCACGTGTTTGACGGAATCATATAACGGGAATATGCGTTCCAAGCTTAAAATAAGCTTATCAACATCATACAAACATAAATCATTGGCTTCAAGTCGTTCTTCTAATACTTTCTCTTTTTTTATGGTCTGTTCGCATTTCCAACACCGATAAGTAAAGCCATAGATATTATGAATAATATTTTCTGGTAGTGGCAATTCGTATAAAGTGCAATAACGCTCATGTTTCTTACAATCCTGTCATTTACATTTAGTCCGCTTTTCCCTACTTTCCCTGATGTAATCGCTAACCTTGATAACATCCAAGAAATCATTTATGATTTCATCCTGTTCTTTCTGATTGAACATTTCCCTGTTAATATGTATAGGTGTTATTTCTTTGAGTGTTTACTTAAGAAAAAGTTTCATCAAAAGAAAAACTAAACTTTTAACAACTCAAAGCGTAAATACGCTCTATTGTTACCTTCAACATAATAATATTTTTGACCCAGTTTTTCATCAATTTTTTCTATGGTATAAATATTTTGCGACCAATTTGATACACGTTCTTTTTCATTGGGTTTCCTCTTCCTAAATATTTTAACTTCATCACCAACACCTAGATCAGGATATACACGATTTCGTTTAGCATTCATATTTAAATGCAGTTTAACTTTTAATTCGTTGCTCGGTTTTCTGGCATCCTATGGGGTGAAGCCAGTTGCGGAATGCTTCATTTTATTATTGTATGTTAATAATATTTCAAAAATATAATCCGGCCACTGATCATTGTTCTTACCCTTTTTCTGATCGGCTTCAACACGACGATATAATAAATCTTTGAACGTCCTAATAGCTCTCTCGCTAAAAATTTGGATGTGCCCTAGTCCTGTGA
>CAJNDT010001234.1:12500-71240 GCA_905221615.1 Symbiodinium sp. CCMP2592 | reverse complement strand
AAATCGCTAAGCTCAGAACCACGCTGATTGCTGAGAGCGAACGCAACAAAGCACAACATCTTGACTTTCTTGGAATCCGATTCAAACAAGTCCTTGAAGAAACCGAAGCGAGTATGGAACGGCGTTTCATTACTGAAATCGCCGAAATGAGTGCACAAAACGACAGACTGCAGGATGAACTGGCTGCCGCAGAACGAGCCTTAAGAATGGAAGCCAATGCGGACGAAGCGGGCAAACAATATGCCACGCCGAGGCCAGGACCTAATCCTACTATCCCGTTCTCCAATCCATTTGAGATTCCCGAGAACATGAAGGACATCTTCGGAAGAACGCCGCAAGCTCAGGAACCTCCGCAAGGAACTTCTGTACCACCTGGGTTTGAGAACAGAGAGCCACAAAAGGAAAAGTCTCCTAAAGCTGCCCAAACTGGTAAGCCGGCGACTGTTGATCCAGACGGGGTTCCACATGTTGATTTCGGAGCTGAGGCATTGATTAGGGCAGCACGCTTGCTTACCCCTAAGACCGAAGATGAAGAGGGCAAACCAAAGGTGAAAGAAGCCGAAAGCATCAAGCTTCCCGATTACCCTAATCCAGAGACCTACCGATCGTGGCGGATCTCGGTCCGCGAGATTGTGCGGGCTGCGAGCGATCGCCCGGATGAGGCATTTCGCTGGGTGCAGGAAGTATACGATAAAGAGGCTACCCTCAAGTCCTTACATGACACTGGGAAATTCTTAACATTGGACACGAAGTTGTTGGCTGCACTTACCAGAGTCGCTAGAGGAGAGATTTCAAGGCAAGTCCTAAACTTCAAGGAAACAGAGGCCACAGGAGGACGTGCCGTCAGGGGAAGACAGGTATTGTGGATGTTTCACCAACACTTTAAGACTAATGAAGAAGTCGGAAGCCTCTATAGCGTAGAGGACCTTTTAAAAGTGAAGTTGGTTGGGGACGACTTGGCTACCTTCCTTTACAACTTCGAGTCGGTGATTGCTGGAATGAGTCATGTTCCGGATGAGGTTACTTTGAGGGACATTTTGCTGAGGGAAATTCGGAAATCCCACCACATCAAGTACGATCTTCAGCTGTACGACAGGGCAAAAGAAGGAAACCCCGTACACACGTATGAATTCCTCGTCAATGCCATTAGGGAGCATCTGACTAGAGAGCGTATGCGCAAGAATCGTGATCGCATCGCTAAGTCGCATGGCGATAGATACGGGGCCCCAGCGTACGGATCTGAACGTCGCCCCTCTTCGCGAGGAGGCCGTGGAAGAAGCATGTCCCGAAGTAGCTCAACATCCAGAACAAGCAGCAAAGGATCGAGCCAACGAACACCGCCTAGATCTCAGAGTCCCAAAACACAACAGGTTTGTTACGACTTCCAGAAAGGGAAATGCACAAGAGGCTACAAGTGTAAGTTTCTCCACAAACCAAAGTCAAGATCCCCAAGTCCTCATCGAACGCCTCAGAAGAAGATCAACGCGATTTGCACCTTTTGGAAGAAAGGCAAGTGCAACAAAGGCAAAGACTGTAGGTTCCTGCATCAAGATAAGCCCAATCCAACTGACGCCGCTCCTACCGAGCAGGCCGCCCCTGCGAAGAACGATGAAAAGCCTAGGAGTCCGACCCCGGATCCTAAAGCAAAGAAGGAAAAGAAACACAGGGGCAGGTCCAAGAGCAAGGAAAAGTCTGGCGGACGCACGGCAGCTTGTTGCATTTCGTATGCGCTGGCAGCTGTGCCCAATGGGCAAGGCGTTAAGGGTGATGCTTCCGGAACGTTCAAGAAACTAAGGTTCAAGGAGAAGCCAAGCATTCGGGAGATTCCATTGGATGGTAAGGGTAAGAAGCATAGGACCAAACCGCGAACTTTCGAAGTTTGTTACTTGGATGCTGAAAGTTGCCCAAAGCCTCCAGTTCAGGACCTAAGCACGGCCATAAGAACAGCGAACGAGCTTGCCAGGATCATGTCCTGTATGCTCAATGGGATTGAAAGCCACTGTGAGTACGAGTGCACAGATGACTGCGAAGAGGGTGAGATCCCAGTTGCAGTGTTGAAGTGCGAGCTGTGTTCTAGCGTTGAAAGAACAGCATGCTCTAGCTTTAATGCGGGATTAGAATTCCTCGCCGATACTGGCAGTGAAGAAGATCTGATCAGTAGGCACGATCACTCTATCTACTATCCCGAGGCTCCCATCGAAAACGCTAGTAGGCCGGTCAACTTGATTACAGCTAATGGTCCAGTTCAGGGAATCAAGTCAACCAACATCCCGATGCCTGAACTGAAGCAAAACATTGAGTGCTATCTACTGGAAAGCACGCCACCGGTTTGTTCTGTTGGGAGAAGATGCATGGACGATGGATATGATTTCCATTGGCCTGCGGGCAAGGTTCCATACTTCATAGCTCCCGATGGTAAAGTCATCAAGTGTAAGATGAAGGGTAGAGTCCCAGTGATCTCGAATGATGACTCGGTAGCGAGCCCAGCAAGTGCTGATGATTCCCAGAAATCTGCTGGAACTCAGGTGTTTAACGCCGGTACAGTCAAGGTTGAACTGGCGGCACCTGCGGAGGACGAGTCTTCGGGTTTCCAGTAGAAAGCCGTCCGAGAGGACCGGCCGGGGATGAAAGAGTCGTTCATAGCGACTCCGAAATAGAAGAAGCAATCAATGCCGCACCACCAATTGCAATCAAGCCTAAAGATTTAGCCAAGCCAGGTTGGATCACTAGCAGTGAAATTGCCGCATCAAAGATCATTATTGGTCATCGGCCAAAGGCTTTGCGAGTACCTGCACCTCGTCATCCAAGGTTCGTGCTAAGGACAACTTGGATCTACAAGGACTCTGCTTGGAGCAAGATTGAGGATTCTGTTGACATCAGAAGTCTAAGGGTTAAAAATCAAAAGATTGATGGATCGCCAATTCTGTCGATTACTGCTTTCAAAAGACCCGAGGACGCCCCCTTAATCGAGCCCGATAGTGACAAGGAAGAAGATGAGGGAAAGGAAATCTCGCAAGAAGCCCGGCTTCGCGCCGAGGCCGAAAGCATCCATCATCAATTCTGCCATCGTCCTAAGAACCCATTCTGCAAAGTGTGCCAAAAGGCGAAGATGCTATCTCCCCAAGCTCGAAGAAAGGGGGGATCTTCGACCATACACAGTGAAAAGTATGGGGATCATGTTACCATTGATCATCTCGTGACAAGAGATTTGAGGGACTTTGGATTTCAGGATGAGAGGGTGGCGCTTGTTATCAAAGATGTGTTTTCACAATTCAGGTATGTGTACCCAAGCACAACAAAATCATCGGAACAAGTGCATGAGGACCTTCTGCACTTTTTCGGTACGCAAGACGAAGTTGGGGTTATTTACTCTGACAACGCGCCGGAGTTAGGAGCAGCTGTGAAGGAACTCCGATGTAGGCACAACACCTCTAGAGAGTACGTGGATGAAACTAAGGCCGTCATCGAACGGGAAATCCGCACCGTACTAGAGGGTACGCGCTCGAACTTGGAGCAAGCCGGTCTTCCAGAACGGTTTTGGCCTTTAGCAGCTCAGCACCACTCCATTGCGCTCAATCTCACAAAACGAGTGGATACTGGTGAAATCCCATGGGAGGCACGCTTTGGGGAGTCCTTTGCGGGATTGATTGTTCCTTTCGGAGCTAAGGTCTTGTATTGGCATAACCCTAAACAGAACGTTCCGGAGACTTCCAAGTTTTCGTCAACTGGGGTTGAAGGGATCTTCCTGGGATACCATATCCAACCAGGGTTTGTTTGGAAGAAGGAGTATTTGATTGCACCCGTGAAAGACGCACAGTTTGCCATTGAGGACGGAAACCTCAAGGTCATCAGGGCTAAGCGTGTTGAGTTGATTGAGGGAAGTTTTGAGTTCCCACTTCAATCGGAAAGGATCAAGGATCGCGAGGCACACGAGGTCCCACAGTTGGATGATCAGAACATTCATGCTTCAGATGAAGAAAAGGAACGGGGACTTCGTGAGGCAGGCGAACTTCTTGATGAAATCGGCTTATCCGAACCTGAACCCGATGACGATCAAAGCCCACCGAAAGGTGAGGCCGCGCCTAAGCCCAGTGAGCCATCATCTAGTTCCAAAGGTGATCTGTTTGATCCCACGAAATATCCTGATGGTAGACCGGTCCCTGCTGGTTACAATTGGGATGGGGTTAGACTTGTGAGGAACAAGAAAGGCTCCAAGAGACCTCCTGATGTTCCGTCTGAATTCTGGCACATGTATTCCGCACAACAACGAAAAGAGGAAATCGAACGATGGGAGAAGAAGGTTGCGCGGGAGGAAGCTAGATTAAAAGAAGAACGAGAGAAAGAAGCTCCCGCTATGCCTGTTCTCCTTGGACATCGAGAACCTCATCGACCGAGGACGCCTGAGGATGGGAAGAGGTTGCACGGTTTATTTCTGGATAAGCTAGAGGAAACTTGCGAGGATCTTTTCGCTGCAGTTGCCAAGCTTATCAATCAGAATGATGTTGCCAGAAACCCTGAGGCTCAGGCTGCTATGGACAAAGAATGGAAGAAACTTCTTGATAAAGGGTGTTGGCTTGAGAAACAGGTTCGTGAGTACGACGACGTCTTGTCTGAAACCAAGGCAAAAGGCGAAAAGGCTCACTTCGGGAACGTGTTCGAGATTTGCAGCCTTAAGGGTTCCGAGTTGCAGGATGGTAATCCGCTTAAGTACTACAAGGGACGCTCTGTGTTCCAGGGGAACCAGGTTCGAGATGAAAATGCGGATCACGCGATCTTCGCCGAACTGGGTTCTAGCCCTGCAAGTATGGAAGCGGGTAAAATCATCGATGTGTTCGGAAGCCAACCAGTCTATGCAAAACAGCAAGCTGATGCTCGACAAGCGTATACTCAAGCTTTGTTCAAAGGGATTGCGACTTGGGTTCGACTTCCCAAGAATCGTCGACCGCCCGAGTGGCGCAACTTTCGCGACCCAGTTTGTCCCCTCAGACTTGCTTTGTATGGACATCCTGACAGCGGCGGCATCTGGGAACGACACTGCACTGCTCAGTTGAAGAGCATAGGGTGGATCCCGGTTCTTCCAGATATATGGCAAAGTATCTTTTACCATCCTGAACTAGATCTCCTCCTCGTCGTCTACGTCGACGATTTCAAAATGGCAGGACCAAAGGACAATCTTGCTAAGGGATGGGAGGGGATTGGGAAGGTTTTGGATATGGATCCTTCGGAACCATTTGGGAGATGCTTTGGTTGCAATCATCGAGAGCAGAACGGTGTTATGCTTGACCGCAGCGCACATCCTTTTGCTTATGTCTTCGACAAGAAAATTGCAGCACCAGCAGCCGGAGGAAACTCCAGGCCGAGTAGGACAGAAGATTATTGGGAAGTTGATCCGGATGCTGCGCTTGCAATCAGACATCACAGGTACCCCAGAAAGCGTTTGTACGTACCAAGTGAAGACGACATGAGACAGTTTCCCACTCTGGGAACTGAACGCATAACAGAGTTTGAGAATGGAGATCAGATACAGGATGATTCCAATCATGGGGGCCCTGCTAGGCGAAACGAGTGGTGGACGGGCAAAACAATCTTCTCTATCATGCCAACGACGGCAGACGACTTTAAGCTCGCTGCTGCCCCCCGAAAGGGCAGGCCGATGAGAAGCAAATCAGACGCTAAGCGCGAAGCTAAGCAGTCTAGATTTAAGAGCACTGATACGATCATCAAGGAACCCGTCCCCGCTATGACTAAGCCTGTCAACGTTGTGACGTATGACATGAAGGACTTCCTGGTCTCCTGTGTCGACAAGTATTGTGAATTAGCTAAAGTTTCACGTGATTCCCTGAAGTTTGCAGCTACGCCATTTCATGAGAACAGAGTAGCCAAACCTGTGGAAGGCAACGAACCCCAGGGGAGGTTGCAACCGATTGCCAGTCGGGTCCTCATGAAGGTGTTGTTTGCAGCAAGAATGGCAAGGTGGGACTTGCTTCGGTGTACCCAGTCGCTGGCTTCTAGGGTCACAAAGTGGTCAAGGGACTGCGATGTCGGTTTACATCGGCTGATCTGCTACATTAATTCGAGCTTGGACATCACGATGCAGGGTTTTATTGGCGATAAGATTTCGGACTGTAAGTTGTGGCTCTTCTGTGACGCCGATTGGGCAGGAGAATTTGATTCCAAGTCCACATCAGGATGCGCACTGTTCTTGGTTGGGCCCAATACTTACTACCCGTTGAATGCTTTTTCTAAGAAACAGACCAGCATCACGACGTCTAGCACCGAAAGTGAAGTAGTTTCAGCGAATCATGGCATCAGAGCACAAGGCCTGCCTAGCTTAAGCTTGTGGTGTTATCTTTGGGGAGAGGTCACCGCTAATGCAGCCGGTCGAAAGACCAGGCCGCCGGCGGAATCACCTAAAGTCACGGAAACAATCGTTGCAAGGATTGACCCGGAGCTTGATGAAATCAGGTATGGTGAACTCAGTCATGAAGGACGCTCTGTCGCGGATATTAATGGCTTGGATGTTCATCTTTCTGAAAAGTTTCAGGTTCAGTTCTTAGAAGATAACCAAGCTACAATCACCATCATTGCGAAGGGTGACAGTGAAAAGCTTCGTCACACCGATAGGACGCAACGACTTTCGTTTGCATGGATGAAGCAACAATTCGAAAAGGGCCATTTCAACATGATTAATGTTGATACTAAAGAACAGGTCGCAGACATCTTCACAAAGCCGTTTGCTGAACGTGGTAAGTGGGAACACGCGCTTAGGCTCATCAACCATGTACCTGATGCGCAGAATGCGAAGCCGGCTGAAAAGCCAGGCCGCTCTCCTACCCCACACGAGGTTCAAGGCAAACGTGCTAAAGCAGCTGCTGCCATTCAGGAGGTTGAGATGGTTGCTTCAGAACTTTCCCGCCTGAAGGAGTATGGCTGTGATGCTTTGGAAAGGTTGTGTGAAGAGATTGCATCAAATCATACAGCTAAGAAATCCAAGCGACCTCGCATTGCATCAAAGAAACAAGGCTATTATCAAGTGTACGGAACTTGGACACACGGTGGAATGCAAGGTGTTACCAGAAGCACCACTAGGTATCCCGCAGTTGCCAGGTACTTGAATGAGTTCGTGAAAGCTCATTCTCCTGACTCAGGTTTCACATGGACCTCAGTGGTGATTAGCAAGGACAACATGGCAAAAGTTCATGCTGATTCCCATAACTTAAAGGGTTCTAAGAACCTGATGGTTAGCTTTGGTGACCACAAAGGAGGTGGATTGTGGGTTGAAGATCAGACTGTTTCGGATACTAAGGCGCAGTTCCAGAAAGACGCTCAAGGACGTTCCATCAAAGGGGATGTGCATGACACCCATTGCAAACCTCTTGTCTTTGACCCAGCCAAGAAACACTGCGTGTTGCCTTATACCGGAAAACGTTTTTCTATCACCGCGTATACCTCTCGTGGTTTTCCCAAGCTTTCCACAACTGACCTTGAAACCCTCAACAAACACGGCTTTAGGCTCGGGTCTGCGGCGGCCGCTCCTGCAGACGCCCGGCTCGCGCCGAGGCCGATGGACTTTTGCAGGGTTTTGCTTGACTTTGGGAACGCTAGTGAAACCACCTTGTCAGGAAATGGTTCCTGTCGTGTTGTCCCTGTCCCGAACAACCTTGAAACTATGAATCCGAAAGCAATGTCAAAAATCGCTAACAATCTTCGTGCCCTCTGCGACGAGGGGGGAAGCACTAAACCGATCCTCTACTTTGCATCGCTGCCGGACCACGAATGGAACAAATGTCTGAAATCGTTGATGTCGTTGTGCCGATTAACCAAACGTCTTAGGCCCCACCTGCTGTTGGAAGCTTCAGCTAACAACGAGATGTGGTGTATGCCTGCTGTTGTTAAGTTGGCACACGATTTCGGTCTTGAGAAACACAAGAGTGGGTCGCTGATCTTTGCATCGTCTTTTCGATTGAAGCGGCTGCTGCTCGAAGCTACCCAGGACTGTGGACGACTAAGGACATCGAAAACCAAGGTTTCGGCATTGCATGCTGATTGGCAATTGCATACCACTAAGGATAATGATGGACCTAAGGTACATGAAGGACTGGCATGCGCAGCTTTGTCATCGCTTTACTGTACAACTAAAGCCCAGCTAACGCTGAGGCCGGGTCCTAGTCCCGTGGTAGCAGCTGAGAGTAGAAGAGCGATGGCGACCTACGAAGAGCAGTTGGCCGATTTTTGGGGCCGCCAGCTTTGGGCGGCCGTCATCAGTCACGAGTCGATAGGCTTCCAAGAGTCGATTGACGAAGGAGAGTTGCGAGCACTTTTTCAGTACATGCCGGTGCAAGTGGCTGCTCACAACTGCTTTGAAACGGATCGATATCCAGGGCTCAACCGAGTGGCAGCATTGACGCAGTCTGGCATGTCGCAGCTAAAGCCCGATGAAAAGCGAGGCCGAAAGCGGGTGCTCATCCTCCTCTCCGACTCTACGACTGTTTTCGTTGCTGGCAAGAGAACGAGGACAGACCTTTCCTCGGATTTGAAGGCAGCGAGCTCGGGGGTCTATCTGCAGTACAGGGAGATAATTTACGAACCCCTGTGGGGCAAAACATTGTCCGAACTTCGGGAGAGGGCTCAGATCCTCTGTGACCAGACGGCTCTGCGCTACTCTGGCGACCAAGAGTTGCTGGTGGACGTGCAGATTGTCTGGATGGCGAATGAGATCGTCGGCAGATACGGGATATTTTGCAGCCCCGGCGTCCCGACGTGGTGGGACCATCAATCGCCCATAGAGGCCCGCGGAGATTGGCAAAAGATCTGTCGGAGAGTTTGCCAAAATCTTGAAGCGCTTGCAGACCTGCAGCGCCGTTCTCCATATGTGGGGTCCATTGTGATATGCACAGGAGTTCGCAGCTTCGTCTACGGGTTGCCAAAGCAGTTCGATGAATGCATTGCGCGATTCAAAGACGAAGCGGTCCGTAGAGGACTCGCCGCCTGTGACATCCACCCCTTCCTTGGGGATTTGGCGCTCTATAACGACAACGTCCATTTCCGCGAGGACAGTGAATCCCGCCGCAAGATGGTTTCGGGTTTAGCCCACATCATGCAGATCGAGATCGCCGAGCGCTACGCCTCCAGAGCGATAGCGAAAATGGGCGAAGCCGCCTTCCAATCACTGCTTGCTGACAATTATTTTGATTCCCGTGGTCGCTACGCAGTCGATAACCATGTCCTGCAAGCGGCTCTTGCGAGGATGACGAGAAGCAAGCAAGTCAAGGCGGAGCCAACGGAGGAGGATCCGTGGGACGACGCATACTGGGAGGAGAAGCGTGACGAAAGTCACGCCGAACTGCCTGCGCCTGAGGTCCCCGACTTCCTCAAGGAGATGAAGATTCAGAACGTCATCAGCGTCGCACCCGGTGTGTTCGCAACAGAAGAGGAGATCAATTCGCCGGAATGGAACAAAGCCCCACCTAAGGTGGAGGCAGTTACCCCGGCGAGTACTGCAGCTTCGTCTTCTGGCGATATTCGACCGATGCCGATCGACGCATCCATTTATGGTGGAGGCATTCTGTCTGGCGACTCTGGCACCGAGCACGCTGCGAAAAGAGCTCGCCTCGCAAAGGCTGAGGCCGACAAACAGCGATTGACCAAGCTCGCAGTGCAGGGATCGCGCGGAATGAGGTTCATGAATGACACCTATGACTTCGCCGAGATGACTGGCATTACCCTGTATGATTACTGGAACGAATGCCCCTCGCAAGAGGAGGCCGACCAGTACATCGAAGTGTTCCAAAAGGACATGACGCCAGGCCTACACTACCCGAGATGTGATCACAAAATGGTTACATTCGTCACTGGACTCATCAGAGGAAACTTCGAAAACAAGGGTAATCAATTTAAACTGCGATCGTGGAGCGGGCCATGGGTATTGGCCATGGAAGTGCTTGAGGTTGCCAATCGATGCAGACCTGGAAACAACATTGGTCTGGGAAGCCTCCTCGACATGATCGCTACCGACAACAAACAGCGCCTTATGTTTCGCGGGCCAATGGACAGTGCTGCCGATGCAATTGGGCAACCGGCTTTTCCGGTCTACGTCGGGTGTACGCAAGGCCACTCCAGCAATCTGCAGCTCGACAATGCCTCTATTGCAAAGGCATATCTTACGCTGCAGCGTTCTGATGAGCTGGCTAATGCCGCCCGAGAGGGCAGGCCGTTGATCCCGATTGACAAGGCGCCGCCCAGGCTCTATCACCGCACAACACATGATGCGGCGTATGCGATTCTGGAAGATCGTTTGTTGCCGGGTTTTGGGGGTTCTGAGAAGGCGCATTGCTACTTTGCGCCGCTGCCGCTCGAGGAGCAGAAGGCACGTTCAGGACTCCGTGCGAGCTCACCGATCGAGATCGTCTTTGACACTCGGGAGGTCCTCGAAGCTGCTTGCGATCTATTCGTCACGGAATCGGACGGCATATTGTGTTCCGAAGCAGTGCCAGGATCAACAATCCTATTCATCAACGATACTCAGCGCGATGTCGTACTCTGGTCCCGTGCAGGGGGCACTGTACCTCCTGACGAAGAGCAGGGAGAAAGCCCAGCTAACGCTGAGGCCGGCATCGACATCGTTCTTGATGAACCCGAGCCCGAGGAGACGACTCAGGACAATTTCGCACCGCCTATTGATGAAGAACATGGTACCCTTCCAGCTGAGGAAACATCCCTACCGCCCATTCCAGATGTCGCTGATGTGCTTGAGGGATCGTTGCTATCACCGATGCCCCTGCAAAGGCTGACGACGATGAAGCCCCTGATGATGAGCAAATGCCCTCCGTAGAGGAGAGGCCGCTTGTTGAACCAGGCACCATCATTGCACAGCCGGGTCCTCCAATCAGGACCGTGTACATCGGTGACGGAATGGCGACAACGGTGACGCTGGATGCTGAGGGTACACCAGTTGAAGCAATCCAGGAGCCGGTGGGAAGGCCAGAACCAGTACTTTATGCTGGTAGTGAGACAAAGCCATCCGCCGCGTTTTTGGAGAAGATCAAATGCTACCACTGCAAAGCTGAGTGTCTTCAAGGCCAAAGAATTTGCTCTCAATGCGGAGGGCCAGTTCGACCAGGTCAATTGAAGGCACAGGGCAGACGGACGCTGTTGGCACGTGGGCGTGAAGCTCTGCTTCAGGAGATGGGTGATGCCGCTGAACGAGTGGGAGTGAGGCCAAGCCTTCAAAGCGCATCGAAAGATGTCGCCGGCCGTGGCATGAACTCCTTAGAAGGCGAGGTTATTCGGAAAGCCAAAGTGGCAAAGCAGAGGGCCGTGAAAAAGGGCTACACTGATTGCGTAGCGAGGTTCAATCATGACAATGAATACGCAATTTCAATGGCCAAAGAGGGATACACACGCAGAACGATTCGTGCCCTCGACTGCCTCTGCTTCGCCTACCTTCCGAACCCTGGCCGCACTCGATCGCAACGCATGCTGGCTATTGGATCCTCCAGAGCGGCGAGTACCACGCACCAGATCCGCACGGACGAGGTTCCGGAGTGTCGTATCGTTTTCTTTACCGGAGACGATGGCATTGGCGGCAAGTTGTGCGCAGCGGGACTAACGTCCACGCCGGAGGATACGCCAGTAGCATTTACTTGGTACGGAGCCATCCTTTCGTTCCAAGATTTTGCTCACAACATCGCCAGGCAAAAGGGGGGCATCCGTCTACAGACTTTTGGCCACGGCAAGGTGGATCTTCTCAACTACGATCCCGCTGCAGTGGGTGCGGACCTACAGACCGTTTTGGCAAAGGACCTACCCTTCATGGTGGAGACGGTTGATGAGACCATCAAAAAGGCCAATCAAAGTCGTGCTGCCCAGCCGAAGTATGCCCAGCAGCATCCGCCAGGTGGTGGCAAGGGCTCTACGTATGCCCGAGCAGCAGAGAAGGGAAAAGGCAAACGCCCGGCTAACGCCGAGGCCGCCGATCGCACCGACCGCGACTGGGACTGGGATGATCAATCCTGGTGGCAGAATTGGTCTTCGTCATCCTGGGGATCATGGCGCGGCCAGAACTGGGATAACCAGGACTGGCGTGAGTGGCGCAATCGCGGATGGCGTTGGTACTGATAAGCCGACCCAGTAGTCTGATTCTTTCGAGCAAGAGGGATGTTCACCCGGCCTGTGATATTTTTCAAGTGGCTGTGCGGCGAACTCCTATCGTCCTTGCTCCACGCTGAAACCAGCGTCTTGCATTTGAAGAAAAGCTCGTATGCAGTTTTCGCACCCTTCCTCGAGGCACACGATAGTCACATGTACTTTTGCTGATACAACTGATGACGCGGGAGGCAACTCCACGCCGATCGTCGAACTCCGAGCCGAAGCGCTCTTCCACCTGCAGGCGAAGGTATGCTGTGTTTTTGAATGCAGTGACCGTGCCTTTAGGTGAGGGGGGGGTAGTTTTGCATCGCAGCTTGCGTAGGAGTTTGTATGGTCGTGTACAGTCATCATGTTGTGTACTATATACCGCTGACTATTGTGCCCAAGCCCTCTGAGTAAAAGGTTAGCGCGACCGCTCATGGCTTAACGGTTTTGGTGTATTCTATACACAACAAGCCCTTGCACCAGCTGCCCCTAGTCCTGCAAATTCTTGGGCAGAACACGCCCCGCCCCGCCTTGATCAATCTGGGATTCTGAGCCCGCGAGGCAGAGGATGCTGAAGTCGAACTAAAGAGGGGGAAAAGAGCTCGGCAACGCACTGCCCCGCTCCTCCCCTTACTGGGCATCGCATTGCCTCGCACCGACTTCAAGCATCCTTCGCGAGTAAAAAGAGGTGAGCGCTTCTTACTCTGTTCTGCATTGTTCAGCAAACTCACAGTATTCTTCTTGAGAACGCTTGTCGTGAGTTTGTTGTTTTGGTCGACAGTGTTTTCGGTAAGTACTTGAGCTTGCATTGCTTCGCCTCGCGCCGCACTGCTAGCTCAAGCTGTCGACCCGGATCGCTTCCGATTTTAGCTTTTTCACCCACCCTCCACAACCCTGGGGGAAAAGAGCTCGGCAACGCACTGCCCCGCTCCTCCCCTTACTGGGCATCGCATTGCCTCGCGGGAAAAGAGCTCGGCAACGCACTGCCCCGCTCCTCCCCTTACTGGGCATCGCATTGCCTCGCACCGACTTCAAGCATCCTTCGCGAGTAAAAAGAGGTGAGCGCTTCTTACTCTGTTCTGCATTGCTCAGCAAACTCACAGTATTCTTACTGAGAACGTACGAACTCAATGGAGAGTTCTCTCTTGAGCTACATCACAGAGATAACAAAGATGTCGTGCCCTCACCTATACCGAGTCCGCCCAACCGCCCGCAACACACTGCTTTCCCCGCTTGGGCTATTATTAAAAAGAAGGAAAGTAGCGAGTCTGGATATGTCGCCTTAACAGATGTCGTGGGATCGAAGTGGACAATCTCCCTTTCAGCAACCATAGGTTTCCATGAAAGAAATGCTATTGATGTTTGGTTGCAACTTGGTTTTGTCGTGGCTAGGGACAAGACTTTCTTCAAGAAGCAATGTCATGACAAGATGTTCGCAATCACAGTATGCATTGGTGTTACCCAGCTAACAGGTGACATTGTTCGCCAAGCTTGCAACATCATTCGAGGTAACCTTGAAAGGGCTCGAAGCTCCCACACAACTGGTGTTTTCCCATACTTACAAGTTTATGTAAGTCAGCTTCCTGCGAAGATATTACTGGAACTTTCCACTGAAATTGACAGAAGAGACTTTGAAGTGCTAGAGGCGTACACGGTGTGTCACTGTGTTGGGATCAACAAGTCTAAATTATATATTGAGCAAGTCCTGTCTAAAGCGGCTTCCCTGCACATCTGGGCTGCCTTTGTCAGAGACTTCTTTGTTGTCAGGGCCTCAGCTCTCCAGTATCAAGCCTTAGTAAATGCGCTCAGGGTCGATTGCATTGATTTGCCTGAAAGCTATGGAAGAGGAGCTATCAAGATTGTCCCGGATCAAGAATGCGCAGGCACCTATCTTTCCACAAGAGCACACAAGTTACGAGTCCTGTGCCCCTCCATCTCTCACGAGGTTCATCTTCAATGTTATTACGCTGACAAAGCGACAACGACAGGCGAAGTCGGAGAAGAACTTGAGAGTCTTGGAGCGATGCCCACTTACCTGCGCATTGCACAAGTTCAAGGAGATGCACGGTCGGTCATTTCAGTTGTGCATGCAGTGATTGGCAAGGAATCACTCACAACGATGTGGGACAATTACGGCGGCAGTCATACGACGCTTGTGATCCAATATCTCAGCAAGGAGGTCTCTCCCACAGTGCCAAGTATGCCTCGAACAGCTTATCTTGAAACACCGCTTGAACATTGGCAAAGATACAGTAACGAATATGAAGTACCTGTGACCAGATTGTCCTTTGCCTTACCCGCTGACAAGCACGATCGAATAGCGCAAACAAGAGTTGCCTATATCATTAAAGGCACAGCTGCTGGTAAGGATTACATATGGACGCAAGAGTCATCCCCTATTCTTCATATAGCTGCTGATGGTGTACACAAACAAGATTACTTGCCTATATTACAGGACGCTCTTCATGACTATGGGAAATCCGTGGGATATAACAGCACCATTGGACCTGCTCGCGCCATTCTACAAAACGTTAAGATTGTCAACGTTGAGTGCACACTGGACCCTGACAATGCCAATCCTGCGAGATCTTTTTAGTCACTGGCAGGGATTCCATCTGCATACCAAAGTTCGACTATGCTGCAGACAGCTATCAGGCAGCTTTTCAGGGAACGATTCGGCTCGCAAATTTCGGTAAAGGGCTTTTGTTTGCTCCATATCGTGCTGACTATCGGACAGTCTATGGATCAGGCACCGGTGTTAAGTTTGATCTTATTGGACATGTAACTGGTGCTGAGGTCAGTATTAGTTCGTCTCATGGTGGCTTCCATAGTAAACAAGCTCCAGCGCAGGAAAGACGAGCAACGACAACATCCCCGGGCGTTGATCTCCTAGGCACCTCGACCATCGAGGAAGCTGCTTCTGCACGTGCACAGCGGCTGCAGCAAGCTGTTACTGCCAAAATTAATGTGGCCAGGCTTAATACAGCGGCACCAACAGCCCCTGATGCCTCGTATACATCGCAACCCCCTGTGCAGGCAATTCTGTCTGGCACGCATCAGGCTGATCAAATTCAAACTGTGGGACAGGCGATTCCGCTTCGGCCCATACAAGAGTCAGCACGAACGCCTCTTGCACCAGCGCTAGACGGAACCATTGGGGTTCCACAGGATGGGATCGATGAACGGCCCAATCAGGCCAGGCCGCCAAAAGCTGTCACGACTCATATCCTGACAGAGCGTGAAGAACCTTCCAATAAAAAGGTTGCCAAGGCTACACCAGCCATTCCAGCCAGAGAAGTTGTCTTTGCGAAATTGCGAGCACTTGTCTGCCATGCTGCCTGTGCCTTCAGAGCGATGTCAGCCAATCGCATTGGCAAGGCGGAGCTTACATCTACGCGCAGTAAAGTTCAACAGGCCTTTGTCTCAGTAGGCGCAGGAACGACCTATAACGAATGGGGAGAGGACATTCGTTATGGCTTTGCGGATGCCATAGTCAGATATCATCGGGTTGATCCCGATAAGATGCACTCTGTTAATGATACATTGGTCCCAGCCCTTAAATCATTGCAAAGTGTATCCAAGCACACCAATCTTGGTCTGCACGTGCATGCCCGATGTGGGTGCAAACCACACAAGAACAGCCCCAAAGATGGACAAAGAGTCCTCACAAGCTATGCTTTGCCCATCACGGACCTCAAGGCTGAGGCAGACTTGCTGACCAAATTCGACGATGCGTGTGTTGCCTCAATTGGCACCTTTTGTGCTGAAGCCCTTCCACGAGAAGCATGTGCCAAGTGTGGAAAGCTACATGCACCAGCGGGACTCCATCTACCCAAAGCCTTTCCATTTGTTTTGGAATCTCACAGCTTGGCCTTCACGCCACATGTGTTTGACCTACTTGGTCACGAAGTCTTACTACATCCTCGCAAACGGCATACTTACAGAGTTGCTATTCTTCTCGTTCATAGTGAGACCAGACAACGCTATAGCACACTTGAGTTCGCGGATGCTGGTTGTGCCTATTCATATGACAACCTCGAAGGACTCAGGCTGATCTATAGAACAGATCCACCACCAGACCGCAAGCATGAAGCCAATTACATGCAATCCTTCGATCAATGGCTGCACCAGCAAGGCCCGGGTGCCTCGGTCACTACCGTCGTTCTACAAGCCGCCAAAGGAGGGGTCAGAAGAACTCAGCATGAATACATCAAGGCAGCAGTTGACTACAAACTTGGTGGAGCGCTTTCGCCCTATGCACTTTCTGCGTCAGGGCTTGGGGCACTTGGAATAAAGGCAGACGATGCTGATGCCCTTCATGACCAACCGGATACCCAGGTATCAGAAGATTCCTGCCTATTTGATTCAGATGAAGTTATGCCGCGACTGACTGGGCTAGAACAAATACCTATTATCATCGATTCTGATGACGAGGGCTCGGAGGAGGACCGCGCTACTACGTTGAAACGTCACAGTGAAACAGCTCCGCATTGTACAGACTTTCAACGGACAGAGCAACGACAGCGGACCGACATCCCTATGCCGACGGACGAGCACCTCTCCAAGCTACGTTCTTCCATCGCTGCGGACAAGGGTGCCTCGACAGGCTTCATTCAATATCCGGATACGAAATCGGATATCACGGAGAATGATTCAGAAGCCCCGCCATATGCAGTCATTTCCCTCTTTGACGGGGCTTCACAGCTATCGACATTGTTAGGGGCAAGCTGGGGGGCAAACCATTTGCGCTTATTGCGGCTGAGAATGACCCACCAGTTCGTCAGCTTGTTCATGCCATGCGAGGTTATGACTTATCAGAGAAGTGGAAGCACTCCTCCGCAGGTTTCCCTACATGCTACCTATCAGAAGTTGAGCACCTTTTCTATGACCAATGCAGATGCCTCAGAGAACTTGCAGCTATCAGTCCATCAGGACCGTTCACCATTTACGTTATTGCAGGTTCCCCTTGTCAGGATTTAACCTTGGCAGGACTCAGTAAAGGACTTCTTGGAGTCACAGGATCGCGAAGCGTTGCCTTTCATTACGTATGGGCAGCGCTGAAGGCGATTGAATGCCTCTTCCCGAGTTGTGCTATGATCTGCCCTCTCATTGAGAATGCAGGGTCTATGAAACCTGAGTTCAAGCTTTACATACAGAGATGCTTGGGCCTCCCAGATCATGGGATACATACTGTTGATGCTATTGACAAGTGCAAAGTTATGAAGCGGAAGCGCACTTTCTTTTCGATAGTTGCGCGACCGAATGCACCCTCAGAGGCTTCGGCAGGGAGTCCGATTGAGAATGGCTGGTCACCATGTTATGTCCTAGACGGAGTTACCCCAGCCCGTGCCAATCCTCTGCCACCTATCATGAGACCGCGAGGAGAGCTAGAGGATGGCACCCCGGTTCTTTCGACTCGCTTTTACCACCCATCGCATTTGTTATATCGTATCTCCTTCTTTGGAGACCAAGGCGCCTTTGAAACAGCCTGCTTGAGAGGCCGTACAAAAGGGGTTTGCTTTCCGGACATAGCGTGGGAAACCTTCATCCCAAGCGAGTTGCTTCCTCTCTGGAACATTTTGTTGCATTGGGAGGTAAGCCAGGGGACTGCAGTGCAGCTTGATGAAAAGACTGAAAAGTCTCTTCTTCCCCTTATAGCATTTCTGCATGGTGCTTCTCTACCTTTCCGCCCCATCAAGCTCTCCGAGATACTTGCTGATGTTGAACTCCTGCAAGCTTTCCGATATGTGCCTGCCCAAACTGAGCGCACGACTGTTGCCAGCATTGCAGGCAATGCCTTCATTCCGAGTATCGTACAGGAGTTCATTCCAGGCCTTGGAGAAGCCACGTTGCACTACACCGGCGCCTGCTCCTTAGACCTCCTTGTTCAGGCATACAAGGAACTTGTTCAACATGTTGAAGGCAGTGTTGCAACAGAAGCGGCAGCCGGCAAACTTAGCGATAAACAGATGCACTTCATTCAACAAAATCTGCATAGACAGCCGCTTCCAGTCCAGTTGCTCGACCCTGCGTTCTGGCATTCGCTCCATCTTTTCCCTGCCGTAAGGCCCGAAATTAGCCTTCCCGCCGAACAACCCGCTGATCTTGCTCCGATCTCCAGATTCTGTCTTGGAGGGACCGGCCGAGTCGTCTTGTGGGAGTCACAAACATTCTTGCAACAACTGTTACTCCAATGGAGCCGGCCGTTAAGCCTAATCGTGGGGTCGGTTTTTGCTCCACACACTGGCCAGTGTGGCACGGCTGCATGCGTAGCTATTGAGCAATTGTTCTCCTACTTTGCTGGTAGTGACCTCATACGGAGTATATCCGTTGTCACAGCAAGTCGTCAGTGGTCTGCTCTGCTTGCCAGGCTGTATTTGCGTCTGCTTTTCTTAGCAATATCGCAACTACTCCATGCCTTACGCAGCAGAAGGCTCATTATATACCATGAGGATGGCGAGAGCACGCAAGCCCTTTATCTCGATCCGCCTAGAGCATCTATTGAGACTCTTGCCATCGTTATGCCCGGTGCTGTCTCGATTCCAGTGATGCTTCGGCAGGAATCGCCGTTACAAGCTCCTGCCCTATCTTTTGGAAGACCATACGTTCCAGTACAGGTCAGGCTCCCCTCTGTCGAATATGAAGCTATTGTCACCCACACGGACTCCTCATGGTCAGTTGTTCTACAGATTGACTGGGCTCAACAGGTAGCACAGTGCTTGTTCGGCATAGGCAAAAAGCCGTTGGTTGAATTTGCTACGCTACCACTCGCGCAGGCAGTCTTCACAGCTGTCTTTCATCGTATAGGGGGAGCCTATATCCCTGATGATTTTTGGAATGCTCGCACTGGCGATCTACAACCAGAAGTTGATCTGCTTCATATTATTTGGCGGGCTGCTTCCTACGCCTTTCACCAAAGGACTGTGGTGACTTTGTATCAGGCTGAGTGGCTTGAGCAGGGTAGAGCACAAGTGCACCGCATTCGACAACATCCACCACCACCACTCCCGCAAGACCCACGACATATTGCCGTTTTCCGTATACAGCCAGCACAAACGTATGACGCAGCATTTACTGTTATTGCCGGCTGTGGAACAGCCGAAGCAGGCAGAATTGCGCTGTCGGGTGGATGACCAAATCTACTCAGTGCCTGATAGACCCTCTAATTGGAGGGTCTGCTCTTAGCTGCGTTCGTATCGTTGCTGCTGGCTGCAGACCAATCAAGGGATGTCGTGTACGGTCTTTTGCTACCCTGCTCCACGCCGACCAGGTACCCACCTCTTTCACAAACCTCGCCAACATTCAGCACAATTTCCCCTTTTTGACACAATACCCCACAGTCCCTGCTAGGGCTGTTGCACAAGCCCTCCTGACGCTTAAAGAAAACTTGCAGACTGCTGCCGCTAGGCCCGAACAGGCTGAGTCGAACCCTGGCACACTGCTACGCCTGTTGACAGGTCGACATATTCCCGCTCATGATGGTGAATGCTATGCTACGGCCGTGCTGAATTCCATCTGCCATCTTGCGGCTGTGATTGTGCAACATAAGCAGCCTGCCAAGTATTCAAATACTACGCTAAACATGACTCTTGCGACTTGGAACCTGTCCAGCCTGCGTAATTGGGACAGCACTTCATCATCTGTCAAAAGCAGGATGATTGCTGTCCTGCTCAGGCAAGGCCCGGTTTGCCTGCAAGAAACCAACTGGACGGCGCGTGACGTCGAAATTGCAGCTGTGACTTTCCCGAGAGCCACAAACCCTCAGCTCTCTGGCCGTAGGTGAGGGCAGCTCGGGTGTCTCGATCATTGTGCCTTCCCCATTCCGGGTTGATAGGCAACATGAGATCCTACAGGGCTTTGTGATAGCAGCCGAAATTTCTCACTTCGATCATAAGTGCGAATTCCTATCGGTCTATGCACATCCGCAAAGACTCGCGGAAGTCGCGACGGCCATTCATGGCTACCTCCTTACCAGGAACAAGGGTTTAGAGCTTTTTGTGGCTGGGGACTTCAATGGATTGAGCACTAAACAGCCGGAGGCGTGGGACCTCATGATATCTGAGGGCCTTTTGAGACAGGTGTCAGATCGGGTCCACACTCGTCGCAGCTTGACCTCATTCTACATAACGAACAGGCGGAAGGTGCCAGAAAATTCCGCAGCAGGGTCTTCTGGTGCAGGCATCTGCCTAGCGGACACGCGATTGTCACCTTGAGAGCCACAAAGGCTCGTCTGCTGACGAATGATGTTCAGGCCGTCAAATATTCAGCAATTCCTGTGCGGGCCTTTAAGCAGCATCTCCTGCAACCAGCAACGGGAATCCCTTCTCGCTTGTCGCATCCTGCGCAAGTCAGATTGAAACGGCTCGCTTGCTTATTGCCGCAAACGCCGTCTCTCATTGAGCTTCAGAGCCTCTTTCACTTGTGGTGGCAGCAAGAACTGCCCTCGCAGTCAGAAGCAGTCAAGGCAGGGCTTATGGGCGCCCTTCCCTACCTGCTACGCCGCCAGCGTACTAAGCCTACTGCCTACTGCCCTTACGTTCGCCATTCCGATCTCGATCTATGACACCTTTTGCTCGGACATTGTAACCTAACGGCAAATGGCACGACAAGGTCTTTAAGACAAAACGCGAGCTGGCGTGGATGTCTGCAGACATTCGGTCCCAGCAGAAACACATGGCAGGACTTCAGTTGATCACAACGGGCTGGCCGGCTGGAGTTCGCCCAGAGCAGCGTCTCTACCTTATCGGGTGGATGCTGCAGCAGATCCCTGCAGTGACTACTTTCTTGCAGGTGAGGGGTCTGCTTTCGGACCACAACTCCACCACGCAGTACCTCAACGTACTCTCCACGGAGCCAACCACAGTGCCACAGGGCACCTTCTTCTCCTCCATGACGGTCCTCTCCTTCAAAAGCTGGGACATGAGGCAGGCCTTCATCCAGAAGTACGGTGGCGGCTCGGGCACACCCCTCTACCTCTCGGAGGACCAGCCTATGAGGGGCCACCACATCAAGGTGGTGCCGAACTCGCCGCAATGGCAGCGAAAGCTCGAATCGCCTATTCGAGTTATTTTGGCGGCCATGAACACAGCGGACCACAACCCTGACAACAAGCGTTTTGTGATATTGTGGAAGTCCTTGACCATTATGGAACCCTTGGACCAAAACGCCGACTTCAAGGAGGATGCCAGGGCATGGGCAAGGATCTTCTACCTGAACAAGGACGGTGAGTTCGAAGGTCGCCTTGAGGTGGTTCCAGAGCTGAACCGGATTCTCCTTAGCGGTCCGGAGAACGTGGACGCTAAGGAGGACACACTCTGGGAAGAGAAGTGGGGCCAAATCCAATGGGGACCACAACGCGAGTTGGATGAGGCCGATAAAGTTGCATTTGGTGCAGCCTTGCAGCAGAGCAAGGGTTCTGGCAAGGGTGTTTCGTACAAAGGCAACCGGCACTGGTCGGCTCCAATGGTGCATTCGAGCTATTATGCACCATTTCCTTTCGAGATCAGCATCGTGGAGGTGGACCACATCGCATTTTCCTGGGATGAGTACTGTACAAAGTGCGGTGCCACGCAGCACATGGTCGGAGACCCTGCTGCCTGCACGTACCAGGGGAAACCTGTGCTCGAAGAGCCCGATGCCACTATGGCGGAGGGTGAGACCACAACGCCAGGTGTACCCTCCCAGGCGGCAGCATCCAACAAAGGTGCCAAGGGAGCTGGGAAGGCCAGCCGCGGTTCCTGATGGGGTCCATGGTGCATCGACCAATCGGCACCTGGCCCACAACGCCCGCTCTTTAAAACAGGCGAGTGCTGTGTGTTTCCAGTCCGAGATTTTTGGGCAACTGCCCCGGCCCTCGGACCACAGCGCTGCCTGCGGGCCTCGCTTTGTACCATAGTTTCGGGTCTTGCAGGTCACCAGGGACCACAACTCAAAAGCTACTTTGTTCCTAGCGCTTTCATACTTAGGTCCGGCAACCACTCCTTTGATGCCCAAATGCAAGCCTCCCTCAACAAAAGAATGCACACCTTAGTTGGTAATACGGTTTCCTTGCAGTTACACTCCCTCCTTCAGCCACCAATGCCTTCGCAACGTCAGGTACTTAGGCTAGATTGGCTCGGTTCTGATATTGTTGCCTTTACCGGACCACAACTCGGCAGGGATTTTCTACTTTCCTTGAGGCCCCCGAAGCATAAAGTACAGCCCGATATAGTCCTTCCCTTCACCTCGGAAACCCAGACCACAACTCAACAAACAGAGCAGTCTCGAACACCCTTAAGGGGACGAAGGTCGGGGCGCAGAGCCTTTAGAGTTTCACATGATCACCAAAAGTTTTTTTATAGGCGTATCTTCGGTAACCGATCCCGCGCCGCACACGGAATTAGCAGAATTAATCGAATTCAAAGAAAGCTGGAAAAACACCGAACCCCGCCTTCTCGAGGCGTGCCGGAGGCCCATTTTGGTGCCGACAAAGAGGGTCCCCCACAGGGGGGGGCAAACAAGGTTCAGCCTAGGGGCTCCTACAAACGGAGAGAGCGTCGCGCTCTCTACCGGGCGTGGAGGAAGGCCTGCACCACAACGAGGAGAAAGCGGGTGGGCGCCGCCGATCCTTTTGCCCCCCCGCCCAAACAAGCCGCTCTATCTAGAGCGAAATGGTTCAGGCAAACAATGCTTTGGCAGCACAACCACAAGCGCAAAAAACAGAAACCCACCAACAGGCCAACCACAACGCCCCTTCCATACAACACCAAACTCCACATTGCTACGCAAAACGTACAGGGCTTCGCCGACACCCTCAAACTCAAAGCGGCCATTCTTATGATGAAACAACACGATGTTGACATTCTTTTCCTTACGGAGACCAAAACTACACAATATTACTCATATACCTCAGAGCAGCATTTGGTTATCCTCTCGGGTAACAACAAAGATCCCTACGCCGGCGTGGGAGCTATCATAGCGCCACACATCAGACCATATATAGCGGACGTTGTTCAGCACAGCTCGCGCATCATCCAGATCATGATTAAGAAAAGAGGCGGTAACCTTCATGCACTCGGTTGCTACGCGCCACACTCAGGGCTGGACTTGGACACGGTGCGCCAGCCCTTTTGGGAAAAACTCGAGGGAATCATAGAAAAGATACCAGGACCACAACCTGTCTATATCACTGGAGATTTCAATGTGCGTTTTCAGGCTCAACACCCGCGGGACGAAGGGGTCACGGGACCATTTGTGTATGGCAAGGGCAAGGCTTTTATTGATCACAACGCCAAATCCAATAGGTCACTTTGCCTTAAGACCTTACAAGCCCTACATATGTGTGAGGTTTGCTCTTTTAAAACCCCCAATATGGAACAGCAAATCACATATAAGGAAAAGAACCCGCCGCCACAGGACTGGATGCAGTTCGTTGTTGACCCACTGCCGCTACTACAGTTCTACAACACACTCTCGACCACAACGCCAGATTGTGACATGCTCGTGGCCTCCAAAATCAGAAGTTTCCTAGGACTTCCCGACCTCCTTCCCCCACTAGCCTCGCTCCCGTCCGCTAACCCTACACAGTTCCAGAAATTGGACCACACCTTCACTAGAAAACAGTGGCTTTCCACAGTTCACTCCTGCCGCTCCTTTACTGACACTGGATACCCTAGCGATCATTATCTATTGGTTACCACCATTCAAGTCAGATTAGCTGCCCGACCCAAAAAACCACCCAACACAATCAAACTACACATTGGTAGTCCCGACGATACCCAAAAGACGAACTTTAACGCGGCTCTACAGGACCTCCTATTCCCAGATCAGGCTCCTCAGCCCCAACCCCCAACCCCCAGATCACAACGCCAGGGTCAGGTACTTCACTGACGGCTCGGGCTCGCGCGGCAAGTGTACTAAGCACACGCTAGCGGGATGGGGTTGGTGTTTCCTTCAAGACGATAACTGGCAGGAGGCTTCAGGGCCTGTAGTCACGGACCACAACGCCCCGGACTATATGGGAACAGAGGTAGGATCTAACAACACAGGAGAACTCACGGCCATCGCGGAAGCTCTCTTACACGCTAAAGAGCAAACACACCATCCACACATTTATACTGATAGCCTCTGGTCCATAAATGTACTCACAGGTAAATGGAGACCACAACGCCATAAGCAGCTAGTGGGATACATCAAGTCCATTCTTGCCTCCTTTACGACCAAGGTCAAATTCCAATGGGTCAAAGGACACTCGGGTCAAGAAGGTAACGAAAGGGCGGACAGGCTAGCGGAACAAGGCAAAACCACCAGAACGCGCAACGGAGGTAGAACTCTCCTACCTCCAGTCAGACCACAACGCGTAGCTCCGGATTCTCTCAACCCTGACCACTTCGTTACCGCCATGCACAACGCAGCCAGGACAGTCTTTCAGGCTAGGGCACGAAAAGCGCACACACCTTGGATCACGGACAGCACTCTCCAAGCACTGGACGACGCTACCGCCGCAAAGGCGCAGGAGCTACCACAGGCTAAACAACTGCGCAACAAGGCCAAGCGACAGGCCCGCAAGGACAGGGTCAACTGGATACATCGTCAACTTGAGGCGGACCCGGAAGCTATGACCAAAGGCGTATGGAACACAATTCGCAATCAAAAGAAGGGCTTCCGAGGGGTCAGACGCCACCTTGTGGTAAATGGCAAGCCGGTACCATGGACCTTTACCGTTGTATGGAGGGTGCAAACAGGCCAGCTGAACGCACAAGTGAATGCACGCACAGCGACACTGACGCACCCGAGAGTCCTGTCTTCAATGTCCGCGGTGCACTCGCCCGTTTTAGGCAGCGCAGAAAGAAGCTAACCTAGTCGCCACATCTCCCTCGCACATCCATCGGAAATCCTTGTGCCAGTCGCCTGGTAAAGTCGGTCGCAACGACACACCCGGCGAGGGGGCAGGAATGCCAAACCATTGCAGATGAGGAATGTTCTTCTCCTCCACGCCAGGCAGCACACAGAAATTGTATCTTCGACCCAGCTGTTTAAGGGCGGCCGCAAATACCGTCACCAAGGTTTTGGTCGGGCACGGTTGTAGCTGCTCCAAGGCATAACTCAAGGTACAATATCCCTGTCCGTTGCCGGCCGGTGAGGGCATCGGTGGGGCCATCCCAGTTGTCCAGGTGAAGTGAAATGCTAACTCCAAATAAGAGACCTGCGCCGCTTGGTGAGGTGGCACCGGCTGGCACGGCCACTCCAGGAGCCCAATCCAATCCAGTAGCCCATTGCCAAATGCCTCGCCAAATTGCCAGCCATGCCAATTGGCCTCAATGTGCTCTGGGAGCTGACAGATTCCGTTGGAAATCCGCCAGCTACCAAAACACTGCATGTAGGCATCTATGTTCTCAGAAGTGCTAGCCACAGTCTGTGATTGGTGACGCCGTACGGAATCTCGAAGCTTGATGTCCAACACCCCTACATCCAGCAAAGCGCGGCAAAAACTCTGTAAAAAGGCAGCTTGTGTTGCACAGTGACCTGCAACCTGATCCGCAGTTTCGCGAAGCACCTCTGGCAGGTCTTTATAGGCCTGCTTGGCGGCCGCGTCTGCGGCATCATTTCCCGCCGCCAGCCATCGCTGGTATTGATCTGCAACCTGCCAGTCTGCTTCTGTTTGATGGGCCTTCACCTTGTGGACGAAGCAAGGGCCAGGCGGCGTCCAGTCGCCGAACAGGTCTGAGAAGGTCTTCTGCTGAACCGCGGAAAGTCCCTCTTTGTGCCACAGCTCCCAAGCATCGATAGCTGGTTGACAGTCAGAGTAGACATTGGCCGTACGGCCACTTTGGTCAGCCCAGCGTGTGGCCCAAATGAGCGCACAGAGTTCTGCTCGTGGTACGGTTTGCTCGCCAGGCACGCAACCTTGTGCCAAGACACGAAAGCCCAATTCCCGAGCCCCCGCCTCACGGCGGGCAATGGGGCCCTGCAGGTGAGGGGCAGCCAGGATGACGGCCCAGGTAGCCACCCTTGCCAGTGGAAGATTGCTATGTTGAGCACTCCCGTCTGTGAAGAGGTACAACGTCTGGTCGTCAGCAGGGGCAGGTGCCAGTGCCGGCAGTTTGAGCGGCTGCAGCAGCAGGTGCAGCAATGCGCATTGGTCCGGTAGCGAGGCGTAGGTCATATGCGTCCAGTAAGGGCATTGCTGCTGGACTTGCTGTAGGACCTCACAATGCTCATTGCGTGCTGCTGCGAGAGCTGGGCAGTGAAAGATGCGGTGGGCCTTGGTATCCTCCTGTCCGCAGAGGGGGCAACTTGCACAATCGGTTCTGGACCAGGTTTGCTTTTCAGTTCCGGACATGTAACCTCCCGCAAAGTGCCTCAAGAGGATCTTTTGCTCTCACGGACGAAACTTACCTAGAACCTGATGGTTAACGGCAGCCAAGGGCACTGGTGCATTTCTGAGGCCCACTCTATGCTGGACTTGGTCTTGGACCGTATCTGCCCAAGCCAGCTGCACCATCCGCGTGATAGCGCGGATGTTGGAGCGGAACATGTGGAAGATGCAATTAAGGGGACCCTTACACCAGCCATCCGCTTTAGGCACCCAGCCGTTCCTCGTCAAGAGGACGTGAAGTGCACCGGCCGGTCCACATATGCCGCGCTGGCTCACTGAATTGAAAACCAATCGGTGCCATATGGTCCGAGCGATTTCTGGAAACAGGTCAGCACACCTGTGCAACTGCCTCAAGTGGTGGCACATGAGGTAAACCTCGGGATCCTGCACGTGGGGTGCAAGGTAGAGAGCGGCAAATGGTGACATGGTATGGTGGTTCCCTACTACCGCTCGGGCGGCATGCCCACGCAGGTTTTGGACCATGGTTGCTCCCGGGCACAGGCCCTCAGAGCCGAAGAACAAGAAGGGCCAAATGCCACTTTGCAAGACCCTTGCCTTGGCGCGATGGGACTGCGGACCTTTGGCGAGCTTGGCCATGCGCTCAACAGCGTCCTCCACCCGGTCTGCAAATCCCTTCCGGTGTGGTCGTCTGCTGAACTGAAGAAAGGCCCCGAGCTCCCTTACGTGAGTAACCACCGGCAAAGACACCTCAGGAGGCAAGAAGGCGGGCCCAATTTGGCGCCACCACCGTTGTGAAATGGTCGCAGTGCCCCAGACATACGTTTTCTTCCAGTCAATCTCCAACTTCAAGGCGGAAGTGAGATCCTGAAGGATAAGCAGGGCCGGGCCATGGCAATCCGGTTGGTCGGCCGACCAAGTCCAATTGTCCATATAAGTGCGGGCTTGCACCAGGTTTTGCAACAAGGCCACAAACATGAAGCAGATTCCCAGCATGGCCAGCACGGAGACCGGATCGCCCTCAGGGGCACCCGTGGTAGCGGGCAAACCGGGGCCTAAGCTAGAATGAACCTCAAAGTGGCGCTGAACCTTAGTCAGACAAGCTAGCCAAGACATGCAAACCGTTTTTGGGAGGCCAAGGAAATTCAAAATCTGGGCACACGGGGCCCGTGGCAAGAAATTGAAAGCTTTCCGGAGGTCCAATGACAGACCTGACAAATCAGCCCCTTGGCACATATGCTCCTCAAGTTCAGCTTGCACACTGTAACTCAAGTCCACCACGCTTCTTTGTTTGAGGCATCCAGCCACGCCCGGGGGGAGCTGTTGACTCCAAACTTTGATGACCTGCGTACAAAGGACCCGCGTCCACAGTCGATATAGGCATCCAAAGATGGTAATTGGCCGGGCCTGTGAAGCACACGTGGGGACATCTACTTTGCTAAGAACTGCCACGCGACTGCGCAGGAGGTCGTCAGGAAGGCAGGCCTTTCCCGGGCAATGCATAATTTTAGCCAAATCTTTAACCGCAGCGGCCGGAAGAACCCGCAGATCAGCATTACTCCATCCGCAAATGCCTTTGGCTTTGTGGGGAGATAAGCGCCGGAGCACGTGTAGCCAGGCGTTGGGATCCTGCATGTCCACCTGGAATGCAGCGCACGGGCTCTCAAGGCGGTGAAGCAAGGCCTGAAATTGTGGCCATTCGGAAATGTCGGCCTGCTCGGCATGTGAGTCGCGGTGCCAGATCGGATGCCAATAATCCATGAGAGCACCGATGATGCCCTGCCAACTACAGTCCTGGCGGGAACGGTTCAGGCTACCGTGGAGGGGGAGCACAGCGTCGTCATCGTGTGGAAACAAGACAGTGATTTCATCGGCCGCTTTGGCGGTGACCTGTCCCGGCACTGACATGAAGCTCACATGACAAAGCACGTCGAATTTGCTGGCATCCCGAACCCGAAAGGTACGCAGCTGGTGGTTATGCAGCTGCACCGTCACAGCAGCCTGATCAGAGACCAGCTGCACGCACTGAAAAGGGGGCTTGCTGGGCGGACGCACACAGGCAAAGGCCTTGGCACAACTGTAGTCCGTTTCATCCACCTGCAGTTTGAAGCGAAAGAGGTCAGCTTTTACTTTGGCATTTTGCCGGTTGACGGCAGCCACATCGAACCTGACAAAGCCCACTAAATCGTCTAGATAGGCCATCTCTGGGAGGCCCTGGGGCCAGAAGGTAAAACAAGGCCACTGGAGGAGCCACAGGGGGAAAGAGCGCCCATACCCTGTGGCCCTAGCGATGGCGCGCCATTCCTGGTACAGAGACAAGGGTGTGCCGGCCTGATTCCGCGGAGCCCGAGCGTTGTAATTGCCTGCCAGGAATTTGGCAAGGCCCTGGCGGAAAGTGACAAGGCGGCGCAGCTGTCGAAGTCGCTGGCGACCCACAATGGTTGTATCTTCGTCGTAGGGCTCCGGGTCCCCTGCACGGCCCGCTCGCGGTAGGCGTGGAGGGCATGCCTGTTTGCGCTCAACCTCCCGGCAGCGGCCGCGATAAGCCCGCGGCAGGCCTTTGTGGGTTTGTACCTGGGGAGCGTTGGCATGCTGCTCCTTGATGTTGGCATGGACAGCTGCCTCCACCGTGGCAGACCAAAGGCGAATTTTATCCCCAGGCTTACTTTCTGGGACAGCAGGCTCGAAAACAGAAGCAGTAGCCTCCGACTGCTGGTTGTAGTGATGCCCCAGATCGGCAGTGGAAGTGAGGAGGGTGGCAAAATCCTTCGGGGAAGGCCAAATCCAGCGGGGCACCGTCGCCCCGGGGATGCTGAGTCGAAGGCGCATTGGCGCATGGCTGTCGAAGAGGTGGGCATCCTGAAGCACATCCGCACTGTGGAAGAACTGAAACAAGCTGGGCGGCAGAAGAAACGTGTCAAACCTTGTGGCGCCTTTGCAAGTGCAAGGAAGCTCCAAGTTATAAGCCGCCGCAGCAAATTCCCCTAGCTCAACCCAGCCCTGTTGCGCAAAGCTTTCCCAGGCAGGAAGGTCTTGCGGGAGCGTGTTGAAGTCGCCCCCCACAAGAGCAGGCCCACAGGAAATCTTGGCTCTCTGAAAGGCCCATGCCAGGAGACGGTTGTTGTGTTGGGCCGCATCCGGCAGACATCTGGGCGTGCCGTAAACCACTATCACCTTGATCTCCAAGGCACGGACCCTAATAAAACATTCGGTGATGCGACAACTGCTGGCTTGCTCCGGAAGGAGAGACTGCAAAGGAGGCCGACACGGCACATGGGAGATGGCAGCAACGCCAGAGGCATAACTGCGAAGCATAGGTTGGCCAGTGCCAGCATGAAAACGATCCAATGTGGGCGCGCCCCACATACAACGGAACCCCAAACCCCGTAACTTGGAACTCATAATCTTCTGAACCCGCTGGTTGGCGGAGGTCTCACTTGCAAGAAGCACATCGGCTCCAACCTGTTGAATTTGCCATTCTTTATCAAGAATGGTGGTGGGGTTAATGACGGCCAAAGTGAGAAGGGAACTTTCGGTGGGCCCGGGATTTAGAGCCTTAGAGCCTCACCAAATCGGTATCCAATGGACCACAGCAAAAAGACAGAGGCACGCCAAGCAACCCGATCAAAACCCCTAGCAGCCCAAATGGCTGATACCCTGCAACTGGGGAGGCCTTTGAAAGCGTTAGGCCAAGGCAGCTGCTGCGAGAAGATTTTCCTGGTTGACACTGGGGCGAAGTTTGTCTGCCCAGCGAAAGGCCGCCCTACACACGCGCCAGGAACATGAGTGTGGGCGCTGTGCGCAAGTCACATATGATCAAGCTCCATGGGAGGGAGGCCCTCACCATTCTGATCTGCAGGGCGCTTGGTGGCGCCAGGTCCCGGATTGCCACGATTTGCCGGGGCTAACAGGAGAGTCTTGATTTCCTGAAGTCCAAGCTGGAGTTGGAGTTGCTGCTGAGCCTGGGCCTGCTGCTGGGCTTCCGCATTCACCTGCAACTGATTGGCAAAATCTTGGGCAAAAGAGCCCAGCTCCGCACGCACCTGAAACTCCTGGCCTTCTACCTGCGCCTGAGTGCTTGCAACCTGTTGCGCCATGGCCTGATGACCTCGTTGGACCTCCGCCAGACCTGCTTCAAGCTTCTGAAGGCGCTCGTCCTGCTGGTCGAACTTGTGCTGCGTGGGCGCAGGCGGTGCCCGTGGGGCTGGCAAAGCCGCTGGAGCAGCCGCTGGCACAGCGGAGCCGGTAGTCTTGAGGTATTGCTTCCATGGGTCATTGGCCTGCAACGGGTCGACATCCCCTGAGAGCTCCGCGGGGGTCTCCCTTGTGCGGGGCAAGCGCCCGGCTCGAACAACTGGGCGTGCGTCCTGGCGGCCTTCAACCTTTTGGATCAAGATGGCTTGGCGGTTGATGCTGTATAGTCCTGGCGGCGGGGGCCCATCAGCTCCAACCAACCACTCACGGGGCCCTAGAGAGCGGAGCGGGCGTACCTTCCATTTGAGATGAGCGGCCCAAGTTTGAAGGTCCTGTGCCCTGACATCTGGGGGCACCGAAAGGAGCTTGTACAGTGAGTTCACCACCACCTTGGGGGGAGCGTCAATGCCAGGTTTGAGCTGCGACCATGCGGCCTGGAAGGAGGATTCCTCCAGGCGAATGCCGTAACGCTGCCGAGACCGAACTATGCCGAGCTGGTCCTTAAGTTGCAAGCTTTGCGCAATGGCTTCATCTCGCCCCCCTGTTGTCCATAGGACAGAGAAGCCCGACATCACTTCATGGCGCCAGGATTTGGGCGTGGCGTACACCAAGTTGTGACCTGACTTTCTGAGCACCGGCAGCAATTCACTTCGAGGAAGACGGCCATGAAATTGGACCGAATCACAGTCTGCCGGTGTAGCAGTTTTGCTGGCCAATCTAAAGCTGCGGCCCCATGGGGCCTCCAGAGAAACATCAGCCCCGCTATTGCGCAGCTTGTCCAGGATGGCACGAACTGGGTTCCTGGTGAGGCTCAGCCATTCTGCAGCTGGATGTTCATCCCTGAAGACGGTAAAGCAAATGCAGACGGCTTCTGGGGGCGCCATGGTGACGTCATGCTCACACTGAATGTGCAGGTCACGCTGGCCAAGATTGTGCCAACAAGCATGCAAGATGACCTGTTCGCCAGTGCTAGTGGTGGCTGGCACACCGCAATCACCCTGGCAGGAGGCAGGATCCGGGCACTCGTGGCCCAACACCACCAATCCCAACTCATCCGGACAGGATTTGGAGTACGCTTGTAGCAACTTCGGGGCCTCGGGTGCATCAACAAGGCAGACGCCAGAGACGCCCGGCAGGAGACTGCGCAACACCGCAGCATGGGAATCATCTGCGTTGCGAAAGAAGCCCGGCACTAGCTGAAAGCTGGCTGCCAATGGTCGCGGAGCCTGGCGCTGGTACCTGCGGTGGGCCTCCTGAAGTAAAACCTGGCTGGCCTTTGCAACTTTGGTCGGCGCCTCCGGCAGACTAATGTCACACTGTTGGCAGAGACTCTGCACCTGGGCCCATCTGCTTTGCGGGTCGGCTGCATCTAAGGCCCGCTGGACCTTTGAGGCACCGTGCTTGGAGAGCATGGTGTCGACCGCAGTAGTGGCTGCCGCGAGCGACCAGCCTTTTTCAAGAAGGAATTGTGCCAAATTGGTCTGCGCCACTTGAAATTTGAAGTCCTTGGCGCCGCCGCCTCGATGCTCCGGCATCAGGCTGATCAGCAGCAGTTTACCCTTAGAGACAAACCCGGCAGGAGTCGGGCCCTGGAATGCCGTGCCAAGCTGGAGCTCCGGAGGGACCTGCCTGGGGCCAGAGTAAATGCGCACCTGTTGGGGAAACGGAAGTGCCTCATTAGCTGTCTTCCATAATTCAGCCAAATCATCGAAATCAAGCTCAGAGGGCAGACTTCCCTGCCAAAGTGAAAGCCCCTCCCATTGGACCTTTACCTGCGTCAGGGGCGTCGCATTACAAAGGGCCGCACACTGGAGACCTTGCAAAAGCCCAACGAAAACCTGCCTGCGGTGGGTTTGCCAAAGGAAAGGCGCAGATCCCCGGGGCCTATTGGGAGAAGCCTTAAAGATGATGCTGGCCTGCAATCCGGAGGGCAGGGCGGCAGGGATCAGCTGTGCTTGCCAACCGACGGCCGTGTAGGCGTGTAGTGGGAAACCTTGGCATAGCTGCAGTGTGTTTGGACCTGCGATTCTGAGTGTGGGCGGTGCAGCGGTGTTAACAACCCGAAAAGCATCGAGCAACTCAGGCGTGAGGCACCATTCATTGGTATGGGCCCCTGGCGGACATATATGGAAAGACAAGGTACCCTGAAGATCATCCCTGCAGTTGGCCTGGTAACCTTGCAGATTGAGCCACACATCCCGGTCCAGTGCATCGGCTTGGCCCCAGCCTTCATTTTGCATGAGGCGGCCCATTGCCCACAGCAAATTGGCACTGTGACGACGCAGCACATAAACCGCAGTCTGCCCCAGGACCAAGAGGAGCTCCTCCCGGGGCGCGTCTAGCGACTCCAAGTCGGGCAAAGGAAGGCCAGGCAGACAGTCGACATCCAGGCATGCTTCTGCTCCACTGGGTGCAGGCAGCGGGGGAGCATTCAGATCCGTGTGTTCAGGACACAATTGTGCACAGACCTCCTCAGGCAACGGTTGTCCCAGGAGGGCAAGAGCTGCTGTGACATCCACTTCCGGGCTAATGATAACACAGAGCTCTTCCTCCGGACTTTTGAGAAGGACCACCTGAAAAGCCTGAACCTGGGGCCTGACCTGGGCCGGTGACCACTGGAGCAGATTGGACATGACCACATATTCCGTGCCTTTCTGACAATAAACCCAGCCCTCTTCGAACTCAATGAACCGGGCCTCTGACGCTCGCAGTCGGGATGCCAAGCATTGCAACAGAAACTGGGCACTTGAAAAGGCATAGCCTAGGGTCTGAAAGGCCAAGGCCAAGGGGAAAACCGCCTGCGCCGGTGAGAGACTGTTGCCGAGGTGGCGCATCTGGGTACGATCATCTTTGGCCAACCAAACCGGGCCCACGGCACAATGCAGTATTGCGATCTCTGCCCCATTGAAATAGCGAGGGCCCGCCGGTGTTTGTCGGAGACATCCGAACAAGCCATGCCGGGTCAACAAGTTCTCCGGCAATTCATGCTGGTAGTGGTATTGGGCCATGAAGCATGTAGCACGGTCCTTGGCCGATTTAACCCGATGCGAGTGCAGATTGAGTGGCTGCCCGGACCCATGGCCACTTGAGGGCAAGTACCAAGGATCCAGGTACTTTTGCAGGGCCGCTGCATCCGGTATGGAGGCTTCGAACATCTCCAAGGGTGGGTTCACGAAGCAGTCGAAACTCCCTAGAGTAGGCCTCTTCTCAAGGGCAGGCCATTCGGTTCGGAGTGGTGGCACCGGGAGGCCAGCCCGCGCAAGCACAAAGAAGCTTCTCTTTCTTGTGCATGGAGCTACATCGACTAAATCTATCGGGCAAGCCCAAACCATCCTATACCCACAATCCTGCCAAGCTTGCCGCACAACCGGAAAATGATCATGCTTCTGGAGGCCCGGGACCTGCTCGATGAGGATTAGTGGAGGCTGCACAGACGCGAGAATGGCAAAGGTATGCAACAACAGCCTACCGTCCTCGTCTTCCAAGCCGTGGCAGTTCGCTGCCACGCTCCATGGCTGGCACGGTGCCGACACACACGCGCAGTGTGGTGGCTTAGCTGCCAATCCTTGTGCCCGCCAAACGTGTTCAAGGCTGGCACATAGCATGACTGGTGAGTCAGTGGACAGCTGTCCCTGCAATTCCGCCGCAGATGTCACCACTTGCAGCCCCGGGTGCAGGGCCTCTGCACTTTGAACACACGAGATGTCTGTGTCTAAGAGCCACTGAACCCTGGTTGGGATGCCAAAGCTCCTAGCAACCTGAACCCCACGGCTCCATCCACAGAAGCCTCCGGAGAAAAGCTCAGCAATTTCCAAAGTCTCATCTGAACGCAAGACAGCATCCCCGGCTACCACTGCAACACCATTGCAAGTATCGATGATAGGCCAACTGTCAGATGCTCGCCAACCCGCGTGCAGAATACGAAGACAAGTAGAATGCTGGGCCACCGCTGCATATGAGGTACCTGAAACCCTGACCAGCACCTTGGTAGGCGTACGAGGCAGAGACAAAGCTTGCGAGCCCTCCAGCCAGCTACCCAACAGGTGACCTGTCAGGAGGTAGTCTGATCCACTGGTCTGTTGGCGCCCATCCAGTTGAACATGAAAAGCCCTGCGATCCTCAAAAACCGGGAGATCCAATTCCATAACCGAGGAAGCTTCATAAAGGCGTCGAATGTCCCTCCAGATCTGTTGCGCCACTTCCGGGTCAGCTTGTTGCACTCTTCTCTTTTTATACTGTTCTTGTGTATCCATGGCCCAACTAGCGCTTGCTTAGCGACAGCCACGCCTACGAGAAGGCTTGGGCCCCAGTGGCTCCGGTACCATGGACCAAAACCCACGAGGCCGTTCGAGATCACCTGCAAAACACCCAATGGGCACAGCGCCCGTTAGAAAACCCCACCGCACCAAGGCCACCAATACACCCGACACACCCTGAGGACCACAACTTCACGATTGAGGAACTCCAAACAGCCCTTAAGAAACTCAGGAGGGAAAAAGCCCCCGGTCCGGACGGCCTACAAAATGAGGTTATTCTTCTGCTAGATGACTACGGGGAATTACAACTTCTGGACATATTCAACGAAGCGTGGAACAGCGGCGAAATCCCGGAGACCTGGCTACAGGCCAAAGTGGTCAGTATTTATAAAGGCAAGGGCGATGACACAGACCCCGCATCCTATCGCCCCATTTCCCTCCTCAATGGGTTCTATAAAATCTACGCGTCGATGATTCAAGCTAGGCTGTCCACATATTGTGAGGAGCGCATCCGAAAGACACAATACGGATTCAGACCACAACGCGGTACCAAGCAGCCCTTGTTCCTATTAAGACGCTTCATGGAATGGAGTCGCATGACGGACCACAACTCGCAGTTGCTGTTTTTGGATTGGAAACAAGCGTTCGACTCAGTAGACCACGGCCGTATGATGCAGGCCCTTAAGAGATTCGGTATTTCCACCAAGGCCGAGTCCGCAGTCGCGTCTTTGTACTCAAAACCAATGTTCTTGGTACAGGGTTTCGATTTGACCACAACGCAGGGCACCGTAGCGGCCGGAATCAGGCAGGGATGTCCTCTCAGTCCGTATCTATTCATCATAGTCCTTTCTGTAATTTTGCACGATATGGATCAAGCGCTACAACAGCAAGGCACCCCGCGCAACACATGGTCTCAGGGCCGCCCAATCTACGATGTTGAGTATGCGGATGATACGCTCTTGTTAGCATTGACCACAACGCAGATGCAGCAATTTCTCACAACGCTCGAAACCGGAGCCGCAGAATACGGAATGTCCCTTAACTCCACCAAGACAGAGCTGTTGGTTAAAGACCCTGAGGCCAAAAGTCTGTTAACTTTCCGAGATGGATCCGAGGTTCCGACCACAAGGCACATCAAATACTTAGGGAGTATGATAGCATGGGAACAGCCCTTTGACATCGCGTTCCGTCACAGAGCAGCGCTAGCAGAAGAAGCCTACAAGAAGCTCCGGCTAGTATGGAACAGCGGTCGCTCGAAAAAACATAAGCTATACATTTTCCGCACCACCTTCGTCCCCACTTTATGCTACGGACTTGACGCGCTTACACTCACTGATCAGAACCTCCATAAGATAGACGCATGGTATCATAAATTCCTTCGCCGAGTCATAGGAATTAAGGCCACATATTACTCCAGAGTCAGCAACTGGGATGTTTGGAACCAAGCCTTCAGACCACAACTCCCATCTACCACCCTACAGACCCTACAAATCAAGACGCTGGCCATTATTGTTTGCTCCTCCCCCGAAGACCCACTGCACAGTATCGTCTTCTGCCACCCGCTAAAGGATAGAATACAAGCCCAAGGTAGACGAAAAGGCATGCAGTTTCCATACTGGATAGAAGTCACAACCCATAGGCACTTTCCTGAAATCTGGGTAGGGGACCACATCGCTCGTAGATATGCCGCCAAGCAGATTTACGGACAAAACGAACAGTATGTAATCCTAGGTAAGCTCCTAAAAAACCTGCAAGACCCGGCAGAGCAGGCGCCAAAGCGCGCATCGTACATGCGCGCATGGCGTTGACAAAAAACGGCAAATGGCAGTGCAGGCGTTCTCACGCAGATTGAGATGCAGCAGATCATCGCACAACTTACGATCCTAGAAGTTGCTCAACTCGCTCCGCCACCGGCGATTGGAGACGCCAGGAAACTGGGCTCAAAGCTTCCGGCAAGACACCCAAGGTGGGACCCGCACCGCTCTACTTTGGGGACATTTGGTGTGAATCAAGTGCTGCTCCCTACTGGCCAGGCGTGTAAATCACTTGGCGAGGTCGACCGCGCCCTGCGACACACTAGGGCTTTTTGGCAGCAAACCCCGCCAGATCACTGCCCCGAATGGGATCACGTTATGGCACAGTATTCACCTAATAGTGCCGCCAGCTGCCGCTTACCCAGCTCAGACGATATCCTCCAGCACATTCTGTGTTCGGGGGATTCTGCGGCGGGCCCGGACGGGTGTCCCTATGAATGTTATCGGCATATGCCTCTCGAATCCACTTGTGCCCTGGAGCAGCATCTTCTCGATATTGTTCTTGGCAGGGCCCCCCCGCCCACTCAGGCGCTGACCTTCATTCCCAAGGCGGACTCAGGTCACTTTGCCGATAATTTCCGTCCCCTGGACATGCCGGACACTGCTGCGCGGATCATAGATTCTGCAGTATTCACCAGCCTAATGCACACTTTTTGTCCACTTCATCAGTCCCAAGCCCTTGTATCCGCTATGAAGGAAGCGCCCGCCAACTTTCTAGCAGTTCAAGACGCATTGTGGGCACAGGACTCTAACTCCGTGGTTATGCTTACCGATATGGCCAAAGCCTTTGAACGTGTTAACCCCGGCTGGCTTCTCGATGTCTTGCGACGCCTGTCTGCTCCACACTGGGTCTCCCAATACGCAGTGCACCTGCTATATGGACGTCGGTCGCTTCACCGCATTCAAGGGTTTCTCTTACCTCCCTTGCGAATGCGTCAGGGGCTTGCCATGGGCAGGGCCACATCAGTACTCTTCTTCTGCATAGCCATGGATCCACTAATTTGCAGCCTACATCGCATTCCAAGAGTACGGCTTCTTCGTGCCTACATGGATGACAACTCCACTGAGGGCAGCGATGTTGGCTGGATTGAGCAGGCGCAACACAACTTCATTTCCTTGAAGGAAGCTGGCTTTCACGTTCTCCAGCACACGTGCTTTCTAGGTGGACGTGCCATCAATAGTCAAGATGTTGCAAGTGACCATAACGCAGCTGAAGGCATTCGAATGCTGACGGAAGAAGAAGCCCACTCCATCGCCTGACAAAGGTCTGCAGCCCACGCCGATGGGAAGCCTAGCTTCCTTGCGTGGTGTCGCCAGATTCGGGGAGTCTATGCCTTCTCCCCCCCGCCGGCAGTCGATTACTTCATTTGCACTGCGGGTGCTTGTTCTGCCCTGGTGCCGGGGCACGTTATAGACGCCTACACCAGAGAGTACAGGCATACTCAGATGAAGTTACCTGCGTCCCTCTTGTGCTCTCCATGTAAATGCAAATGCAAGTCATCTCTTCTTTTCCGGGTCACACCTTTCTCCGAACAGTTGCAAGAATTGGACTGTACGCCGTGGGGTGCCAAACTGTGCACGGATCGAGCAACGGTGCTCGGCTTCACGCTTTCTGGAGCGGAAATCAACTTGGAGATGCCAACAACGGCACCCGTGCTCACCATTCAACAGCGTCAAACAACTGGTAACAAAGCACTTTCCAGCATTACGCGGAAACGGCGACTGTTTGAGCCGCTCCGCCCGTCACTGCCAGAGCGAGCCCTATGCTGCCGAGCTTATCTCGCCAGTTGCTTACACTATACGCAACAAGTCATACCCCCAATTCCCATTGTTCAAGGGCGCATACTTGCTAGAAACGCACATTTTGTTTTGGGTAGCCGAGCCTGGCTGCAGTCCAAGCATCTCGAAGGGGTTTTCAGGCTCTTTAGGTTGCCGCAACCGGGATCTTGGTTCTTTGACGCGCCCGCCAACAGGTTGGGTTTTCTGTTGCGATTCGAGCCCAACCTCGCCCTTATGGCACTAGGGGGTGTTGTCGCTCAAACGCAGCATCGACGCCCGCTTCTACACCGCCTTCTACGGTTAGTTGTGGTAAGCTTTCAGGATGGCACATTCGCGCCTATCCTGACCGACGTACGTGCCCACGCCAACGAAATGTTGTCACGGAGGGCTTCCCCTGACGAGGCGGTCAAGGTGCTGCTGCCAATGTATAAGCGGTTTCTACGGGAAAAGCAAGAACGGGCTGCTATGGATGACTTGCTTGAACGATTCCAGAGTACAGCTTACGGTGATCAAACAATAGACTGGTTCCCGCTGTTTATACGCTGTCCGTCCACGACTACCTCCGCTGTTTCCAGGGCATACACGCTTCGGTGGCTGGTTGCGCAGGAAGCCGACACTGACTTTGTTTTCCGTGTTAACTTCAGTCGGCCGGAGTTCTGCGGAGTTTGTCAAACGCGCGTGCAAAAGGAACTCCTCTTAAAGTTCGGACGCCACACCGATGCGTCTATTTGTTATCCCTGTGTCCGCCGTCAGAGGCTACCGTGTCGGTCTAGATGGCAATGTTGCCCCACGCATACACTCACGCCTTACCTACTTGCAACCGGAGAGACATGGGTAACCCTTGACCTACCACCTGCCGAACTTACACCTCGCAAGCAAGGACCCCCCACGGCTGATGTTGTCGAATACCTCCAAGCCGCGTGCGTGCTTTGTCAGCATGGCGACAACTCTGTCCGACACTGGCTTGGAGGCTGCCCGGTTATGCAAGCAGCTGCCAAGCTACTTGGCTTACAGGGCCCCCTTCTCCTACCGGGAACGAACCCCAAATGGGCGGCAGCATCTGTCGAACTCATCGCACAAGCGAGACGATACTTACGAGAGCTGGGTGCCATGTGGCGGCCTGGCTGGCAAACTCCTGAGCCGGTCGCCGCTGTCAGTCCTCTTGGCCATGCCGTCAAGATTGCCTCAAACGTGTACTGGCAGTCGCCCCCGCGATTTCGTGCCATCTACGGACCACCTGGAGACGGAATTGATCGGGCACGGCGAGCGGGTGGATGCCTCGACCACCGGCAAGGGCGGCAAGCAGGGCGGCGGTTGGACCAACTACAACACGGGCAACCACTACTACGGCACCCAAGGCCCCTCCGCCGGCTACCAGCAACAGCAACAGCAAACAACGTGGGGCCGTGAGCCAGGAGAAGCCCTTGGAAGAATTCCCCCCTGGCTTCCGCCCTGGATCAATTCCACAGGCGAGCAAACCCAACACCCTAGGCCCTCAGCTACAAATTAACGCCCGCATTTTTTGTTCATCCCTTTTCAGGTGGCGACTACGTGGGCGACGCCGAAGAGAGCTTCATCCACTCATTCGGCTGGGACTGCTTCGCCAAGTGCCGAAGCTGAGTCTTGTTTTCTATTGGAATCGCTTTCATTGCATTCGTTAGAACCCATTCTTACGTCCAAGGGCTGGAAAGCCCTAGCTGATTATTTGATCTGCAACTCAGGCGAAAGGTGCTCGTATGTGGGCCAGCGGAGCGTTTTGAGGTGCTTGACGTGCAGAGGCTGCATGTTCAAGGGCTGCTACGACTACAGAGGGGACGATGCTGCCAAGGACCTCTTCAGGAAGTTGTGGCCATCTGAGCCTTGGAAGAGAAGATGATCTTTAATCCACACTCCAGGTTCCAGGTTTGCCCAAGCTGTCTGAAGCAGCTTCTTTTCCAAGCACCTTTTCTTTGAGTCCAAGCCACGTACGGCAGAGGACCAACTGTCAGTGTAGGGCAATGTTTTGCAGATCCCAAGCTTGTAAGCGAGTAAATGCCAATTCCACGAACAACATGAACTACTCATTTCTGTTTGTGTTTCATCAAGCCAAAAAACCTCAAGCATATGCAAGCTTATGAGGGATCCAAGTCTCGTACATTAACCCGTTAGCCAAGGAGGTTCCAAAATGGGTCACAAAGCCGATCATCGAGACCCCAGGCAGCCAACACGGCCTCGAGAATCCAGTCGTCCACACTCCAGCCCTCCAAGAGAACCCGATCGTCGACACTCCAGCCCTCCAAGAAAACCTTGTGAGTTTTCAGGAGGCCCCTCCAGGACTTCCGGGGGCTCCGTTGTGGGTACCAGCAAGCTCCTCAAGCACCAACGTAGGGGTTCTTCTCATGGACACCAGGGGCTGGAGTCCTGCTGATATTGCACTGTACAGTGGTATTGCATCGATAGTCAAGCATGGCTTACCGATAATCAAGGATTGCTCGGAAATTCTTGTCAAGTCCCAAGCACACATCTCCATAAGGGAGAGAAAAGAAGCGGGACATTATAGTGATGCCCACGATGTATACCACAACAAAGACCAGGAACTAAGTGGGGGGAATTTCCTTTTAAGCCTGGCGGCTGTGCTTAACTTTTGGAACCTTCACTTTCTTCAGGCTGGTCAAATGCCGACAAGTTCGGTGCTTTTGTGGAAGCTTGGTTGGTGAGCAGGAGAACAAAATCCAATCTCCAAGCCATCCAAGACTCGCAAGGCTCCCAGGCGACAGGATCCACATTTTCAGGATCCGCATCGCCAAATCTCCAAGTCGTGCCAGAGGTCCAAGGTTCAGGCTCCCAGGCTTCAAGCTCCGAACAGCTTGGAGTCCAGGATGACCTAGCCAGGACCCACCACGACACGTTTGTCTCTTTTTGCAAGGCCTTGCAGCCGGTCTGTGCCGTGATGAGGCAAAGCCCCACAGGCTCCGAGAACGCTTAAAGTGGGAGCTCGGACGGGAGCATTGTATGGCTCTGATGGAAGAAGTCGCAAGCCATCATCCAGTCATACAGCGAGTTCTTTCACCAACAGGAGCGCCTCTCCAGGACATTTAAAGTTGAAGTATTCAGTGTTTCGAAATAGGAAGCAGCGGCATTTACAAGTACCAAGTGTTCCAGGTGAGGCCTCAAGCCGTACTTCGTTTGTTTCAGAAACCAAGCACCGACCTCAGGCGCTGCGACCGTGAAAAAATCGTTCAAGGCTGGACAGCCTTTCAGGCTTCATGAAATATCATGTGATATCATGTGTCTTCATGGATCTTCATGGATCTTCATGGAACTTCATGGAACCCTCATAAAAGCTTCATGTGAGTATCCATGAGATTCCATGAGATCCCATGAGAATCCATGAAGACACATGATATCATATGATATTCTATGAATTGTAGTTTTTGAATTCACAACCACAACCACCACCACCACCACCACCACCACCACCACCACCACCACCACCACCACCACCCCACCACCACCACCACCACCACCACCACCACCACCACCACCACCACCACCACCACCACCACCACCACCACCACCACCACCACCACCACCACCACCACCACCACCACCACCACCACCAAAACCACCACCAAAACCACCACCAAAACCACCACCAAAACCACCACCACCACCACCACCACCACCACCGCCACCACCAGCACCACCAGCACCACCAGAAACCCCAAGCCCAAAACCACAACACAAAACCCCAAGCGCAAGAATTCTGGCCTTACTAAACCCCAAATCCCCAAAGCACCAAGCCCCGAAACCTCTAGACCCCTAAACCCCTTAATCCTTAAACCCTTGAAACCAACAATCCATAACACCAGATCCTAAATCCAATCCACCAAAAAATCATATCCCCAAAACTAAGTTCAACCCACAGCACAACAACCAACACATACCTAAAGATACACCAAACGTTCAACCCCAAACTCATATATAACTTTAGGGACCCAAAAAACACATAAGCGTAAACTTTTTACCGGTATGTCCCTACCTTATTGGGCTTTCTTTTGAAGGGGTTTATATGGGACGTCCCTATCCTTTTATTCAAAAACCACAACCAACCGCAGCCCGCAATCCAAAATATACCCAGTTTCTACAAAGCTGGAAATTGAAAAAGAAAAACATAGCCTATGGACCTTAGCCCGTTAAGTTCCTGATGTTTACAGCTACACACAACCACCGAAACTTGAAATAAAATACTGTACACCGGCATCTTTCTTAAAAAAATGCTAAAGGAATCTCAGGGAATTTAATGCAACCAAAATCCATTGCACCCGCCAGCCACGTCAAACCCCCCGACTTTTCAGGCAAGCTTCCTTTCACATATACACATATATATAAATATAAATATAAATATAAATATAAATATAAATATAAATATAAATATAAATATAAATATAAATGTATACATACACACGCACATACCAATGAACATGTATAGGTGCTGCGGAAATTGCGAATCTGCAGCATATCCAAGCCAAGTCAAGCCCACGCCGCTGCCTTCCGCCAAGCATCCAGCCATGGGTGTTTTGAAGAAGCCCGCTTCCAAGCAGCAGGGCATCCTCAAGCGGCCAGCCTCCGCCGTCCAGGAACTTCCCTTGGTTCCGTACCAGCCGGCCCAGGAGGAGCCAGAGGAGGAGGAAGCCGAGCAGGCCGACGTGGAGGAGGAAGACGAAGAGGAGGTCCAAGAGGAGCCCGAAAAAGAGGTCAAGGAGGGCGACAAGGAGAAGAAGAACGCCAAGCCTTCCAAGACGGCACCGACGCTCTCCAAGCAAGCCCTCCAGGACCACAACCGGTTCCTCAAGGAAGCCAAGAACCTTTCCGAGGAGGATTTCGACCACTTTTTCAAGCAGCTCGACGAGAAGCAGAAGCAGTGCTTGTGGAAGAAGTTTGAAGTGAGCCGCGAGGGCAATCCAGGAGCCGAGCAAGCCTTCAGGGACGGCGCTGGCCAAGGATCAGGCCAGCTTGCCAGGAAAAGGGGCATGCTCAGGGGGTGGATCCAAGATGGTGGAAAGCCGGCCAAGTACTTCAAGCAGTCCTCTGTGGAGTTCAGTTGCACCCACTCCTCAGGCCTCCAAGCTTCCTGGTTGAGCTACAAGGAGACGTGCGACAAGATCGGTGAGGAAGAGCTGAAGGCGAGAGTGGCGGCTGGAACCATTCAGCACAGGAAAAACCCCGAGGACAGGAGGTTCTTTCAGTTCAAGCTCCACAAGGATTGGTGCTGCTATATTTTTTTCAATACTTGATCTTTCCCAAACTTAAGAACAGATAGTGGAGTCATGCAGTTTCACAATTGTCAGGAAACCGAAGACACCACGACCTCCCGCAGAGCTGGCTCCAAGGCCCAGGCCAAGGCGGACTCCTCCTCCCTCGAAGACTTCCTCGCTTTCGACAGTCTCAAGAAGGCCCCCGCCGTTGAGGACTTCGACTTAGGCGAAGTCTCAGGTGACGACGAGGACAGCCAGCTCAAGGCCTTCGTGGGCCTGCCAGGCGGCAGTGGGCAGAACACCAACAAGGGTGGAACTAAGCCCAAGCCCAAGGCCAAGGCGAACAAGTGGGAGGAAGCCAGCCAAGTCAGCCAAGAGACCACTACTGAACAGCTCAAGGAGAAGGCCACTCGATTCATGCTTGTTTTTTCAATTTAAGTTTAGCTCGAACCGTTTCTGTAGCTGTTTGTTCGCCCAACCATTTCCAGGCCAAGCTCTTCGTCACTGAGCTGGGCAAGGAGTACGGTTTCTTGCAGGGCTTGAAGCTCCAGGTCCAAGGCAGCGGCTTGAACGACAAGGCCACCTCCTTGAAGACCCTCACCAAGCAGCTGCAGGCTTTGGAGCGGATCCGCACGACCCTGGCTGGCAAGAAGGCTTGCAAGATGGAGGACATGAAGCCCGTTTTGCTTGACGCGGTGACCACCCTCCAAGCTTCCAAGAAGCTTAAGGTGGAACTCACTAAGGCCCTTAAGGACGCCTGAGCAGGTTTTTTTTCAGGATGGCTGCATAGAGGCCCAAGCTCAAACAACGTGTAACACGCAGCAGTCTTCAGCAAAAGCTAGAAGTCTTGACCCGGCAGCTATTCCTGATGAGATTTTAGCTTATAGTTTTCATGAAGTCCAGGCAGGCAGGGTTTTCCAGGCTGTGAACGGCCTTAAGTCCAGGCCACGAAGTCTGGATGTTTTGAACCCTCCAGCCTCTTAGGCTCCAAGAGCAAAGGCAGTTCAAGGGAGAGAGCCTACTGAAACCTAAAGCTGGAGTTTCAAGCGCCAAAACACGCTATAAGTGTTTTGCAACCAGGGACTGCTGCAAACTGCCTTTCGTTAAGTTGCAAATTCCCCGCTTTGGAGCTTCGAGGACCAAGCCAGGTTTAGGTTTAGATGTCCAGGCGAAGCCATGCCAGGGAGGAAAAGGAAGACGGAGGACCAAGCTTCCTCTTCCTCAAGCCGCGAGATTCGGCCAGAATCTCCACTTGCGGTGGCCCTTTTGAGGCTGTGGTGTTTGGGAGACCTCTCCGCCAAGGTCGTCCAGGAGTTGTCCCAAGCAGCTGTCAAGTCAGGCTGCTCCCAGGCCGACCTAGTGGGACTTGCCAGCTTGGGTTCGCACGGTGTTAACCCGAACCACACGCACCACCAGCTGCTTTCCAGGGTCTTCAAGGACATGGTTGCTCCAGACCCAACCGTCCTGCAGACCAAGGCATGGGGAAAAAGCGCCACAGGCCAGAAGATCCAGGTAGACTGCAAGCTTCCAGTCATGCTTCCGCACAACTGGATGCTAAGCCTGGATGGCATGGACGATGACATCCTGGGTATCCAGGACATTGCCAAGTTTTGGGACAGCCAAAAAGGCGCTAACTCCAGGGTGTCGCAAAGCCAGGACTACTTTGACCAGGTTTTCCAGGACACCAAGCCTTGGTCCCTTTCGCTTTGCACGGCGACGCAGCTCCCCACTCCAAGGTGGACAGTCTGCTTGTGATCTCCATGAGAGCGATAACGTCACGACGTTCGATTGACGCTTGGCTTGTCTAGTATTCTTTCGGCAGTACGACCGCAAAATCACCATTTAGGTCTCGGTGTCTCTAAATTTTTGCTTTCGCAGTCCAGGCAAGCAGCCAATTGTTGCTGGCCTGCATTCCCAAGTCGTGCATCACGCCCAAGCTCATGGAAGATCTTTGGGCCAAGCTCTGCGAGTCCCTCCAAGCCATGGCCTCAGGAAGGTGCCCAACGACGCAACGGCGGTTCAGGCCAGGAGTGATCTACTGCATCACAGGGGACATGGAGTTCTTCTACCAGGAATTCAAGTTCCCCAGGCCGAACCAAGCCAACCCTTGCCTTTGGTGCGCTTGCACCCAAGAGGGCGAGAACTGCTGGAACGACTTTCGCCAGGAAGCAGGCTGGAGAAGGACAACACTCAGGCCAAGGCAGCTGGAAGCCAGGCTGGAGCACCCGCTTTTCCAGGTCCAAGGCGTCAATGCTCAGGCTTTGAAGCTTGACGTCCTCCACGTCCTGGACCTCGGTGTGTCCTGGCATGTGGTGGGGAATCTGCTTTGGGAGATCATCGAAGACTCCAAGCCAGGTTCCAGGGACACCAACATGAGTTGCCTGAATGCCGAAATCCAGGAAATCTACCAGGCGCTAGGCATTCCTTCAGGCACCAGGTTGCCGAACCTGAAATGGAAGTCTGACATTGCCAGCAGTGCCAATGAGTACCCTTGCCTCAAGCACCAGAAGGGCAGGCGAATCAGGCATTTCATGCCTGTTGATGTGGAGCTCGCCAGGAGGTACAGTGTCTAAGCTGCATTATATCTATAAATGTGAACACGACCTTATTCTTGTTTAAAGTTCTACAGCAATTTCAGGCTCCCAAGATGATCGCCGAAGCCTGCACCGACTTCGTGTCCTTGAGTCGCTGCGGGACATCTACGACTTGCTGGACAGGCAAGACTTCAAGTGGCCCCAGGACGTCAGGCGAAAATTCGCCGACCAAGTCCAGTGCTTGACCAAGCACTACGGCCATCTTGCCAAGCTGGCTTTTGATGCCCAGCAGTGTCGATATAGCCAAGTTCCCAAGTTTCACATGACGGCACACTTGCCAGAAGTTTCGCAGCACTTGGCCCCCAGGTTTTTTTGGACGTATGGTTCCGAATCCTTTATGGGCTTGATGTCTCACATCGCCAATGCTTGCCTTTCAGGCACTGCAGCTCACAAGGTGCCGGAAACCATCCTGTTCAAGTACAGGACGTTTTGGCATCTGCTTTTAAAGGTCTTGCTAGTGCTGGATGAGCCAAGCTGACCCAAGCAGCCAAGCTGCAAGCGGTCCAGGTCCACGCCAACTGCAAGCGGCACATGAGCCATAAGCTGCTCAAACGGTCCAGGTCCAGGCCGACTGCAAACGGCCCATGGAAAACAAGTCGCTTGCGCCATCTGCTAAGGGCCGGACGGCCCTATACGTACATTCCCAAGTGGTATAATCCGGACGCTTAAAAATGTGTCGCCGTCTATAGCTGCAGTTTATAGGCTCTTCAGATGGAAAAAGTAGGAAGCCAGAAGAAGCCGGCCGCACGGCAGGCCAGATACTTGCCTGTGAGCTTGTCGAGCTTAAGTCTGTTTTTTGAAGTTTTGGCTGTGCCTCGACAGGCCCCGGTCTCGAAGAAGCCAGCTGCCAAGCTCGCAGAAAAGGAGGCCGTCGTCAAGGTCAAGGTCGTCAAGAAAAGACCTGCGACTTCCACGACCTCCAGGGGCCAAGCTCCCAAGAGCCAAACCGCCACCTTGGAGACTCCTGCAGAGACGACAGCCAAGAGGCCAGCCGCCACCTTGGAGACTTCTGCAAAGGCGACAGTCAAGAGGCCAGCCGCCACCTTGGAGACTTCGGCAGAGACGACAGTCAAGAGGCCAGCCGCCACCTTGGAGACTCCGGCAGAGACGACAGCCAAGAGGCCTGCAGTTGCCACCTGCTTTGCTCTCGAGGCGGGGTTCTTTCAGTGCGATATATAGATTTTGTATATATGTATATACATATAGATATATAGATAGATAGATGTCAACCCCTATACCCTCATAACCAGCTTTTAAACCCTTACGCCGAAACAGATCTGCAGGAAGAAGACAGCTCGGAAGCAGGTCTGGAAGCCGTTTGGCAAGCTTGCCAAGCTGCCGAGACCAGGGCCAAGGGGCCAAAGCAGAGCCCGGACAACGTGAGCCTGAGCCAGGAAACGATGGTCTTGGGCATGTATGACCCTCCGATCACCCAGAGTGACTTTGAGCAGGCCATGAAGGAGTGGCCAGAGGAGCCCGACTTTTACCACGACCCCTCACAGGAAGCTGAAGCGGAAGCTCCGCAGGGTCACCTTCTCGTTTGGGATTTTTTGTCCCCGATTCAAAAAATGATCATCAAGCAAAACCCGAGAGTCAGGGACGGCTTGCAGCCATGCGGGCTGCCAGTGTCCAATACCAAGTCCAAGCCCAAGTAGCCCGGAGCTTTTTTTGAAAGGTAAGCTCCAAGTCTCCAGGGCCAAGTTTTGAGGAAGAGCTCAAGAGAATCTTCACCCAAGATTCCCTGCCGCAGCTGTGGAAAAGAAGTGTTAGGCTGGAATGCCTGAGTCCAATTCCACGCCCAAGTCCAAGTAGCCAGGAGCCGTTTTTGAAAGTTAGGCTCTTAGGCCTTTGCAAGGCCAAGTTTCGAAGGAGAGCTCGAAAGAAGCTTCACCCAAGATTCCCTGCCGCTGCTGTGAAAAAGAAGTGTTAGGCTGGAAGCCTTCTGGGAAAGGGTGGGGAAGAGAAAGAGAGAGATAGAGAAAGAGAAAAAAGAAAGAGACAGATATATAGAGATAAAAATACAGGTAGAGATCGAGAGATAGAGCGGTAGAGCGATAGAGAGATAGCAAGGTACAGGTTGAGGTCGAGGTAGGGGTATTATATATAGTGGTGGAGGCAGAGATAGCGCTGAAATCTATTGATGTCAGAAGTGTTTCTCGTTTGATTTGATAGAACATTTCTATTGATTTTATGGAAAATTTCTATTGATTTTATGGAAAATTTCTATTGATTTTATGGAAAATTTCTATTGATTTTATGGAAATTTTCTATTGATTTTGATGTGGATGTTTCTATTGATTTTTATGTCGCAGTTCTATTGATTTTGAGGATTTCAATTTCTATTGAAAAACATCGTTTTCTATTGATTTTGATCGACACAATCAAAACGCTGAGAATTTTCAATCCCGCTTGATTTTTTTCAATCGGCGGTCCTCTGGGTAAGCAAGATAGTAAATTTGCTCTCTCTTGGCTATCTTTGCGTTTCGAGCACGAACAGCCCCGCAGTCTCCGCCTTCCACCTGTCGCGCCCTGCCTCAGCGCCGCTGATGCCTTTGCCGACACAAACCGTATGGGCATCGGAGGATGGCTCAGCACATCTACACACTTTTGTATGGTACAGTGAAATTTTTTCAGCAGACGCAGTGCGCGCAGAATGGCCACAGTTGGTAGGCTCTCTGCAAAGCTACATAGCCTGTTTCGAGGCCTTGGCACAGCTCGCACTGGCCCACTGCTCATGGTCCCTGCTCCGCTCCAAGCATGCGCGTTTTGTCCTGCCCAGCGCCAGCGACAACACCTCTGCAGAAAGTGGTGTAAACCGCCTGTTCACCACTGCCGAGCCGCTCAGCACTTTCCTTCGCCTTGCAGCCACCTGGGCAGACCTGCACCGCGTGCAGTTCCAGGTAGAACACCTAGCGGAAAAATGCATGGGCTGACGCCCTCAGCCGCGGTCGGCTGTCCTTTATACAGCACAGCTCAGCGGAACGAGTGCGCATCACTCTGGCACAGCTTGCTTCCGCATCGCACACCGTTTCACTCCGAGGTGATGAGAATACCTTTTCGCCTCGCCTCCGCGAGGCACAGCGCAGCTTGCTTCGCTAGCAGCTAAAAAAGGTGCGCCCTGCTCCCTGCCGCTTCTGCTTCGGGTGACGCCGCTCGCCGCCTTTCATCTCGCCACCCGCCAGGTCCTACATCTGCATCCTCATGCGAAGAGGGTCAGAAGCCTGCGAGGCAGAGGATGCTTGATTCGGACTAAAGAGGGGGATAAACTCGGCACCGCGCTGCCTTGCTTCCTTCTCACAGGCATCGCTTTGCCTCGCACCGACTTCAAGCATCCTTCGCGAGAAAAAAGATCTTTTGCAAACTCACAGTCCTCTTACGGAGAACGCTAGTCGTGAGTTTATGTTTTTGGTCGACAATGTTTTCTGTAAGAACTTGAGCTTTGCATTGCTCCGCCCCGCGCCGCAATGTGAGCTCAAACACATCGACACGGAACGCTTCCGCGCATCTTTTTAAAACCCACCCACCCAACCTTAGGGGGGGGGATAAACTCGGCACCGCGCTGCCTTGCTTCCTTCTCACAGGCATCGCTTTGCCTCGCACCGACTTCAATCATCCTTCGCGAGAAAAAAGATCTTTTGCAAACTCACAGTCCCCTTACGGAGAACAAGGCCGATTTTTGCGGTGCCTTTTGTGACCAGGATGATCAGGAGTTTTGGGCCTTCGTGTATTATGGTGATATCACTGTCGTCGACGAGGAGTGGGCCTGATTCAAGTTGCACCAGTCCTAGCTTTTTATGAAGCCAAACCGCGACTCCCCAGTGGCTCGCACTGTCTGCATGCAGACAAATGTATTTTCCAGACTGACCAATGCCGGACTTGGTTTTGGTCTCTTGCAGAAAAGCTACATTGACCTTATTGTAGTCAAGCTGCTCCTCTACGTATTTGACTTTGTTTCTCAGGCCCTGAATATTGATAGTGGCGATGTGAGTCCGGAAGCTGCCGCAAGGGTCATCGGGCGCCGGGTTATCATGCTTGACAGGTATCAGGTCTTCCGGAACAAGAGAGGACTGCCTCGTAGAGCCTCGTAGCAGGGTGCCTCCAACTAATGTGGCCACCCTGAATCGGGATGGCCTGGTGCTGCAGAGCATCACTTTCGGCTGCAATCCAATCCTGGACCAGCAGGCAGACAGCAGGTGGCGGGGTCGCCCACCTGGCTTCGCCTTTGGAGGCCGTCTTGGCTACTGTCAGCAAGGTCATTCCATGGGTGTCCGGAGTGGCCTGGGACATATTGGAAACGCAATTTCATCCCCGGCGTTGCTCTGGCGAACAACTCAACGCGACTGGAGATACTGCCAAATTCATCTGGGGGGCCCAAGAGCCCTGCCGCCCATCCCGCGGCAGTGCAGTCAAAGTAGATTGTGCTGGTAAGGCGTCCAATCGCAGCACAGAACTGCAGCGCCCAAAGTATGGCACTGATAATAGCAATCTGCTCTGCCTGTGATGCAGTGGCTGCGGCATGTCGCCATGGTGTCGGAGCGCTACCGCTTATTGGTCCCCCTAGGCCCTAGGATGCCAAAGAGCGCAGTGCCTGCACTAAATCCCTTATTGGTATCAGCGGAGCCGTCAGTGTAGATAAGGAAGGTCGGTTCCTCGTTGCAGAAGGCCGGGGCTAATTGCTGCCAGGAAGGCATGGCAGCCAGAGAAGCCTGCGTGGTTGGTGGGAGGGTCTTAGGGTCGGGGAATGCTGCGTGCAACCAGTCGGCTGGCCAGCGTTGGCAGATTCTACTGCCAAGTCCAGCAGGATGCGGCAGCTTCGCAGAGTCGGCAGTGATATCAAAGCATGGTGCCGGCAGGAGCTGGCACAGGTGCAGCCAACAGGAGGCTCGTGTTGAGTGTCACAAGCCTGATCTGTTGTCGGGGCATGGTCGAGCTCAGACAGCACAGAGAGCAGGACATAACTGTGCAGGTATCCCTCAAAGTCAGGTCGCTGAACACTCTGTTCGAGAAGGGTTGGCCCGGCTAGGGGGCTTTGGTCGTCCTCGTCAGAGGAAGAGATTAGTTCGCGCTCATGCCATTGCATATCTGGACGTGGCAGGGGCAACTTAGCTCGACTGGGCGTGGGAATAGGTCGACGGCTAGCAGGCAGCACCTGCACATTGCAAGATACGATTGAGGTCACCGCAGCGGTCATGCCCAGCGTGCGTTGGGGGCCGGGCTGGCAGTGCCTCTGTTTGGAATGTGCATTGCGACACCCGTCCTATTTCCAGATGGCCGGTCAGCCAAGTGAGGATACTGCCTAGACAACCACCGTGCACGTGGGGAGGTTTGAGGCAGTGTCTGTTATTCACACGCTGCCGCCTGGGGCCGGCGGGGTCCTGTGTGTTGAGCAGGCGCCGTCGGAAGGGTCATCGTCATCAGAGGATGACTCAGAGTCGGAACTGTCCTCTGCGTCCCCACCAGTTGAATCATTTTCGGGGGACGGAGGCATTTGGGCAGTCGGGTCAGGGCTGCAGTCACAGCAACTAAAACCTTCAAAGACGTCGCGCCGTCCACCAGAGAGGGTGATGCGGTGACCAGGCGGGCAGTGACCTTGGCAGTGTCCCAGAATAGCCGCCTCATCTGGGACTCCGTTGGGGGCGAAGCTCCACGTTATTTCCCCCCAGCATGGGTCTTGCATCAAGAAGGAAAACTACGGGCGGGTCCGCGCCAGGTTCAGTATGGCGCTCACTGGTGGCAACTAGCACAGTATCCGCCAAGATGCCTTGGTCGAAAGAATCCGCAACAGGCGGTCTGGAGGGCTGAATGAAAAACCCTTCTTGAGGGACCTGAAGAGAGTCTGCACTTTGCTGCGCAGTGAATCGGCGGCTGTCGCTGGGAATCTGCATTCGTGCTGGCCCATCATCAGTAAGCACGTGCAACCAAAATCCTGGCCTCACAGGAAGTCGGAGTTCAAGGTTCCAGCCTTCAGGGCTATCTAGTCTGTCTCCTGCGTCGGAGACAACCAGTACACCGCCTACAGCAGGCAGGAAAGAGACACAGTGGCCATTGTGCATGGTTACATACTCTGTATGGGACATAGGTCCAACTAGATTATGCACGTAGACTTCTAGGTCTACACCAGGAGGGAAGCCAGCCGTGGCTAGCAGGTTTTCCCTGTTCATCCGGGAGGCAACTTCGGCGCAGAAGACAGTGCCATCGATCTGCTTCAGATCAAAAATCGCATAGACAGCTTTGGTCCAGGCGGGAAGAGCCAGAGCCAACACGTGATCCTGGACTGTCTGAGGGCTTTTGCTGGAAACAAGTCAGGAAAGCGCTGTCTGCAGGCGGTGGGCCGTGCAGCTTGTAGCCGCCCCTGTACAGCGTACTAATTGGTCGGTCCTTTGAGCGTAAGAGTAACAAGCTCTGGTATGTACTCTGGAGCCAAAATACAGAAAATGGCTCGAAAGTCTTGTGCTTCATCGGTGCTATCGCTGGTGTCGGACGACTGAGCTTCCTGGGTTTGCCCTTCGGGAGCATCGGAAGTGTCGGGGCGGCGTGGCGAACGACTACGCTCAGTACGAGTCGGCCGTTCTGCAGCATCTGTGCTAGGGATGTTGGCTGCCTCTACTTGACCAAGATACAAGACATCATTGGCTTCAGGTTCAGTGTTAAGAGGGCCAAGAGGGCGCATATCGGCATCAACATCACTATCGTCACGATCCGGCCACTCGACAAGTCGTGGTTCGGGCCCTGTTGGAACATACGATGCGAAGATTACGGCTCCCGGATGGTATTCGAGAATGTTGTCTTGTGTGACTGCTCTCTCAAGATGCAACTCCCAGTGGGGGGGGGAAAAGGTGCCCAGCACGTCATAGAACTCGGTGAACGCAAAGCGGCCGGCTAGTGACGCAATAAGGTCCCAACCCTGAAGCATCACCCTACAGTCAATCATGCCGAGAACGGGCGGGACCAGGACGGATTCCAGCCTGTCCGGGTCGCTAGGTATGTGTGGCGACGCACCAAAAACACCTCTGCATTTCCTGCCTCGGATTGCTGCATCAGTGATGGAAGGGACTGCAATGGCTGAAGCACAAGCTGTTCCTCTGGAAACCCGAGCATTGCTGCAATGACTTGGCGATCACCGTAAGCTTCTTCACTTAGGAAACAAATGTCTCTAGGGCCACGTTCAGTCACTATGCAGATGCGCGGCTCATCCGGACCCGAAGGCATGTATGGATCATCGTCCCAAGCACAAGACGAGAGAAGCACGTCTGCTAGGTGAAAGTAAGCTCCGGGCAGTGCGTGTTGCGGGCAAAAGAAAATCGTGGTGCCGCAGAACAAATCTACCACCTCATTGGCTTGTATGGGTACAGCATTGGCCCCCAAGTACAGGTCGATCGGTGCTGTTTCGGGCAGTCCAACACGCCTGAGGAGAACCTCGCGAGTGGCACAGGAGGGGCCTATCTGCGTACAGCCGGCCATCTATCTCTTGGAGGTCTAGGCAAAGACAGATATCTGTGGTAGCCCAAAACGGCAGCGCGACAAGGACTGCGTAATTCTGTAGGGCATTGGTTTTACAGGGACAATGCGTGGGAACAGCCGGGCCTGTGTTCTGTCCCTCTCCTGCTGGACTAAATCAAGCACCTCATCAACTTCGGCTGGGGGCGTTACTACAACCTGAGGTATCTCAGTAGTGTACCCTGGTATTAGGATTCCAAATGTCAGAGGGGCTGCTGGCTCCTCCTCTGCAATCGTACCGGCATTGAATGAGGCAGTGGCAGTCTCATCAGGCGGCGCGGCAGGCCAAGGCCTGTGATCGTGTGCCTCATATGCTCGTAGCCTGCTAAGCGTTTCTCTGTGCGCAGGTGTGTTGGAAGCCGATTCTTGGTCAAGCTTGCGTTGTCGACCACTGGCAGGCACCTGCTGCAGAGCGGGCGGAGCCTGTGCATAGCTTGGCGGCAAATCCTCAGGGAGAAGCTCTGAGTCCTGGCTGGGCACAGGCCAGGGCGGAGACTGCTGCAGCCTCCACCAAAGCGCGCTGATGAGCTTATTGGCTGCAGGTTGTCGGCAGAAAGAGGCATCAGCACATTGCACTGGTTTACGGTAGGGCATAGGGCATGCCCTCTTGGCGTGAAACTTAGAAGGCGAGCCTGACATACAACCTATTGCAGCGAGTGGTAGGAGGAGGTTGCAGGGAACACCTCTGGTTGGGATGGCGATGGCCTTACCTAGTGGGCTGTGCCGGCCAGGCAGTGGCCATAGCAGCAACTTGCAAATACCAAGAAAACGATGCAAAGTAAGCTGCGAAAGAGCAGCACCACCCAAGATGCAAGTAGAGACCGGCTTCTGGCTTCTCAGGGGAAAGCATTCTGTTGATGTCGCAGCGTGGAGGCGAGCGGTCGTCGGCCCAGCGCCACCGATCCGACTGTTAGGCACCGCCATAACCTCCTTACTTCAGATCCTTGCATGACAGAGTGACGGTATGTAGCAGCCCTTAAAAATGGCGCATACATAGCTTATAAAGTGAGGGCTGAGCACAGGCAGACAGACTGCAACCCTCACTAGGGGCGGTGGCCTAAACCAAAAGGGGGCAGTGTGGTCAGGCCAGCCAACTTGCGAGAACCCCTTTGCGCGGACACAGAGGTCACCGGGAGGTAGTCGTTCATGCTCCACACGAGAGCAGCCATGGACATTGCTTATCTCTTCTGGGAGCGGGGGGGTTATGAGCCGTGGAGGGACCTGAGACAAACAAAGACATTGAAATGGAAAACAATGGTGAGACCGAGGGGCCACACCGCTAGCGGTCAAACCGACAATGCAGACGGGGTCTTGCCCTCTGGTCGACTGGGCAACTTGGGCATTCACCAATGAGTGCCCGCGTCGCAATGGGACCGTATATAAGGCGACCGTCCGTCTTCTTGTCGGCGACCAGAAGCAGAGGGCCCTTGGCCAGACCTGGCGACCTGGTACCACTGTCCAAGTCTGGGTCGTCCTCCACCAGGGTCGCATAGGCGATAGCTTGCGCAACACGCTGCGCTTCCAAAGCGCCAGCCTCGACTGGTCCAAGCCCGGCGTCCGTAGTCTCCGCAGCCTGCCTGCGGAAAGGCTGCATGGCCAGCCCTCTTTCCACGGCTCTTTTTTTCTCCAGCTTCGCCTCCAGAGAAGTACCACCCATGTCTGGCCTTGAAGCGGGGGTTCCGACTGGAATCCTTGATGCCTTCTCTGGCAGGGACCCTTGGGGCCTGGCCGGCTTCGGCAGGTGCTTGGGCCTGCGTCGCCGCTGGCGCATCGTGGGGCGCAGCGTCTGCCTTGCTTGGCATAGGTGAGCTGGGCGGGTAAGGTGCCGAGCGCAGCGCAGCAGTAGCTGGCGAGGCCGCTCCGTAGGTGGGCACCGCTTGGGGGTCCACTGTAGTAGAACTGACTTGTTGGCTGTTCTGCTCCGGCGGCCCAGGGGGCATCGAGGCCGGTACCTGCAGAGTAGTAGCTGGCTTCCCAAGGTTGTCCTGTGCAGGCATCCCCGTCTGCAAACCACTCGGCATTCCTGGTGGGGCATCTCCTCCTGTAGGATTGGGTTGCGCTGAGCAAGGCACGCAGAGCCCCTGACTTGTATAGACGCAGGACCTCCAGAAGCTCAGGTTCTAGAGCAGGTGGTGAAGAGACGGCATGTCTTCGAAGCATATCTGACCAGGCTTCGGTCTCCACACCCTGGACTTCCATAGCTTGTGGAACAGCCGTGGAGGCTCCCGTGGCAAAGGCTTTCGCAACACCCGCAGGGCTCGCTTTGGCCACCAGCACATGTTGTTGTGCTTCGACCAAGTCCCCTGCCAGCTTGTCCTGGTATTCCTCGTGACGCTTTTTTACTGCCACATAGGCAGCCATCAAGCGCGTTTCGTACTTTGCAAAGCGGCAGGACTTCTCCTGCTGTTCTCTCGTGATCTTTGTGACATGAGTCTTCGCCTTCCGTAGTACATTGACAGCATGCTGGGCATTCCGGGCCGTCGTCTCGTCCTGGCCAGAAACTTCTTCGGTTTTCTGCTCCTTGATGACCTGGATTTGGGCATCCGGGCCCTAGCTGCGGTCGTAAGAAGGAAAGACCTTCGCCTTTGGCTTCGGCGGGGTGGCGGACTTGTTCGACCAGGCGTAAGAGGACTGCCCCCGCTGTCCATACTGCGACGAATAGTCGGCCTGCTGGCGCCATGGTGCCTGCTTGTCCTTTCCCTTATTCTGTGGCATAAGATTTCTGAGGACTCTTCGCAGGGTCGGTGCTGTGGCGTGGTGCCTCAAGAGCGTCAGTGTCTGGTTGCTGGACAGGGAGCAGCCACTTCGTAGTCTCGTCCGAGCAGTAGATCTGCGGCTACGTAGGCGTCTGCATGTGCCACGGTGGTGATGGCTGCGGCCGCGGCAGCCCAGCCTGAAAGCGCACCTCCTGTTGAGGTGCTGGGGGCAAAAAACGATTTTCTCCCCTCTGCAAAAAGCAATTCGAGCCCTGCCCATAATATATATATATATATATATCTACACACACACACACAGACACACACAGACACACACACACACACACACACACACACGCAGACACACAGACACAGACACACAGACACAGACACACAGACACACAGACACACAGACACACAGACACACAGACACACAGACACACAGACACACACACAGACACACAGACACAGACACACAGACACACACACACACACACACACACACACACACACACACACAATACACACAACACTCACACACACTCACACACACAGCACACACAACACACACACACACAACACAGACACACACAGACACACACAACACACACACACAACACACACCACACACACACACACACACACACATCACACACACACACACACACACACACACACACACACACACACACACACACACACACACACACACACACACACACACACACACACACACACACACACACACACACACACACACACACACACACACACACACACACACACACCCACACACACACACACACACACACACACACACACACACACACACACACACACACACACACACACACACACACACACACACACACACACACACACACACACACACACACACACACACACACACACACACACACACACACACACACACACACCACACACACACACACACACACACACACACACACACACACACACACACACACACACACACACACACACACACACACACACACACACACACACACACCCAACACACACACACACACACACACACACACACACAACACACACCACACACACTGATGGATTCGGCCAAGAGAGCAAGAAGAGGAGAGTATGTTGTATGTTGTTGTCTAATCTGGACACCACAGGGGGCCTGTCCTTGAGCTAATCTTGGCACCACAGGGGGCTGCCGAAAGTTGCGCAGGTATGCTTGTGGTGTGCATATGAAAAGTTCGTCGTCGTTGTCCTCGTCCTCGTTGTCTTTCCACTCCTCATCCACCAGCTGGCACGACCGCCCCAGGTGCAATGAAGGTGGCAAAAGCAGGTACGTTTTCACAGGCTTTCCGGGAAGGTCTTCGTTGACCACCGCTCCCCGGAGGCCTCGGTGGTCCCCTGCAAACTTTCATGTGTTTAAGTGAAAATGTATTGCAAGAATGTGTCAGATCCAACGGAAAGGAGTGACCCTCTGCTCCCATGTGCTAGGGAGGTTCACACACACACAGCCCCAGCTTGGGGCGGCTGTGTGCAGTGGAATAAAGCCGCGCCAGGGCTCCAAGATCTAAACGAACCCAAACTAAACCACAAAACCCTGTGGGCTGCAATGCCCGCTTGCAAAGCTTGTCGATGTAGTCCAGAATGTAGTAATGTTGTGGTAGTCCAAGATGTGGCGAGGCGTAAAATTTAGGGTTCAGGACTGTCCTTCAGCTGGGCACGCAAGCCCCCAGAAGCGACAGAGGGGAAGGAAGGCTGATCAGCTGCCCTTGCAAGGGCCCAGATCCAGCCGGGGACTGTTCCTCAGCTGGGCGCGACGGCCCCCAAAAGCAACAGTAATGAGGGTTAATGGAGAAAACTGCTACCCAGCTACCCTCGAAGGGGTCCAGGGCTAGCAGCTTCTGACCAATGTGTTGCACATGTGGTTGTATGTTGTAATTAGGGTGGTGAGAATAGGGTGAGGACACTCCTTCCAGCTGTCACCAAAGACCCAGGAACGGAGTGACTACTGCCCGGCTACCCGAGCAGGGTCCAAGGCCAGTAGCAGGATTAGGGTATTCCACCCTCCAGCTGTGTAGCAAAAGACACCCAAGAGCGGTGGACCATCCTCCAGCTGTGCAGAAAAGCACCCAGGAGCAATGGAACGAGAGGTACCACGTCCTGCGTGGTCCTCAACTTAAGGTGTGGGGTTAGGGGGAGAGAGAAGCGAGAGGCCGATTACTTCCCG
>CAJNDT010001234.1:0-10000 GCA_905221615.1 Symbiodinium sp. CCMP2592 | reverse complement strand
CTTGCAGTACTCTTCTGTCCTGAAAATTAGGTGCCAACAGCGGGTCTGTTGGGACATTCACTCATGATCTTAAAATGGCAGCGGCACCTGAATCCTGCACGCACCAGCATTTTGGCACAAGCTGTTTTTGACCGCTTGTGCTGAATAGTAGGATGCACAATATCATAAGGTGCAATCGAGTCAGAAGACCAAGGGTCTCGGGATGGAGATCGTTGTTGTTCTTCCACCAGGTGTGACGTTGCCGTAGGTGATGCTGATGATGTTGAATGCGAAGACCGTGTCCTCTTTCTTCTTTGAGTGTGTAGGTGTTTGCGCCGTTGTTGTGTTGTGGATTGTGATGGTGGTGAATTGTTGCGTGTTGTCTTTGTTTTTGTGACTGTTTTGTGCTTTTTATCTTTGTTGTCTTTCTTCTTTTTTGTCCTCGTTGTGTGCTTTGTTTTGTGTTTGAGTGTGTGACGAACTGCATGGGAAGATGTGGTGGTGTCGTCCTTCCTCAAGAAGGCATCAATCTCTTCGGATCCCCATAGGCTGCTGTCATCGTCCTCGTCCATCTGTGTGCGATGCCGTCCTAATGAGTTTCAGCAACTGTAGTTCTGAGAAATGGCTGCGGAGTCACAACTGCGTTAAGGCGTGTGCATACGCTGATCTTCAGAAGAGAGAGAGAAAGGTACACAGAGACATCAATTGAGCAACCTCGCAGACCGGCATGACCTTTCAACATGATGCTCTTAATGTTGAACCTCATCAGGAATGATGGAGTTCGCAGCACAGCTTTGCTGTGTGGTTGTTGGCTGCCGGGGGCAGCAAATGTGCATCTAATTGTCAACTCAGCAATGCTGCTCACGGAGTTCTTGATCGCTTTCTCTTGTTGGATGTAGGAGTTGATGTAGTAGATACAGTCTCCTTTTGGGTAGGAGTCGTTGATGTCGGACGCTGATCAGGTTGCTCCGAATGCTTTCGTATCCACTCTTGAGATGCGATAAAGTACTCACGCCACCATGAAGAGCCGTTAGTGGCCCAATGCCATCTCCATTGTGATGCCGTGGGAGATCGCGATCTGGTGCGTTGTTCCATGGTGCTAACACAACTGGTTGTTTTGCAAAATGCTGCGGGAAAGAGTGCATCAATCGCTGCATACCAAACATATGTGAAGTGAGTGCACTGACTGTCACAATTGGCAACAACGACAATCGTTGTTTTCACCGTCCGCTGCAAAGCACCCAATGGTGGTAAGAACATGGTTGATCACCTATTGTTGCGAAGCTTCGAGTCTTTCCACTCGTTGCTTTAGCTCTGTGATCTGCCGGGTTGTTTGCAGAATAAACTCGGCTAATTGGTCGCGTAGAGCCTCGTCACTGAATGTGGAAGGTTCACTTCCGGTTTCGGAATCATAGTCCCGATGCTGTGTCAAAATCTCCATGAGGGCCTCGGAGAGAGCTTCACGTCGTGCCTCATCGACGGGTGGCGAATCTGTAGTCACTGTGTTTGTCGGAAGAGATGCTTCGCTCATGGCTCGATGTCGGGATTCCAATAGGTGTCACTCTGAGGCAAAAACTTCAGAAGGCAAAGTTATGGTGTGTGTCTGAAAGCAACATGTGTTGAAATGCGAGAAGTGTGCACTACCTGGCTCTTTTTATACCAGCGTACCTTAGCAGCATATTCACGACCAATCAGGCGCGTTTTGCCTGATGAGGCTTTCGAGTACGTCGAGCTGCTGTTTGCACGAGGCGAGGATCGCCGTGGTAGCCTCGTGTTGAGTGGTCAACACCGTTGTAGCCTGTTGTATCAGGCGCTCGAGTTTGGCATTCGATTCAAGCAACGAATTGTGAAACTGCGTTATTGCTGCCATAATCTCAGTCGATGAATCCGGATCAGAATGATGCGGAGGTGGAAATGGCGGGGTCGCCGGTGCAGCCACTGCTGCGTCCTGCTGTTCTTCCGGATCTTGGTGTTGCTCTTGGTAATCTTGGAAATCTTCGTCTTCTGCAACACGTAGGAACTGAGAGCGCAAAAGCGCCGGCTGTTGATTGTGGCTGCCAACCGCAGGTTGCTCGTTGCGGCGTCTGCTATGCTTGGAGATGGATGGCCGAGGACGGCCGCTCAGCGCTTTGTGGCTCGGCTGCAATCTGCCAGTCATGGCACTTTTATACATGATGATGCCTCAGTTAACCCTGTAAATGGCTGCGGGAAGCACTGTGTTGATACAAGGCGGCTCTCATGTTGCAAAGTTGCATGGCTCTGGACACACGCACGGCAACTTGGCACAGTGTTTTGCTTACAGCTGTTGATCAGTATAGCCGGCCGCGATGTAGAGATCGCGCATGGCTCGAATGGCTGATGTGGCCTCGCTGCATGCTGTTGTCACTCTGCGTACCATGCGTGTGCGGGCCTGAAAACTGCTGCGAAGGGTTGTAACAGAGGTGGCTGACTGTGGGTGTAAAATATCCGCCTTGTGCAAAGTGCATTGATGGGTAAGGCTGCTGTGCTGAGGGTTTATGGCGAAACCCAGGAAAATGTTGGCCGGTTCAGTTTCAAGCTGAACCGGTGGTTTGTAGAAAGATGCGTCAGTAAGCTGTGCAAAAGGAGGCAGTCGGGTCAGCTGTGCAGGTAAAAGAAGGACGCGGTTGTCGACGTATCTGGTAGCAAAAAAGAAAGCTTGATCCTGCTTGTTGTGGTCTGGAAAATGCTTGTGGTTCGTGAAAAGTTGTTTGTATGTGTGGTGCCAACACTGTTCTTCGACAGCAACCACGATGTTGCATAGGGCTGGGCTGCAGGGCGAGCCCATAGGTGCACCGCGAAATTGCTCAATGAGTGATGTACCAACAGTGAAATAGTTGAGTCGGAGCACTGCAATGATGAGTTGTGGTATGTGTTGTAATTGTATGCAAAGTTTGTTGCCGGAGGAGGCTTCTTGCTGCTTTTGTCTGCTTTTGCCCCTGTGGACTCGATGTGTGGGGTCTTTCTGTGAGTGGTCAATGAAGAATTTGGAAGAGTGTAGTGGGTTCTTCTCTCTGTACCATCGAACCATGATGCTGTATGCTGAAAGAAACCGGCTCTGATCGACCGATGTAAAGAAGCCAGCCAAATCCTGATTGTACAGGATGTAATCTGTTGAGTCGTGTAGTTTCCTGCGCTGATGCAAGAAGAGTGCTGTTTGTTTGAGCTGTGTTATCCCGTCTCCTTGGTGAAAGGAGTTTGGGCATGCTTGAAGGGTCATCAGCTGCAGTACGTCTGCTAAGGCTTCCCATAATTTCCTGCCCATGGTGTCGATGAACGCCACTATAGGACGGCCTTTCGTGAATTGCTTCTTTCTTTTCGGTAAAATGTAGGCGCGTGGGATGCGTCCCCATTGTGGAAACGCCCATGTGTAAGCTGGTAGAAGACTGCGGATGTCTGTGTAGACATCAAAGTGGTGTTGTAGAGGTTGGCGCTGCGAGATCCGAAAGATCTCTTTGTCTAAAAAAGTGTTGTGTATGGCAATGTGATATAGTGCTGGGCAGTACCACGTGAGTCGGTTCGGGAAGTGATCTTCGCAATGGATGATGCCCGATGGTATTTTGTGTTGGACTTGCTTGATCATCTTGACCTGTAGTATGTTGTGTTGACTGCAGTGTGTGTTGTGTTGTGGTATTTGTTCAGATACAAACTGCTTTGCAGTTTGATGGTTGTAAGGCAGTCCATAGTGTCGATGCCATGTGCGTATGGCTCGGCATAATTGTGAGGCCAACTGTGTGGGTTTCTGAAGGCAATTGCTTTTGCCGGAGTATGCCAAAAATTGATGTTGTGGTTGTAGTTCTGCAAGTTGGATAGCAATGTGATTGTGAAAAATGTGCTCCTGGGGTACTTGTGAGTGTAATGGTGAGCATGTACAGGGTGGTGGTGAATCGGGTTGCCATGTGGTGTGGGCATCGCGCCAATTGTGTAGAAGTTGTTGCATGGGTGGGTGTTTCTTGTAGACAGGTTTTGTGCTGGGAAGGTGGAATGGTGGAATGTGTTGTTTGTTGCTTGTTAACGAGAGCGCAAATATTGTCGTAGTTGTTGGGTGAAGGTGGGGTGTAAGAGTGGCTGTAGGTAAATGGGTTTTGTGACAGGAGGTGGTTTTAGTCGTCGCTTCTTAAAGACGGTGTTGAGAGCTTTGTGAGCGTGTCTGCGGTCGCGTCGTGGTAAGTTGTTTGAGAGTTTGTGTAAAGCGTAAACTGTGGCTGCTGGTGTGTCTGAGCGAAGCAGTTGTTTTGTTGTGTCGAATCTGGTGCGAGTGTTGGAAGTAAGATGTGATACTGTGGTCCATGCCTGTTTTCTGGTGTTGAATAAGGTGGAATTGGTGAAGCTCCGAATGGAGGGGTGTAGTTTGCCTCGGCGCTGCTTCGCCCATAAGGTGGCTGTGCCGTTGTGCTTGTTGTTGGCTGCTTTTGTGAAGCCGGAAAAAGCTCCTTTCATGTATGATGTGATGTAAGGAAAGTTGAGCTTGGATTGGTGGTGCTGTATGAGAGTGTTCTCCGTGGCTTCCAATTGTTCTGTGGGTATGTTGGCTTGTAGTACAATTGGTGTGTATTGGTGGTAGCACTTGTGTTTACGCCACCATCGTAAGGCAAGTTCGGCTTGTACAATCTTGTGTTGTTGAAGTTGCTTGAATTTTCGATTGCGTGTGCCCTCTCGTTGGGTGAGAGAGTGACTTGTGCTGCCGATGTAGACGTAACCACGAAAAGGTTGTTGTGTGGTGACTCTGCAGTATACCACCTGTGGCTGACGAAAGAAAGAGAGTGTGTACGATGGAAAAGAAATGTTTGAATGTGCAAACAGTCTCTGCAGGTTGGAGAAATGTCCTTCCTCATGTTTGAGGTAGAAATGCTGTGTACGAAGTAACAAAGTCAGGCCTTGAAGCCAGAGTATGATTTGATGGAATTGTGTGGAGACTGGTTCTGCCAATGGTGCGACGAATTGTAAGATGGATCTGCCTTGATCCAGAATGCGTGTGATGTTCTTGAATTGTTTTTGTCGGAAAATTGTTGTGTGATCTAGTGTCTGCCGGTGTTGAATCAAGTACTGCCTGAGTCACTCTGTCATCTGACTGATGATAGCGACAAGTTTGATCAGTGCTGGGGAGCCAAATTTGTCGATGGCTTTGGGTGGGACACCCCAAGCGACTGCAGCGGTCTGCAGTGTCTGCTCTTGTGAGTTGCTGAGTGAAGGGAATTCCGAAGCAACAATGTCAAGGTACTTTTTTACCTGTGTTTTTTGTTTGTCGCTGATGCCTTTGATGGCACCAAACCATCTGGTGATGCCGGATTCGGAGTGAACGCCAGTGAAATGATCCTGAAACCAAACACTGGCTTTTGTAGGCTGCTGAAAGATGCGCTGGGGATCCATCTTGGGATCGAGGGGTGCCGCCTTCGTTGGTGTAAGAGTTGACTGCTTCTGTCGCTTGGCGCCCAGAGTGGAGCGTCCCGGAAAATGCATACCTGTGGTGGACGACGATGCTGGGGAAGCATGTAACGTGTTGGTATCTTGATCTGCAACGGTTGTGGTGGAAGGGGAGAGGCCTCCAGTGGTAGGCCTGGTGTTGGTGTGTGAAGAGTCATCGATGGTAGCACGTTTTTGTCCACGAGTGGTTGTGGTGGGGGAAATCTCAATTGTGGAAATTGAGAGAGGTGGTGGAGAGGGCGTGTTGATGGGAGTGCTAGGTGCGGTGGTTCGTTTTGGTTTCTTTGGTGCTGGTGTGCTGGGTGCCTCATTGTGTGCATCCGGAGCACGAAGAGTTTCAATTGTCTCCAGTGCTGTTGAAAGTCGTGCTTCCAGGTCGCTGATGCGATGTGCAGCTAGAGTGTCTGCCTCTGTCGGCTGCGAAGGTTGAAGTGGGAGATGAGGTTGTGATTTGCTGGATTGTGGTGGTGTTGGAGATTCGGTGGGTTGCGATTGTGTGTTGTCTGTGTCTGATTTGGCATCTTGCTTGTCCTTTTTGTTGCCATCATTGTACTGGTCCTGCAGCTCTTGCAGGTACAACACCAATTCCTTGATGAGGTGTGACATTGCTGGCCGTTTTGCGAGTGTGAGCTTTTCTTGCCAGCAGAATGCGGTGGCGGCTTGGTCCAGATCAATTCTCCGTGCTCGGAGTTGACCCATAAGTTCAGTGGTAAAGACGGCTTCGCTGATGTGTTTGCTGCATGTGAGATGGATGTCGAAGCCGTGTGCGGCGTAACGTAGCCAGTACGAGGACCAATTGTGTCGCAGAAATGCGACCAATGGTGCTGTTGCGATCGGCATGCCTGCCGTGCGGTTGTGCACTGAATGTGGTGTAGATTGAATGTGTTTGGGTAGGTTGAGGCCATAAAGCTGTCTGTTGTCCCAATGCTCTGGTGTTTGAACGAAGTCGTTTGGTATCTGGGGATTTGCAGGCGTAAGATTGGGGTGTTGTTGTTGTTGGGGTGTGACGGTGGCCTGAGGTAATGTATGTGAAGAAATGCTGGGGTTTCGAGTCGTCATCGGAGATGGACTCACAAATGTGTGTTGGGGAGTGGCAGGTGTGGGGGTTGGCAGTGTGGTGGGTGATGTTGGGCCGGGAAACTGCTGGGGTGGGGGAGGGGGTGGAGGGAAAGGTGGGAAAGTGGTGTTGTGGCTGTAAGTGTGATCTGAACCCCAAGTAGTCGGGGTTAGGGGTGAGGTGTGTGGTGGGATGTTGTGAATCCCTGGTGGTGGGGAGATCGGGTGCATTGGGGTGCAACTGGTCGAGGCTGTTTGTCGCTGCACCGTACTGATTGCTGTACCGATGATGCCTGTTGGCATTGTTGTATGCCACTGAGGCTGTGTCGGCTTGTACATGGTTGCACAATGGGGCACTACAATTGCCTGTGACTGCAAAAGCTGCACATGGCACATGCATGAGCAACATGGTTGGCTTGAGTGTCAACATCACCTTGTGCGATGCATCCAGCATGCAGCTGCATCGACTCTTCTTTGGCTCAAAAGCGGTGTCGGAGCAAATGCTTGATTGCAAACAGCTATGTGCAACGGGATTCAGGCCTGGAAGAAAAATATACTCGAGAGTGAAAGGAAGACACGGAAGAAAAAGAAGAAAGCAACATCACTGAATGAGGCCGAATCCAACGATGCTGAAATGCCCCGAGTGGAATCCCCACTTCTCTGGGGTCCGCACGACACCCTTTCGCCCCACGATGAAAGCTTCTCTGTACATGTCCCGATACGTCATCTTGTAATGCTGATACTTAGTCCGTATTGTCCCGATGACGATCACTCCCTGTTGGCCCTTGGGCCGCCGTGTACATTGATCGGTAACTATATGTACCGTGCTTTCCGATACATCTCCTGGGGTCGCATTCCCGTATATGACGCAAGAGGGAATGGGTGGATAGGACTTGTCGTCGAAGCAATGGCTGACTGAACTTGGGCGGACCAAGTCCTCGCGCATAATGCGCGCGGCACTTGCAATGCTCGTGCCGTGTCCGGCGGTGTAGATGTATGTTTCCCCTGGTGGGTCGGTGGCACGAGTGCCGAATGCTCTGCGCTGCTCTCCAGCCCACGGGATGAATAACATAGTATGTACGCCGTCCGATATTGGCGTCAGCACTGCCCCCAGTTCGTTGCACGCTGATCGCGTGCCCGACTGTAGCACGGCATGTGCAAATTCGGCTAAAGTCTCCTGCCTGAAATCGCTGTCAGCAGCTATCTCGCCCAAGGTTTTGGCGAGTTTATGTGCTTCTTCCATGTCGACAGCGTGGGGGGTCGGCTTTTCATGATCGTAAAGCTCAGAGAAAGGCGCCACATCAATCTGTGGTGGTCTGCTCTGTTTGCCCAGTTGTTCGAGGGTTGGCTGACCCGATGGGGCAGCAGTTGTGGATGCATCAAAAGTTGGGGCAGGTGTCCGAATAGAGCTGGAGGGATTGTGCTGAACCTGTTGGCGGGAGGATGTGCCCTGTCCGGCTGGGGGCTGCTGTTGTGCTGCTTGGCTGCCCTTGATGCGAAGGGCGATTCGCTGAACCTGCGAGGCCAATGTCCTTTGTGGGACCTTGGGTGGGGTAGGTGGCCTCTGACGTGGCTGTGTGGCTCTGTAATGCGACTTGTTGGCATCATCATCACGCACTGTAGAATAGCTACGGAGCACAACCGAGGTCCGCGGAGGTGTCGACGAAGATCGCCTGGTGTCCCTGCGAGAACGACTTCTGCGGGTGTCGCGGGATCGGTGGTGTCTGCGTCGGCGGTGCTGTCCCCCGCTGCTTGCAGGTCGTGCTCTGCTGCGTGTGCGTCGTCGGCGTCTAGTGCTCACGGTGCGAGTTCTGCTGCGTGTGGGTGAGCGCCGTCGCCTGCGTGGCAACGGAGGGTGGTGGGGAGAAGTGCGTGCTGCGAACTGGTCGGTGTCTGCCGATCCCGTAGCCGGGGGTGGTTGTGTGGGTGGCAATGTGCTAACGGAGGGGGTGTTGGCTGTGTTTGTTGGTTGGGGTTGGGGAGTCATTGCCGGTGTCTGCGGGGCAATGTGTGCAGCATCGGTAGTGGTAACACTGGTGGGGTGAGATTGTGAAGCTTGTTGGATTGTTGTTGGCGGCGGTATGTGGGGTTGTTGAGCGGGTTGTGTGGAAGGGATGTTGTAAGGTGCAGGTTGGGGTTGTGGAGCAGGTGGTGTAAAAGGAATGTTGTATGTGGTAGGCTGGGGCTGATGCGGTGTCAGATTGGATGGGCTCGTGGGAAAAACTGTTGGATGGGTAGGCAAAAGAGCAGGGTTCAAGAAAGTGGGGGGGTTTTGTGACATGAATTGCTGGGTTGGAGGTTGTTGTGGCATCTGGGGTTGTGGTGTGATGAGATGTGTATATACCGTCGGATGCTGTGGAATAGGAGCAGTGTGTCCACACGGCATCATGGGGAAGCTGTGCGTCTGCTCGACAGGGATCGTAGTGGGTTGTGTCGGCAGTGTGTGCTGCTGAGTGGCAGCAATGCCAGTTGGCATCATTGCTGGGTAGCCTTGTGACTGCGGTACCCAGGTGTTCGGGTGAAATTGATTAAGCACCGGTCGGGTTGTTGGTGCGTATGGTGTTGCTGGTGGCTGCGCGGTAAAATAATCCGGCCACATAGCTGCAACGAAGTGGGTGAAACAAACACAGTTGCACAAGCAAAGTGCAGGCTGTCCTGGTTGTCCCTGCTGGACTGATTTGAGAGGTCGTAGACGGAGAGAAGGAAGAGGGCCGAGTACTCTCCGAAGAGAGCGCTGTTTCACTTGCTGTAGACACTGTTACCGCGTCTGCACTCATGTCAGATGCACATGCCCTTGCGGTCCCTGAGGAATAAAGAAGCGGTAGAATAGAGGGCAGACTATCGAGGTAGCACCTGCTCACTAGACGCACTTTACTGCATTAGCCGTCCCTTACTGCACCTGCACTCATGTCAGACTCACATGCGAGCATCAGAGAGAGAGAGATAAAGTAGCATCGGGAGATTCTGAACGATCTGAACGAAGGCTGAACACCCGGTTCATCACCGGTCTCCCCGGAGGGTCACCACGGCGCCATGACGGAAAGCCGTTGCTCTGGAGTCTCAACTACCCACGCTGATCACACTGATGGATTCGGCCAAGAGTACGAGTGCAAGAGGAAAAAGAGAGGATTGGTGTGAAAAAGTTTTGTCAGCTTTTGCGGTAAACGTGCAAAGCTTTATGCTCAATCAAAAGGTGGAAACCGTAAATGTACTAATCTTGCTGCCTCAGGGGGCCAGCGTTTTCTAATCTGGCTGCCTCAGGGGGCCCAGCTTGCAGGTACACAGTTCAGCGTCCTGAACTGCTTCCCACTCCATGGCATAGCTTCGTTGCATTGGGTCTGCCAAGGAGTGCCCAATGCCCCTGCAACTGTTGATTTGGTAAAAGTCAAATGTCGGATTATGTTGAAAGGCAAAATTGCAAACAGTGTAGGAGTGACCCTCTGCTCCCATGTGCTAGGGAGGTTCACACACACACACACACACACACACACACACACACACACACACACACACACACACACAC